>JAJPUD010000280.1:324306-348273 GCA_023553655.1 Myrmecobius fasciatus
TAGCTCCAAATTGTTCTCCAGAATGGCTGTATCCGTTCACAGCTCCACCAACAATGCATCAGTGTCCCAGCCCTCCCACAACCCCTCCAACATTCATCATTAACTTTTCCTGTCATTTTAGCCAATCTGACAGGTGTGAAGTGGTACCTCACGGTTGTCTTGATTTGCATTTCTCTGATCAACAGTGATTTGGAGCACCTTTTCATATGACTATAAATAGTTTTAATTTCATCCTCTGAAAATTGTCTGTTCATATCCTTTGACCATTTATTGATTGGAGAATGGCTTGAATTTTTATAAATATGAGACAATTCTCTATATATTTTTGAGATGAGACCTTTATCAGAACCCTTGAATGTAAAGATGATTTCCCAATTTATTACTTCCCTCCTAATCTTGTCTGCATTGATTTTGTTTGTACAAAAACTTTTTAACTTAATGGCATCTATTATTTTCAATGAAGATTTTCATCTATCACCTTTGTGAATTTAATAAATATGCATTTGATGAGCACAAATATATAGGACCAAGCACCATTCCCCAGTATATAATGTTCAAAGGATACAAATAATGATTGTAAACTATTGAAAATGATTTTTAAAACTGCTTTAAAACATCAATAATACAAATGCAAATCAGAACTCATATGTATTAAATTCACAAAGGTGATAGATAAGAATAGTCATTGTGGGAAAGACAGTCTAATACACTAGTAATGGAACTGTGATTTGTCTCAACTGTTTTGGAAAGCAATTATTGATTATGTAAAAAAAAAAAACCCTGACTATAGTGTCCATATATAATGAATCAGAGATTGCACTATTAGGTCTATACCTATGCCCTATATACATAAAAATATTCAGAGCAATACTTTTTTTTTGTTGAGATAAAGAGCAGGAAACAAAATAGATGTTTTTTAATCATAAAACAACTAGACAAATTGTGGTAAGTGAATGTAATTAAATATTACTTATATGGTAAGAAAACTATATGTCAAGAAAAAGAAGCATTGGGAAAACGTATATAAGCTAATGCAAAGCGAAGAAAAGACCAAAAAAAGAATACATATGCACACACACACACACACACGTGTGTGTGTGTGTGTGACCTTGCAACAATATATGTTGAGTAAACAGAAAAAGAATTTAAATGCTGACCTAAACTCAGGGTTGGTCTTGATGTGTAAATGCTCAGGGAGAAACTGAGGCAGTATTACATATTGGAAATGAGGTAATACTTTATTGATGTTAATTGAGAGTTCAGAATCCATAGCTATGGATTGGGACTGCTGGGACTCATGTCTCAAAGCACACAGTCTAGCCCAGAGAGTTAAACTGACAGACATGTCAGCCGACTGAATAGGACAAAGTAATCAGCACCTCATTGGTGGGGAATACGAATTCTATAATCTCCATAGCCCAGGGAGACAAAGAACTCATGGGAACAGCTGAGCACATCTGGTGTTCAAGGAAACCATAAATTCAGTTCTGGCAGGAAAGGAGTGAAGGATGCCAGAAACTGGGAGAAGACAGTAAGTCTGGGTCATATAGATAAAGGGATATGTTGAGACTGGCCACTTGGAGGTTTTATAACTCCTTTGGAATGTGAGTCCAATTATTTCTGAAGGTCAGGAAGTGGGGATTGCTATTTTTGAGCAGCACAATTAAGGGAAACTGAAACAGCAACTGAGGGAAACAGACAGGGAAACTGTGGCACAACAGATGGACTTCATAAAAAGGGGCTTTTGGTATAAAATATTTATTACATTGTCAAGATATGGTTGATAGTTAATTGATAAACTGCTTCCCCCCCCTTTTAAAACATTTTTATTATACAGAATGACTTGTTAGGTAGGTGACAGGTGGCTATATTTAGAAATGATTGTGATTTAAAAACAAAAGTTATTAACAAAACTAAGATTTTTTAAATTTTTTTTTTACAAATATCGGTTTTTATTTCAATTTGCTAAATTAAATTCCAGCTAACTCTTGTTCCTCTCATTTAATTCTGGGCTCATTTCATTGTTTCTCTACATTATCTCTCCAAGATAAATCTAATGATAGACTAACTCAGTGTTATCTATTCAACTCCATGTGATAGTTTGGGCACAAAGCATTTTTCATCTATTTGGATGTTCTTTTGTGTATTGTTAGGCTAAATTCTTTTGAATGGATTATGGATCTCATTAGTGAGGCTTTGTTGTGCTCTGTAGCTTTATTTTTTTCATCCACAAACAAGAGAACTGATGACCTCATCACTTATTGGGAATTTTTTCTTCTATTTGAATTCTTCCTTGGATGTCCTCCATGATTCTGGTGAACATTTTTAGGAAGCATATCTCTCATTAGAGATTATTAAACAAAGTTGTCTGCTTTTGCTTTTGTCTAAGAATCTTAAAATGTGTATGAAAGGAAATTTGTTGGAAGAGAAACTTTAAAACTCTGGCAGACTCAAAGAACAGTAGAGAAAATATGGATATACAAAAAATATGTCAGCATATTATCAAAATTGACCAGTGCATAAGAAGTGGCACAAAAATCATCCAGGAAATATATCTAATCAGAAAGGAGTAATAGATAAGATTGATAGTTTGAGAGTTTTACTGGTATCCTCATATCGTTACTAGAAAGGCTTCTAGAAGATCTTTTGATTCTTTTTTTTTTTTTGCTGAGGTAATTGGAGTTAAGTGAC
This sequence comes from Myrmecobius fasciatus, assembly GCA_023553655.1. Taxonomy (NCBI): domain Eukaryota; kingdom Metazoa; phylum Chordata; class Mammalia; order Dasyuromorphia; family Myrmecobiidae; genus Myrmecobius; species Myrmecobius fasciatus. The sequence goes on from JAJPUD010000280.1 coordinate 326,998, forward strand.
TTGCCCAGGGTCACACAGCTAGGGAATGTTAAGTGTCTGAGACCAGATTTGAACTCAGGTCCTCCCGAGTTCAGGGCTGGTGCTCTATCCACTGCGCCATCTAGCTGCCCCTAGAAGATCTTTTGAGTAAAATCCACCTGTATCATTAGAGGAGAATACCTATATTTTAGAGGACATAGATTCATTGAAATGTTAAAGAAATATTAAAATTCATGGAACCATATGGAAGCTGGAAGAGAACTTAGGAGCCAACGTTTCCACCCACTATGTGAAACACATTCTCATGACAAAATTTTCAATTGTAAATACCTCACTTGCAAGGCTTAGTAGATAGAAAGCTTATTTGGGAGTTAAGAATATATTGGTTCAAAGACCTGCTCCTGATCCATATTTCCTATTATCATGGGCAAGCCACTTTTTCTCTCAATGCCCAAGGTATCTCTCTAAGAGTATAAATTATTAACAAGTTGCTGATATACGTTGCCAGAGGGAGTTTTCATACTGAGAATTCTCAGATGTATAATATATGTAAATACTATATATACATATGTATGTATATACACTTCATAAACATCACTGATGCATTCAATTTAATCAATTTTATCAAGCAATTATGATATGCAATAGATTGTACTGGGGATATGAAGAAAGCAATGACAAGGGTTCTGTTCTTAAGTAATTTAAGATATGTGGCTATAAAAGTGTGAAAAGTACAAAAGGATCTTTCAGGCAAAGTGATATGTAAAGTTTGGAATCACTTAGAGTTAAGGATATCTTCATCAAGGAGAAAACACAAGAGTTGTATTTTGAAGGGAAATATTGAACTTCAGCTTATGGAGATGGGGTGATGATGGGATGGTGGTGGTGGCGGTGGTGAAGATAGTGGAGGAGTAGATTAAGAGAAGTCCATTCTGGCCACAGGAGATGCTATGAACAACATCACAAAGATAAACTAATCAAGAATTTATTAATCAATTGCTATGTGCTAATCACTGTCTAGGCACTAGAGGTATAAGGACAAAAATGAAACACTTCCTTTCTACAAAAAATTTACATTTTATTGTTGAATTTGAGACAATTATAGGGCATATATTTTTTATACTTTCCTCTTTCTCTTCTTTGTACCACCCCCATATAAGGCATATAGAATAGAAAATAAGCTGAACTGGGCCTAGGAGAAAGTAAGGGACTTTAACAGATAGGAGGTTATGGAGTTAACTTATACTTGCTCTCATAAAATTGTTAAGAAAAAATATTCTGTAAAATAATCACTCTATATAAATATATGTTGTTTGATTGTTATGGAGTGTTAAATCCTACAAGGAGAGAGACTATTTTCGTTGCATTTTTGGAGAAAGGAAAAAGAGAAGCTATGAATGTATAACTGAATTTACTTCTTTATTTATTTATAGCACATTAGATTTAGAGTAACTTGTGTAAGATTGCAGAACTACTAACTGGCAGAATCAAAATTGGAACTCGGGTTTTGTTTTGTTTTGTTTTTGCTTCAATCCAATGGCTTTCAATTATATCATGCTGTTTCTCACGCATAGCTTAAAAAAATTTCTTTTTAAGAACTTAGGATCCAAGTTTATTTTCTTCAAATTAGTAATTGTTTATTTTTAGTTATTCTTAGAAAAGGAGTATAAGGTGGGGTATCTTACTATTCTTGGTCACAGTTAATTAAATAATTTAGGATATGTACCTTTTTCTCCAGGTGCAAATAATATCCTTTTTTTTTTTTTCCTGAGGCAATTGGGGTTAAGTGATTTGCCTAGGGTCACTCAGACAAGAAGTATTAAGTGTCTGAAGCTAGATTTGAACTCAGGTCCTCCTGACTTCAGGGCTAGTGCTCTATCCACTGTGCCACCTTGATGCCCCATGGAATAGCCTTTCTATCTCTGTCTTATGTGCAGATAGTTTAGGCAAGCTAGGACTCCATTGTGATTGAATTTTGGCAAAAGTTTAGTTAATCTTTGTTTTCCTCAAACTAAATCTAAAAAACAAGGGGAAAAAGTTACAAGATAAATTACAAGATTATCTGATCACTTCTGATACTGCCACCACCTTGGGTCTCCTCTTGCCAGGATTATTGCTGAAATTTGCTGGGGATTTTACATGTCTCAAGTCTCTTTCCCCACTTCAGTCCTCTTCACTCAGCCATCAAAGTGTTTTGTGGTTTTTATATTTTTTTTCCTCTAAAGGACAGATCTAATCCTAACACTTTCCTGCCCCTTCTTGAATAAAGTCCTGTGATTCCCTTGTCACTTTCAGGATCAGCTATAAAATCTTCTGGCATTCAAAACCCCTTATAACCTGCCTCTCCCCTTTTCTAGTCTTTTTTATACCTTCCTCTTCCTCTTCTTTCCACCACTCCCAATATTTCTTAATCTAGCGATATTAGCCTCCTTGCCATTTCTCAAACGAGATACTTTATTTCACTATTTTCTGCATTTTCACTGGTTTGGTCTCCTATTTCTGAAATGCTCTGCCTTCTCATTTTCACCACCTGATTTCCCTGACGTTCCAGCTACAATCCCCCTATTTTCAGGAAGTCTTTCTCATTTCCTCTTAATTTTAGTGCCTTTCCTCCATTCATTATTCTCTATTTATTCTATATATAGCTTATTTGTACATAGTTATTTACATGCAGGTTCCTGACGTACACATTATTATTATTATTTTTGTCTTTCTTTGTATCCCCAGGGCTTAGCACTGTGCCTGCTTAATAAATGTTTATTGACTGATCTTTTGAGACCTAATTAAAAAAAAAAGAAAGGTAGAGATAAGTATGGGAGACATCAACTGCTTTTATAACTGTGGACGCTTGACAATGGACTTATTAGCCTACATAGAAATGACAGATAACAGGATTAAAAACTGGATATTTAGGGTCAGCTAGGTGGTGCAGTAGATAGAGCACCAGCCCTGAAGTCAGGAGGACCTGAGTTCAAATGTGGACTCAGACACTTAACACTTCCTTGCTGTGTGACCCTAGGCAAATCACTTCACCCCAGTTGCCTCAGCAAAAAAACAAAAACAAAAAAAACCTGGATATTTAATTTAGTGTAGGAAAAGAAAGACAGGTCCACCCATGGTGAGAGGCCTGTCTTTGTGTTGCTGAGGGAGGCAGAATAGACATCTCTTTACTCCCCCTCCCCCAGCCCATCCCTGGAGACTTGATGCCTGGTAAGACAAGAAGCAGAAAGTTGGGTCAGAAGCCACCATTCTACTCTTCTTAGAAAGAGAAGATGGAAAAAGCTAACCCTACTTCTGGTTGCTGAAGCAAAAGATTCTGAGAAGATCTGGGAGGAGCCAGCCATCTCCATCATATCCTTTGTTCTAAGCTTGCTACTCTAGAGCCTTCAGGGAATATTCACTTTAGGTGAGATCCAGGATCCTCCCTCTTGGTTAAACTGACAACTTACTCCCAGTGAAAGCTGGAGGGTACTGGCCCAGATATATATCTTTATGCTCCCTTAAATAATGTTTGTCTAGGAGACATGGTTAGGTTTGTCATTTGGGGATGGGGGAGGGATCCCAAGCTTTTTGTCTAAGAAAACCTTTCCCATTCTAATACTAGTTTTCCAAGTGAGCACATATTGCCTATTTATCCAATTGTGGCAAATAGAAATTAGTGAAGATGTACATAAACAGACTAAAAAGAATGAAAGAACTCTCCTATTGGAATCTCACCCAAGGGGAATACCCCTCAAAATATCTAGAATAGCAAATTTGGAATAGGAACATGATGGAGATTATTGGCTCCTTTCATGTCTTTCCAGAGTCTTTTCCTTCAACAACCTGAAGTGGGATTGGACTCTTCCATTTTCTTTCTTGAAGCTGGAAGCCAGGAACACTCAAAGGATAAATCTCTGAAGGTGGAACTGGTAAAAGTTGGAGCTTTTTGATGTCCTGTCAACATTGTCCTGCCCTTAACAATAGGCTGGGTCTTCATCTCCATCAATGAGAGAACCACTGGGCTTTGGGACAGGGGTTACACAAGGGAAAAAAAAAAACCTTTTTGGGAAGGTATCTTAGTGTGTATCAAGGTGTCTTGATCAGAAGGGAACTCATGTTTGACATTTTGATTTAGATTGGTGTTTTCCTTGCTTTGGTCATATTCATTTATTGAGCACTTATTGGACTTTTATTGACTCATAAAATCTTGCCTCTTTAGCCTGTGATGGCATGAACTCTGACTAGTCATCCTCTTTTGAAATAAATTATGTCATTATTAGAAGACAGAACTTTTTCCTATTGTATTTAAGTATTGAGGCTATAGGATACGAGAACAGGCAGTTCGAATGATTAAATCTGATTTGCTTTTATTTATTAAGAGAATTGAACTGCTGTAACAATTTGTCTCCCCATTAGATAAACTCTGGGTTCTAAAGGAGTTAACTTTCTTTATAGGAAAGTACTTCAGCTTGACAGGAAATAGGTGGTAGTGATTCAGCAGGGAGTGACACTCCTTTTCTGGCTGTTTACTGATTGGCCTCTGTTATTTGTAGTTTTCAGTTCAGGAAGCAGCTGTGAGCTATTCTACTGGCAAGATAGATTTACAGGTATTTCTAGACTCAAGAAATCTTACTTAGTTTGGAAAACTTTTTCTTTGGTCACATTTTTTACCAGAAGAAACCAACTGAGAGGAATAAATTTGGCTGAGACCTTTATATTTCATCCAGTTGGACAAGATGGTACTTAAAACAGAGGAAGAAGATGGTGAGTCCAAGATAATAATCAAAACTTATTTCTGTATGTATGTTGACTAATAGTGTGAAACTTGAAGGCAGAATTGCTAGACTTTTTACCTGCTTTTTGGGGTGGAGTTGAGAAAAACCCAGATTGGTTTCTCCTTACAGCAAGGTTTCCATGTAAAAGGAAAAAATATAGTATGGAAATCATTTCATTTATCTTCAGCTCCTCTTTTTAAAAAATGAGTAAACCAGCTGTCCCTGTCAGTTGTTCCCTTTTCACAAGGGTATTATTATCAACCAAATTTTTTTCTTTGAAATTAAACTCAGGGTTTATAGTACTTCATTAAGAAATTAACTTTGTCTTAGAACCCTCAACTCCTCCTTTGTCTAAATTGGCATTTGATCAGAAGTTAAAGGGCTTATGAAATTGGGTTAATTTTTTTTGATCAACAAAGTTTTTATCAATATATAATGTTTTTGACATTAACAAATTGGGATCAGGGATATTCTCCATTAGGACTAAAAATTACTTACATTTTATTCAATAACATGATAGAAAAATACCTAATGTTTGGGACTTTTTATTCTTTTTCAGATTACTTTCAGATTATTTTGAAGCTTGATAGGTAGATGTGATAGGACTGCCTATTCCATTTTTATAATACATAGTGAATATACATGTAACATGAAGATACTCCTTTAGTTTTGGGATTCCAATAGATTCTCTATGAAAAGTGTGTCTGAGAGAATATGTTTAATGTCATGGGTTGGTTTTTTTTTTTTTAAGATATACTTCATGGAACTTTGAGTAGGTAGTAGAGTTTTAATATTATAATTTGCCTTTAAATTATAATCAGAATTAGTTTATATTGGCATGCATGAAACAATGTTTTATTTTGGGGGAAGACTATATAGACTACATCTAACTTTATAGTCAAATAGTAGGGTTTTAAAGTTAGAGATGGTGGTTGAAACAAAAATGCCTTTCCTGTTTATGTTACTGCATATCCAGGACAAGGTTAAAAAATACACATACACACACGTTCTTGACCTATGAATGGCAGATTCATACCATTTGTTTTCTAGCTCATTCATTTAAAAACATTTATCAAGAATACACTGATGCTGAGGAGGTATGAAATTTTTTATACATGTACTTAGAGTTTATATTTTAGTAGAGAAATAAGACAAATTCTGATATACATGACATATGGATGCAGTAAATAATTCCTGAATAAAATCTTAATATGAGGGGGAAGGTTGTTACCGACAGGGGATCAAGGAAGGCTTCTTGAACAAGTGACATTTGAGTTGGGGTTTAATGAATGTATAGGAATTAGAGAAGTAGAGGGGAACAGGAAGACATTTCAATCAAGAGAAACAATGTGATTTCAAAGATACAGAAGCATGCTTGAAGGACAGTTAGTCTGTTTTGACTGAGCTGTCGAATACATGGAAGAGAATAACCCAAGTCTAGAAAAATAAGGTTATCAGACTTGTGAGGGACTTGAATGGTAGGCAGTGGAGTTTTAATTTAACTTCATAGACAGTTGAGAATTTAGATTTTTTTTAAAAAAAAATAAAAATTTATGAACCAGGGTGTGACATGACCAAATCTAAGCACTGAATAAATAATTCTGTTAGCAGGATGAAAAGGGATTCAATGAGGAAGAAGAAAGACCTGTTGGACTATTGTTAACAGTCCAAACATATGAATATAATGGCTGCTTCTGCTGTGGTTGCTGTTATTGCTATTGTTACTATCACTACTATCACCACTACAACCTTAGGTACCTTGCTTAATTGATAAATTCATTTATCCTTTTTTCTTTTTTACAAGGCAACTAGATCTGGGAATGGTATTAACATAAGGTTAGTCCTTATACCTGTGATTTCATTAATGTAGGGAATATAAGGAAATTCTTCCAATTTGAATCAGTCCTTTTTCTGTAACTTATAGACAGTGTTGAAAGATTGCCTAAAGCACTGAAAGATAAAGTGAGTTGTCTAGAGTCACATAGCGGGGTAAGTGTCGGAGGCAGAACTAGAAGAATCCAGGTCTTCCTGGGTTAGAGAACGGCTATATCCCCAAAGCCCCTCAATCCTTATTCCATGTTAACAATAGAATTAATTTAAGCAAAAGTTATTTTACGATATCCTTTTAGATAAGAGAGAGAAATGAGGGCTAAATTATTAGATAAATAGAACCACTGGAAGAATGAGACATTATATTCATTAACAATTCAGTGTCAAAGTGAAAAGACTGAATCCTGAAGGAAGGAAAATGAGGGAAGAAGAATAGTATCATGAAAATCTATAGTGCAGGGTTTCTTAAACCTTTTTCACGTGCTCACAATCTGTTTTCACTCAAGAAATTTTTATGTGATCCTGGGTATAAGGTATATGGAATAGGTACACAAATTAAACATTTACTGATAATAACTCATAATTTCGTGATTCCTTCATTCAGTTATGAGACCCCATATTGGGTCTTGACCTACAGTTTAAGAAGCTGGGTTATGGAGAAGAGAATATCCAAGACAAGGTGACTTAAAGTGTCAGAAATTACAAATTGAGTAAGACAGTTAAGGATTGAGAAAAGACCCCTAGATTTGGCAATCAAAACTTTTGTTAACATTGAAAAAACAAACAAACCAGTTTTCGTTGAGAAAGCTAGGTGATAGGGTGGATAAAGTACTGGCTCTTCTTTCCTTTGACACTGCTCACTTATTAGCCCTTATGATGAATTATTGGAGGCACTTCCAACTGATCTTCCTTGCCTCATCTAGTCATCTTTCATTTCCCTACTTCCTGCATTTTCACTGCTCACTCCTTCTCTCTCTTCATCTCTATCTCTTGACTTCTCTAGCTTCCATCAAATCCCAAGTAAAGTTTCACCTTCTATAGGATGTCTTTCTTGATCTCTCTTAATATTAGTCCTTTCCCTTTGTTGATCATCTACAATTTATCCTATCTTGTATGTACATAGCTGTTAACATTTATGTTCCCCTATTATTAGACAGTGATTTCCTTGAGAGTTAATGTTTGAGATACCAGGTGTTTTGAAACAAAATTTATCAATAAAACAAAATTTTTTTCCTAAAATAATTTCTCACTTTAACAGCTGAAACTTGTTTCCAATTTATATAACATCAAAAAGAAGTCATGCAAAAGGTAAACAGATTCTGTAAATACTTCAGACTGGTTGCCCTATCAGGACTGGCTTTTATGAATGACGGGCCTTCCTATTGTCCATGAGCTTCTGGATGACTTTTTTTTTGCAGTTCTGGTGTTGAAGAAGTTACTTATTAAGTTTTTTAATGAATTACTTGATGATTTTTTCAGGCTACAGCAAATTTCATGATTTTGCTGGATCATGTATGTGGAAGCTTATTGGTCTGCCTCCCATTCAAGTAGTTATCTTGATTGAAAATCCTCCTCTCCCTTCCTTTTAAACACTTTTACAATCTACATTTAAATATCATCCCTAAACTGATGCTGCTCTTTCCAAAGATTTTATATGCCAAATCAATTGCCTTTTCTCAGTCTTTATTCTTCTTGATCTCTGTGTACACTAGGCACTATGGACCACCTTCTTCTCCTGACTACTTTCTCTTTTCTGAGTTTTCATGAAACTTCTCTTTTTAAAGTTTTTTTCTTATTTATGTAACCCTTCTTTTTCTGTATTCCTTGCTGCATTGTTATCCAGATGTAGTCCCTAGATAAGCTCTGAGGTCCTCTCCAACTAATATTATTCTTGAGGTGTAGGTGCTCTTCTTAAAGACAGAGAATGTAAGGAATAGGAAAGTTAAATGACTTGCTTTTGACCACATAGCTCCTAAGTGAGTGAGGTGGGATTTTGGTACTGATTGCTACTGTCCTTAAGTACATTGCTTTTTTCATTGTAATCTGAGGTGCTGCCTCTCATTATTCTTACTTATTTTGGCAGGAATAGAGTGGAGGCTTTAGTGGTGAAAGAACTGATAACTGGATAACTAATAAGTGGTGAGAGTCAAAAATAATATCACATTTCGGAATATAATAGAAAAGGTGAGAAGATTGTATCATAGGAGATAGAAGAAAAATCAGGTTTAGACTGAAGACATCTCAGTTTTAGACATTCTGAGATGCTTATGGGATCTTCAGGTAGATATATCCTGTGGGCAATTAGAAATGGTAGTCTGTAGTGTGAGAAGTCAGTTTTAGAGAAATGTATTTGAGATTCATTTACATAGAGGTTATGGCTAAAGTTTTAAATGTGGGTATAAAGAAAGCTGGGACAGAGCCCATATCAAGCAGTCAGGTAGTCAGCAAAATTCACTCAGAAGAAGTGCTTAGAGAAGGAAAGTGTTATGGTGTTGTTATAATATTGACATGCAGGTATTAAACGCTGAAGAGAAATTAAGAAAAATGAAGGTTGTAAAGAAGCCAGTGGATTTGTTCATTAGGAAATTATTGGTGATTTTTGAAAACACAGTTTCAGTAGAGTAATGGATGGAGAAAGAGAGAGGCAAAACCCCAATTACAAAGTTTTGAAGAGAGAATGAAAATCAACCCAAGTATTTATTAAGCACCCACTGAATTTCAGTAGGTGATGAGGGGAGTAAGGAAATAGGAACATTATTTCTTTTTAAATCTAACTTTCCCTGTAAGTTTGAAGAGTCAGAGAGAAATGGAGAAATAACTGGAATGGGGTATGAGTCAAGAGAAAGTTTTCCTTTTTTAAGGTTTGGATAGATTTGGACATATTCTGTTAGTAGATTAGAAAAATCTTGTGGAGAAGGAGAGATTTAAAGTTCAGGGAAAGAAGTGAGAGTGGAAGTCTTTCCTTGATTGTACTTAAGAATCAATGTGTTCAAATCACTTCTTTGGGCTTCAGTTTGTCATCTGTAAAATGAAGAGATTGGATTAGATGGCCTCTAAGGTCCCTTTCAACTTGAAATCTTTATACTTCTATGATAACTGTTTGGGATAAAGGTCAAAATACCATTTTAAATTTGCATAGCCTTTTAGTTTTTATAACCTAATTTCACATTCTAATTTGATTCTCACAATAATCCTGAAAGGGAGACTGGAATATTTATCTGCACACAAAAAATGGAAAAACAGATACTCAGAGAATTTGACTTGTCCAAAGTCACACAGTAAGTATTGAGTCCAGGTCTAAGATCTAGGTCTTCCAAATCATAGCCTCCAGTTCTCTTCTCTATATTGGTATGAAAATCCTTTTCATATCTCAAGATATGAAACTCTCTAGCCCTTTCTCCTAGCTTCATTTTGCTGCCTGCTTTTTCAGACTGTTTCATAAAGGTCACAATGGCATATCTATTTGTTTTTTCTGCTGCAAGTCCTAGGGAAATAAAGAAATAGGAAGGAGAATAAATCGAGGAATTCCAAGACCCAGGTAATAAGTCTGGAGGTCCAGCTGAATTGAAATCCTTTCATTATTGCCAACTTAAACATCCAATATACTCCAATTCTTCATAACAAAGAATACTGCACTCTGAACAAAGAAATATGAGAACTACGGTTCAATTATGAGAAAGGAGTAGAGTTTGGTGATAGAAGGAAAAGAAACTGGATTCAGAAATTATATCTTTACAGAAATTTAAATGTAAAAAATAAGTTAATTAATTTTACAAGGGCAGTGAGCTGGTATAGTGGATAGACAATGGGCCTGGAGTTAGAAAGATCTGGCCTCAGACTCTTACTACCTGTGGGACCCTGGACAAGTTACTTAACTCTATTTGCCTCAGTTTCCTCATCTGTAAAATGAACTGGAGTAGGAAATGGCAAACTACCCTAGCATCTTTGCCAAGAAAACCCTAAAAGGATTCATGAAGAATGGGACATAATTGAAATAATTGAACAATAACAAAATTTTTACAAGGAAGTTGAAAGCTCATTCCTGCTTGTGTAACTTTGAATAGAACCCCACCAAGGTTTCACAGTCAAAGAATTCTCTACTAGGTACATGACTTCTAGGGGAAATCCAGAAATTGGTGCATGGGGTTTTGTTTTGTTTTTTGTTTTTTGTTGTTGTTTGTTTGAAAAATCCCCATGCAATTTGTAATATTCTTAAAGGACTTGGGAGTGTTGGTTCATCCTAACAAGCAGGTGGTTCATTATCCCTGATTGCTGGGGCTTGTCCTTCCATTTTTAGCTTGGATTCAGAAACGATGGAGAGAATGCTACCTAATAGATGAAATAAATAAACAGAATTTCTATAGGCAGTCCATAGTTTATATTAATCCTTCACAAGTATAACTTAATTTACTTTTTGTAGTTCTACCAAAGGGCTTACAACTGAACACAAGAATCTGAGACTTTCTGTTAGCAATGTTTTCTGGGCTCTGAGGATTTTTTGGATTTGAACTATCCAGACTATAACTTACTCTGACCTTGATTCCCATTTGCCCTTTTCTCCTTTGTGAAAAGAATTTGTGGGTGGAAAAAGAATTCAGATGCTACAATTGGGTCAAGTAGGTGGGGAACAGCAAAGGTTGGAGATAAGATAATATCCCAATGCAAGTCAATATGCTGTACGTTGCCAATATGCTGAATATGCCAAGCTGAAATATGCTAGACTCATCACTCCCTCTAGGCCAGTGAAAGGGGAGGAGTTCTGGGGAACCTTGAGAAAAACTCTTCGTATTCCTTGCTGAACCAGGGAAAGACATTCACAGTCATCTAAGATGCAGGAATGGAATTATTGGTGAGAGTGCCTAGAGACTCCCCCCCTTCCTCTCCTCACCCCTTGTTTTCTAGAGACTAAGATTTACTCTTATTATCTACCTCACACTGCTCTTTCTCTCCTCCCCGTCCCCCCCGCCCCCAACTTGCAGCTGCAGGCTGTGGTTGCTTTTAAAATAGGATTGTTTTAAGTGTTTTTTCAGTATGCATGTGACAACATATTAAAGTCCAGATGGCCCTTTGAATCTCTGCCAGTTCTGCTTACTTGAATGCTAGTGGTAAAATTGTCAATGGAGGATGTACAAACCTAAAAGGAAAGTAGATTTAAAGTACTGAGGTTTGAATTTCCCCAGTGCAAACTGGATGGAAGATTGAACTACATATTCAACTGAGATTATAATGCATTAGAATATATTTGGGGATAGATTGCTGAAGGACCAGGCTAATAGCAGGCAAAGTATGGGTTATCTTACTTTTGCTTTTAAATTGTTAATTCCATAAATTTATGTCCAAAGAAGATCTGGAACTCTTTATTGAACACCAGATAGATAATTTTGATTATATTAAGTTAAAAAGTTTCTGTACAAACATAACTAATGCAGACAAGATTAGGAGGGAAGCATCAAATTGGGAAATCATCTTTACATTTAATGGTTCTGATAAAGGCCTCATTTCTAAAATATATAGAGAATTATCTCATATTTATAAGAATTCAAGCCACTCTTCAATCGATAAATGGTCAAGGGATATGAACAGACAATTTTCAGATGATGAAATTAAAACCATTTCTAGTCATATGAATAGTTGCTCCAAATCACTGTTGATCAGAGAAATGCAAATTAAGACAACTCTGAGATACCACTACACACCTGTCAGATTGGCTAAAATGACAGGAAAAGATAACGATGAATGCTGGAGGGGATGTGGGAAAGCTGGGACTCTAATACATTGTTGGTGGACCTGTGAACGGATCCAACCATTCTGGAGAGCAATTTGGAGCTATGTTTAAAAAGTTATCAAACTGTGCATACCCTTTGACCCAGCAGTGCTTCTACTGGGCTTATATCCCAAAGAGATCTTAGAGGAGGGAAAGGGACCCGCATGTGCAAAAATATTTGTGGCAGCCCTTTTTGTAGTGGCTAGAAACTGGAAACTGAATGGATGCCCATCAATTGGAGAGTGGCTGAATAAATTATGGTATATGAATGTTATGCAATATTATTATTCTGCAAGAAATGACCAGCAAGATGATTTCAGAGAGGCCTGGAGAGACTTGCATGAACTGATGCTGAGTGAAACAAGCAGAACCAGGAGATCATTATACACGGCAACAACAATACTATATGATGATCAATTCTGATGGACATGGCTCTCTTCAACAATGAAACGTTTCAAACCAGTTCCAATTGTTCACTGAAGAAAGCTATATACACCCAGAGAGAGGGATGTGAAATGTGGACTACAACATAACATTTTCATGCTCTTTATTGATGTTTGCTTACAGTGTGTTTTCTTTCTCTGATTTTTTTTTCTCGTAGATAGGATTTTTCTTGCACAACAACTTGTCAAGTATTTTATCATTATTAACATGTAATGGACTTCCTGCCATCTAGGGAAGGGGAGGGGACTGGGGGTAAAATTTGGAACGGAAAGCTTTGTAAAGATCAATACTGAGGAACTACCTATGCATATGTTATACAAATAAAAAGCTTCATTAAAAAAAATTAATTCCACCCTCTTTCTCCCCTGCCCCCTTGCTATTTTTTTAAGAGGTGTAGTGGAGGGGATTAATAGAAAGCTCCACTTCAAATAGGAGGAATGAACTAAAAGAAAGACATACATTCCCACCAAAAACATATTACCATCTTAGGCTTCACTCCTTCCCAGTACCACTTACTACTTGTACAGGTTGTCCTAAAAGTCTTAGTCTTTCAGCTATTAAAAAAGTGGACCAAAATATTTGGGAATCTTGTATAAGATCTTTAATATTTAGTCTAAAAGAATGATTCAAGAGACATAAGGGGTTTGTTCTTATAGGTCCAGAAATTTCTTTCCTCTTTCTTTTTATTTTTAAACAAATAAAGATAATTTTGTACATGAAACTGCATATCTCTGTTATGTACCACTTGCTTTTCTTTTAATATGTGTAATAAATTAAATATGTAGTTTTCATAGTTGTATTCTTTATGATTCCTTCTGGCCTTCCTTCTGTTCTGGTCTCTGCATTTTAAAAAAATGTCTTTTCTTTCATAATAATGACTTTTTTCTTGCCTTTTTTTCTTTTTGTCAGCCGTATCTCTTTTCTTCATAACTCTTCCACCTTTTTTTTTTCTTTTAAATCTTTGTAACCAAGATATATAGTTAAGCAGCAAAACAAATTTCTAGGATTAGTTTTTTTTTTTGGAGAAGCAGTTGGAGTTAGGTGATTTGCCCAAGGTCACACAGCTATTAAGTGTCTGAAGTTGGATTTGAACTCAGATTCACCTGACTTTAGGGCTCATGTTCTATCCGCTGTACCAGCTGTACTGGACATTGTGCTGAAGCATTAGGGGTACAAAGAAAGGCAAAATGTGTTCCTGTCCTCAAAGGACTCACATTCTAATGGAGGAGACAGCATGTAAAACACATACACACACAAAGTATGTACAGATTGTAATTTTAAGGGAGACTAGGAAAGTGTGTGTGCTCTCTCTCTCTCTCTCTCTCTCTCTCTCTGCCATTTAATAGTATTTTATTTTTTCCATTTGCATGTAGCAATGGTTTTCAACATTTATTTTTTTTTTATAAAAGTTGAGTTCCAAAATTATCTCTCTCTCTCCCTAAGAAGGCAAGCAATCTGATGTAGGTTATATATATATATGCCATCATGTTAAACATATTTTTGGACAAGGTCTTTTGTAGAAGATAGATTGTGAGCTGAGACTTGAAGGAAGTCAGGAGGGTAGCGATAAAGTAGGAAAAGGACAACCACTGAAAAACTACAGAGTTGGGCGATAGATTATTATGTGTGAGGAAAAGCAAGTATTCCTATGTTAGTAGATCATAGTGTATGTAGAAGGGAGTAAAGTATAAGAAGATTAGAAAAGTTAAGAGAGGATTGAATTATGAAGGGCTCTAAATGCTAGAGAATTTTATGTTTTCTTTTCATGGAGGTAATAGGGAGTCACTGGAATTTATTGAGTAGTGTGGATGACAGGCTATAGTAAAATCACTTTGATTATTGAGTAGAAGATAGACTAGAGTGATGAGAAACTTGAGGCAGGGAAATCATAGAGAAGGTTATTAGAGTAGTCTAGCCATGAGTTATAAGGGCCTGTACTAGGATGACAGCTTTATCAGAGAAGAGAAAGGGACGTATTTGGAAAATGTTGACAAAGATAAAATTGAGAAGACTTGGCAAAATTGGATATGGATTGGGGACAAGTGTGAAAAGTTGAGGAAAACACCTAATTTGTGAATCCTGGTGAATGGGAGTTTAATGTATCCTCAACAGAGAAATAGGCAAGTTTAGAAGAAGGAAGATCTGAGGCAATTTGGGATAAGTCCAGTTTTTTATATTTTGAGTTTAAGATGTTTAGGGAACATCCAGTTTGGGATCTCTAGTAGATAGAGATACAAGACTGGAAATTAGGTATTGGCTAAATAAATTTGAGAATACTATACATAGACATTATAATTGAACAATGAGAACTGATGATAATATATAGAGAAAAAAAAACCTAGGACAGAACCTTAGGGAAAAGCCACAGTTAAGCAGTGCTGAACTGGATGAAGATCTAGAGAAGGAGACTGAGAAAGAGTGGTCAGACAGGTACTAATAATTCTCCAGTTCTCCATTGTAATGTTATCACAGTAACTTGTTTGGACAAAAAGAAGTTCTACCAAATTCCTATTTGGTAGAAGGAACATTGGATTGATAATGAGGAAGGTTGCCACTAGTTTTGTGACCTTGAGTACCTTTCTGACCCTTGGTTTCCCTTTTTGTAAAACAAGGGAATTAGATTTAGATGCTTTTTTAAAAGGCCTATCATGATGAAGCATGTGGCTGTCTTCAACAATGTGATGTTTCAAACTAGTTCCAATTGTTCAGTGATGAAGAAGGTCATATACACCCAGAGAGAGGGATATGAATGTGGACCACAACATAACATTTTCATGCTCTTTTTTTTGCTTGCATTATGTTTCTCTTCTCTTTTTTTTTTGTTTCTTGTAGATCTGATTTTTCTTGCACAGCAAGATAATTGTTAAAATATGTATACACATATTTGATTTGTCAAGTATTTTAACATAATTAACATATAGTAGACTTCCTGCCATCTAGAGGAGGGGGTTCGGGTAGAAGGGAAAAATTTGTAACAGAAAGCTTTGCAAGGGTCAATGTTGAAAAATAACCCATACATATGTTTTGCAAATAAAAAGCTTTAATGAAATGAAAAAAAAAAAGGCTGTCAGTCCCTAAAATCCTGGGAATTTTATCTTTTTCATGAAAATCAACTATTTAACTTACCTGGACCATAGTTTTTTCCAATGTAATGTGAAGGATTTGGAGATAGTCTTTTAAGATTCCTTCCAATTTTAAAAATCTTTGAAATTGTCTTTCCTTAGAGATTGTGAGGAGTTGCAAAGTAGCATTTAGATTTATGTGAAAGTGAAGGGAGCAAATAGTTTCCTCTGGCAGTTCCCAAAGTTTCCAGAAGTGAGAAGTTAAATGTTAATATTACATTAGTAACAGAGTTACCATTACCAGAGTTTTGTATGTTGCCTTAAAGATCTGTTCATCTAATGCTTATGTGGATAACTTGGAAAATCCTATTTCAATAAAACACTTTTTCTTTAGTATTGTTCTTAATTCCAGAATCCTTAGGAAACTACTATTTCATCTAATTGACGAGTATCTAGAAATATTTTTTTATTTCAGTAATTAATGTCTACTAAGACGAGTGCGCATAACTAATTTCCACATTGTTTTTATTAATTAAAATAAACCCCTTTAGTGGTTTGTAACCTCCTCAGTCTTTATTAAAAGTTTACTGAATGAATGTTGAAATTTGTGTCTTATTTGAGGCAAAATAAGGATCTTTATTCTCAGTACTATTTGTTTTGCCTTTGGCCTACACAAACACTTAGATATTATAGTAGAACATTCAGGTAGTTTAGCAAGGGAAAAAAATCTTGGGCCAGTAAAAATGGATGTAGTATTTGTTGTTGTTTTTTTAAATTAGAATTTTAAACTTTCAAGTACACTACACTTGGAGTCAAGAGACCTAGATACTGGCTCCAAAACTTAGCTTCTGTGATTGTCACTTCACCTCATGAAGCTTCAATTTCTTCTTCTATCAAATTGGGTTATAATACTACCTACCATGGAAGGTTTGTTGTGAGAAATATTTTCTACACCAGCCCTGAAGTCAGGAGGACCTGGGTTCAAATCTGGTCTCAGACACTTAACATTCCCTAGCTGTGTGACTCTGGGCAAGTCACTTAACCCCAATTGCCTCAGCAAAAAGCAAAAAAAAAAAATTTTTTTCTAAATCATAACTATATCTACATGTCTCTATGTACTCATAGATAGCACAGCAGATAGATAGAGTTCAGGTGTGAGATAGAAAGACTTTTTTTTCTTGAATTCAAATCCAGCCCCAGGTATTCAGCTGAATGTGAACCTGGGCAAGTCACTTAACCCTGTTTGCCTTAGTTTCTTCATCTGTAAAATAAACTGGAGAAGGAAATGACAAACCACTTCAGTCTCATTGCCAAGAAAACTCTATATGGAGTTACAAAGAGTCAGACATGAATGAAAATAGCTGAAAGACAGTTGCAAATCAATGAATCAGTAAACATTTATTAAGTAAGTAGCTACCATACTAAGGACTGAATTCAAAAAGAAACAGAAGATAATCTCTGCCCTTATATAGTTTGCAATCTAATGTACATATTTATCTATCTGTGTGTCTATAAGCTGTTACAAAGTTCCAGTGCAAGGTACTATGCCAAGTGCAATGTGAATAAAAAAAATAAAACACATGCATTCAGGGAAATGGCTTTCACAAATCAATCAACAAGAATTGTTAAATGCATACTATGTGCCAGGTACATAGTAGTTATCTCCTTAAGACTTGGGGATGCAAGGATGAAATAGTCTCTGTTCTAAAGGAGCTTATATATTCAAGTATTAAACACAGTTCAGAACGAAAAACACAAAATGCTATAGTACTAAAGGGGGGGATTTATTTTTCTCTTGAGCATAGAGGAGATAGAATTTGTACTGAATCTAGAAGGATTAGAATTGAAACAGGCAGTTGGGATGAGAAAGTATTCCAGGATAAGAAAAAAGTGTTTTGAGTAGAAAGGGCAATATTTCTACTTGGAAAAGAGAAAATGCAAAGGGAATAGGAGATAAGACTAGATAGTCCATCAAAAAGCATTTATTAGTATTTTAAAATTATTTATTAGTGCCAGACACTATGCCAAGGAGTGGGGATACAAAGAAGGGCAAAAGCACTTCTCTTCTCACATTCTAATGAGGGAGAATAAATATAAAATAAGGTCCTCAGTTGAGAGAGTTGGGGAAAGCCTTGCCATGTAGTCTTGAGGAGGAATGAATAGATTCTGAATAACCACCACGGTGAGAGCTAGAATTAATTGATTAGGGAGATGTAAAAGGATTTCTTTACTGCACCAAGGACCTAATTGAGATTATATTACATAAATCTGTAATGGGACCCATTTAGCTTTGATATTGTGATTTTCTCTAGTTATTTTCATTAGCTTATGAAAAAGTGTGAAAGGTAGATGTTGGGAGTAATTGCAAGGTTGGGATTTGACAAGGAATGATCAGGGTAGGAGAGAAGGGAAGGGGATTCGAATGTAGAATTGAACCGATTCATCAATGAGGGAAGAGGTTGGGACCAAATAGTTAAAAACTTTGAATAACAAACAAAGGTATTTTTCAGTAGGTAATGAGAATCAATTGGAAATTTTTGGTTAAGGGATCAAGGCTATCCTCTTTAATTTGGAGCTGGCTTATAGAAGACTATATAGTCTTTTCTGACTCAAGTCAGAAAGACAAGTTAGATAATGGAAAATAATGAAGACTCAAGCTAGGGTAGACTCAAGCTAGGGTAGTAATAATATGAATAGTGAGAATCAGTTAATAAACACTTATTAGGTGCCTGTTATATGCTAGTCCTTGTATTAGGCCCTGATGCAACACATGTAAAAGTGAAATAGTTCCTTCCTTCATGGAATTTATATTCTGTTGGGGTGTTACAGCAGCAGAATTAATAAAAGGTGATTTTCTTTTGGGAGTTGGACCTACTGATAACTAGGAAAATGTAGAAAGTTAAATGAAGTGGTAAATTGGTCAGAGCCCTAAAGAGAGCTAGGGGTTCCAATATGTAGTGGTAAATAGGAATAACATTCCAAACAAATTTATTCAGCTGAAGTAGTTTGCTTTTTTGAAGTGTAAAAGAATTTTGCAATTAATGCCTTAATGAGATTAACTAGGATGAGTTTGTTTTTTAAAAAAAAACAAAAAAAAACAATACTCAAGGAATTCTTTATCCTTCATAGAATCATAGAATTTTAGAGCTAGAAAGTTTCTTAGAAAAATTATTTGCAGTTAATGTTTGAGAGCTTCTATACTAGAGCTTGTTTTTTGCAGCATCTATCCACTTAGCTTCAGTTCCCTCTATATGTATTACTCATGAAAACCAGACAAATATCAGTTAGGTTCATAACTGTGCAGGATCAATGTGTGGAGGGCAGTATTGTGATCACATAATTTTACTACTTCTATTTTCTTTTTCCTTGCAAATCTTCTTTCAAGATGCCTTTCAGAATGATCGAGGGTTTACATAGCACTTTGAGGTGTGCAAAGTGTTGTACATATGTTCTCTCTTGATCTCCATAACAACCTCAATAAGCAAATATTATTATTGTCATAATTTTATAGAAGATAAAACTTAACATAAAGAAGTCAAATGGTTTGCCTGTGATCTGATATCCTGTACATTTCCTGATAATTTCTGTGAACACTTTCATGCCTGTTTGTTAATATTAAAATATTTTTCAATTATATTGTAAATGTTATATCATTAATATGATTTTATTAATATAATTATTATATTTCAATATTTGATCTTTAACCTTTATAACATATATGATATTCTATATTTCAAAATGTGTCATTTTTTCATATTATGTTATAACATTTTAATAATAAATATATATCATTACATTAATAATATGCAGTATTTTATAAGATTATTATAAATATTATATATTCCAAAGCTTTAAAAGATGATAGAATTATATTTTATAATATGTTATTATATCAATGGAACCACACTTAATTATTAGCCATTATGTAATATTGACTACTTTCTAGAATAAAGTTCATCTACAAAACAAATCAAATAGAAATCCAACTTTTCAATTGAAGAGATGTTCTGTGCATGGTGCTTTCCTCCCTCATGTTCTTTCTTTTTAAACAGATTTTCTTTTCTATTATGAACTTAACATAACAAACATTACAGTATATAAAGAATAGAATATATTTTCTAGAATAGAAAAATCAGTCCTTTGTGATAATGATTGATCATTGCATTGAGCAGAGTTCTTAAATTTTTCAAAGTTGTTTTTTTACATTATTGTAGTTGTATAAATTGCTTCTCTGGTTGTGCTGACTATACTTTCTATCAGTTCATAGAAGTCTTCCCAGACTTCTCAGAATCCTTTTTAAAAATAGTTTCTTAATTTGATGATCCTCTATTTTAATAGTTCCAGAGAATGTAGAGGATTTCTTTATTTAGAGAATGATATTAACCTTTACTTGTGAAGAGGATATAGTTCTTGAGCCAAGAGTTTATTTGGTCCCTTGAGATAACCAAATGCTGAGACTGTATTATATACACGAGAATTGTTGCCCATTAGCAAGTATTTATTAAGTATTTATGATATTTTTGGTACTGCACTAAGTGTTAAGGATACAAAGAAAATAAATTATATGGACTCTGTTCTCAAAGAACTCACATAATTGGGAGAGACAACATTTAAACAGCTACATAATACAAGATACATACAATATAAACTGAAAGTTATCTCATAGGGAAGGCACTAGCAGTTGGGGGGAAGAGTAGGAACTAGAAAAAGCCTTTTGCAAGGGAATTTTGAGTAGTCTTAAAGGAAGTCCGGGAAGCTAGTGTCTTTGGCTAAGATATTTGGAAATATTTTGAATTTTTATTTATGTTTTTGTTATTATTGGTTACCTTGTTATCAAAGTGTATAGCTAATAATTTTAATAGTTAAGCCTAAAAGATTAACATATATATATATATGCTATATTTATATACATATGTACATAGCATATACACATATATAGAGATGTATATATAAAATATATATGTAGAGAGAAGAGATGAATTTTAAAAAGTTTTCTTTGGTTTATTAAATAAAAAATAATACTTAATAAACAGAAGTGGGGGCTCTAAGCTAATGGTCATTGTTGTCATTTTAGTAATTAGAATATATCCAAATACTCTGTATTATTCTAGAATTTAGGATGATGAGACTGAATATGGTAATGAGTCAAATAGCAAGCTATGATTAGAACCCTGGAAAAACCTTGTTATATATTGGGATTTTCATTTTGGATTTAAAAATATTTTTTCTTTCCCTTGTGTTTTTTTTTATCAAATCACAAATTCAGATACCTTAAAATGTATTAATTTACCATATTTTATTATTTTATTTGGCATACCTCAATTGCATATAACTTATTTAATAGTTTGTAACTATATCAACTATTGTGGTTTTAGCATTATTGGTTTGTGAAATACAAATTTACCATCACTGTTTTAAAAATGAATTTCATTGTATTTAA
>JAJPUD010000280.1:356458-381881 GCA_023553655.1 Myrmecobius fasciatus
GTGTGTGTGTGTGTGTGTGTGTGTGTGTGTGTGTGTGTGTGTGTGTGCTGAAGGGGGAGGTGGGTAAAGAGCAGGATGACAGGAAGCAAAAAGGTAAATTAATGTGCTATTTTTTCCTGGAGTTTCCTTCCACTTACTAAGGTCCATGGGACAGAGTCTCTTTTCCCTTTCCCAGAAATAAACAGAGAGAAGGAATTGGAATAATAACACATCTGGTTTGATCCTAAACATCTGTTCTGATTACAGCACTAAGACAACATTTTTGAGATTTACTTTATAAAAAAGATAATAGAGGTTTTTAAGTTATGGGCCAGTGTACTAGCTGATTTAGGGAGGGGGCCACGAGGAAGAGAACTGACTCAGTAAATACGGGTAAGGCTCTATTTTATGGTGTGAAGGGGCGTCCTAGCACAGCTGCTCAGATTGACAGTGATTACGTGCAATCCTCTGATTTTAGAGACTGTATACTGCAGCCATACTATGGTAGGGATGCTTTTAACAGATTCCATTTGACTTTGGGGAAAGGAGAACAGCAGAAGCTGCAGTGAATGGAAAATACCCTCTATTAGCAAAGAAGAAGGAAGAGAAAGCTGAATTGAGAATTAGGTACTCTTTATTACAACAGATATGTCCTAGCTTTTGCCAAGAATTTAGAATTGTGCTTCTCCCTCCTCCCTTCTCCCCACTTTGAGGCTAGTAGCAGGAGAT
The DNA here is from genome assembly GCA_023553655.1 of Myrmecobius fasciatus. Taxonomy (NCBI): domain Eukaryota; kingdom Metazoa; phylum Chordata; class Mammalia; order Dasyuromorphia; family Myrmecobiidae; genus Myrmecobius; species Myrmecobius fasciatus. The sequence continues at coordinate 357,167 of JAJPUD010000280.1, forward strand.
GGCTTTTCCTGATTCAGCCAGCTGAATCTGATTTCAGTTTCTGTGGTGTCCTTTAAACATTTGAAGGATGACTGTCAGAAAGGGAACTGCTGTGAGTTTCATCAGTATGAGGTAGTTATCAGTAGGTCTTAAAGGCTAGGGGCCTAAAAATGAGTTTGACAACCGTATATCTTTATTGATACTCACTTATTTCTCTGAATCATCTCTTAGAATAAGTTTCTATTACTTCAAAATCTGACCAGCTCTCCTCAAGATAAATGATTTAAGTGTAAAACTATTTAGACTATAGTAGAGAATTCTAGGATTTGTAGGTGAAGTGTGATTCAACTCTAATCTCTTTAAGAGGAAATTAGCAGTAAACAAAATATGACTTCGTATGTCACTATACAAGAAGTTTACTATACTCCTTGAAGAGAAGTTTAGTTGGAAATAAGGGTGGAATTGTTGGTTTGGTACTGCATTTATATGATGCTTCTAAATTTTAGGATGTAATGGTATAGTGATAGAGAACTTACCTCAGGGTCAAGAAGATAATGCCATGAGTATCTCTAAGATTAGAAGTTGCAGTACGGTTCTGCAAGGGTAGAAGGAATTTCCTCATTTCAAATTCACTATACTGATATGATCATAGACCCCGACAAAAATAAAAAGATTAATTTAGTTGTAAGGAAATTAGATTTTTTTTTCTTGAAATACACAATATCTGTATCTATTACAAAGAAAGTTGGGGTTATTTTTTCCATGCAAATAATAGAGACCTTAAGAAATTGTGCAATATGCATGAAAAGACAGCTTAGCTGGTTTTCAAGGGTGAATGCATATGTCAGATTAATAGTAAAACATTCTTTTAATTTGTTTAGAATGGGGGCTAGTTTTTCAGTCTTTATTTTTTTTTTAAAGTATAAGATAATGTATGCTTTAAGCATATGCTGCCATTTGTCAGAAAGTTATAGGGACTTTACAAGTCACTTTGCTCTTCCTGCTCCCTCACTTTATAGATAAAGAAACTAATGAGATTCAGAAAGTGTGATTTGCCCAAAGTTTTACAAGTGGGAACATTTGAATGAACCCTGATCTTCTGTCTCCAAATTCAGCCTTCTTTTCCCTGCATTTTTCTGCTTCCCTTAGTTCAAAATTTCCTAAATGAATGAAAATAAGACAATACTTAGAAAAGCAGGTTACTGCTATCAAATGTTAGGGATAACTTCACTTAATTTGGTTAAGACATTCATATAGCAAGAACAATTCATTGTCTCTTCTTCAGTGTCTTTTCCACACAACTGCCAAAATGATATTAAGACATAGGTTTGACAGTCCTTTGTTCAAGAAGCTCCAAAGGCTCTCCCTACTGCCTATAGTATTAAATATAAATTACTCTGTTAGGCATTTAAAGCCCTTTATAATCTCTGAAACTTGCCTTTCCAGATTTAATATATTGCCCCCTCTTCACATACTCTATTGTCCAGCCAAACTGACCTATTTACCATCCATCACAAGCAATAATCCATTTCTTTCTCCATGCCTTTGTTCAGGCTGTTTGTCCTGTATGCCTGGAATTCACTCTCTCCTCTAATCTACCTCTTAGAATTCCTAACTTCCTTTAAAGCTTAATTTAAGTTTCACCTCCTAAAGAGGCCTTTTCTGACCTTCCCCTGGCAACTAACATCTCTCCCATTTCTGAAATCACCTTGTATTTATTTTGTATAGTTTTATATATGTATATATTGTTTTCCTTGATATACTATCAACTCTTCCAGGACAAAGAACTTTTCTATTTTTGTTGTGTATCCCCAACATATAATAGTTATTTAAAAACATATTTGTTGACTGATTTTGACTTTCAAGATAGGTCTTTATTTCAAAACTTATACATGGTGTCTCTTCTACTACCAACTTATCAAATTACATAAAATTAACTTTTATAGGTACCAAAGTTTCACTGTAGCTTTCTAAATTCAATTTTCTTAAAAGCACAAATAAATTTAAAAATACTCTTTGCCTACTTGCTATCTTGCTAGGAAGACACTGATTCTTTCCTAAACTTGACAGATTTATTTTTTCATTAATACTATATTACTTTAGTACATTTCTAGCCAATATCTCAATAATGCTATAAGATGTGCAGGTTTTTATTTTTGCAATTTTTTATCTTCATCTTCATTACTGTATCCTTTACTACTATTACTTTCTTTCAAAATAGTTTACTAAGGTTTATAGACTATACAATTCTTTTTATGCCTCTTATGCTTCAAATTGAGGCATTCGTTCTGGATCTATTAGATCCTGAAATTATTTTTTTTTCTAAGATAAAAAAGGAAATTATCTATTGCATAAGTCCTATATTCAGCCTGAAAGATAACAGTGCAGAATGTCAACAGGGTCCAGGACACATGACCATAAATTAGTTGATTTCCAGCAGGTAAACCTTGAATTAAAATATGGAATATCTTGTGTCAGGGTAGATTCAAATAAATTCTATGTCATAGGGTAGAAGAGATGAGTTCTGTGTCCAGGGAGAAAAGCTGCTACAATCTTTGGTAGTGACATCTCCAAAAACTTCAGCCAGGGGGATATCAGGGAATCCAGTATTTCATGCCTTGGATTTTTTGACCTCTGTGGTCAGCACTATGAGGCTTCTTGGGCCTTTTACCTTATCTTTTTCTTTGTTACTACACAGTTACCTCTTCCACCTTTCACTTGCTTCTCATAGCAGAATAGAAATCAACACTGTGATGCTAAGAACAATATCCTAACTTAATTTCTAGGACTGCCTGCTTTTTACCAAATCTCTCTATCTTTTGTGACCTTTTACATGCTTTGTATTCTAATTTCAGGGTCTTTTGGATGACATTTTTCTGTCCATACTCTCCAGTTCTTGAAGCTCGTACCCAGCAAGCTTCTCATATCAGAAAGTTAAAAATTTTTTTGTGGGTTTTTTTTTTTTTTTGGTCACACATTCATCATTTATTTTTGATCTTTGGAAACTTTTGTCATTATATTTGAATTGTGAAATTCCTGTTTCTTTCAAATTTGCCACGAGTACAAAAAAATCCCCAATCACCTTCTAAATACTTACATATTTATATATGCATCCACATCCACATCCATATGTATACATTTCTCTGCTTTATTCTGCCATGTAAAACTTCAATTAATATCTAATCCTTTAATTCTACTTTCCCATATTTTAATTAATGATTTATTAGTATTCTTTTCTTTTTAAATTTTGAATTCCAAATTCTCTTCCTCCTACCCCTTCCCCTACCCAATGAGAAGACAAACAATATGTTATCAGCTATACATGTGAAATCATATAAAATATTCCTATATTAACAATATTTTTTTAAATCAAGAAAAGGAGAGTAAGAAAATTATACTTCAATTTGCACTTAGTTCATCAGTTCTATGGAAATGGCTAGCATTGTTTTCATCATGAGTCCTTTGAAATTGTCTTGGATCATTGTATTGATCAGTGTAACCACATTTTTCACAGTTGATCATTGACAGCATTGTTGTTACTGTGCACAATGGTCTCCCGGTTCTTATTTCACTTTGCCTTTATGTTTCTGTTGAGTCTTGTGTTCAAATGTAAATTTTTCTGTTGTTCTCTGTTCTCTTCATCCAGAATACATGAAAGTCCTCTATTTCATTAAATATCCGTTTTCCCCCTGAAGGATTATACTCTAGTTTTACTGGATAGGTGATTTTTGATTGTAATCCTAGCTCCTTTGCCTTTGGAAATGTCATATATCATTCATTTTACTCATTTAATGTAGAAGCCACTAAATTTAGAGTAATCATGACTATGGCTTCATGATATTTGAAATGTTTCTTCCTGACTGCTTGAAGTATTTTCTCTTTGACTTGGCAAGTCATTCGTAGATTCTTTACATTTTTGTTTTATGATGTCTAGGTTTCTTTCTTTCTTTCTTTTTTTTTTTAAATCATGGCTCTCAATTAGTTTAATAATTCTTAAATTGTCTCTCCTTGGATCTGTTTTCCCTTGAGTTTTTCCCACAAGATATTTCATATTTTCTTCTATTTTTCATTTTTTTAGATTTTGTCTTATTTGTTTCTTGAGGTATTGAGCTTTTACTTGCCCAATTATGAATTTTACGGAATTATTTTCTTCAGTGAAATTTTCCTCATATTTCATTTGGCCCATGCTACTTTTTAGAGAGTTCTTCTCTTCAGTGTTTTTTTTTTTTTTTTTCTTTTTTTTTAAACAGTATTTGACCAATTGTATTTTTAAGGTATTGTTTCCTTCAGTATCTTTGTGCTTTTTTAAATACAATTTTTCCTTTACCACTTTTATTTTTTTCTTTAACTCTTTCAGAAATTCTTCTTGAATTTGGGTCCAATTAGCATTTTTCTTTGAGGCTTATTTAGTAGCTGCTTTTACATTGTTATCTTCTAAGCCTTGGTCTTCCTTTTCACTATGGTAACCTTTTATGATCAGTTCCTTTTTTATTGTTGTTTGCTTATTTTTCCAGACAATTTTTTAACTTTGAACTTTATTTTAAAGTTGAGTTCTGCTTATCTGGGGGTAGGAAGCTTTAGGCTTTTATGTGCTGCTATTTTCAGACCTAGCTCTGAGAGGCTGCATGTTTTTTGTGTTTCCACAGTAGTATGATCCTGGAAGAAGTAAGGTCACTGCTCTCCTGCTCTGTGCTCTGATCTTTATCCAGAAAGCATCCCTTATTGTCTATAGCCACAAGTGCTAATGCTAATGTGCTTCTTTGCTTTGATACTATGACTAGGGCTCTTGCTTTCTTGTGATCAACTGAAAATGCTCTTTTTCACCCTGGAACTGCATGCAACCTAGAACTCTGGATGGGCAATAGAGTTGCCAATCAGCACCAGCTGTACTCCATGCCAGTATGGGCCCCCCTGTAAATTAATTCTGACCAGTTGTCTGACCTCTTTACTGTCTGTGGTCTGAGAACTCCTGGAGCTGCTACTGGTACTATATGTGTGGGCTCTGGATAGGCCACCAGTCAGTTGCCACAGACTTTTCTTGCTGAAAGCTAGTAGTGATATTTCTGAGTCAAAGGGTATGCAGTTTGATTTCTTTTTGAATGTAGTTCCAAATCTTCTCCAAAATGGTTAGATAAGTTCACAATTCTACCAACAATTCATTTAGTGTCCCAATTTTCCCAAACCTCTCCAACACTTACCATTTTTCTTTTCTGTCGTATTAGTTAATCTGATAGGTGTGAGGTGGTACCTTAGAGTTGTTTTAATTTGCATTTCTTTGATCAATAGTGATGTAGAGCATTTTTCATATGACTATAGATAGCTTTGTTTTTTTTATCTGAAAGCTGTTGAAGCACTATTTTAAAGTTGTTTGGAGGGAAATATTGGGAAAGTTCATTTAGGTGGCTGCCTCTTCCACCAATTTGGCTGCATCTCAAAGACCTTTGCTTTTATCCCTCATTTTTTAATTCTTGCAGTGTTGATATCTCATTTCCACAGATACCCTTCCCCTCTTCATCAAAATATCTAATAAATTCAATGGCTTTATTTTGGAAGTCCAAAGATGAAATGTTTCCTATAGCATAAATGAGCATAAAATTTTGTTTACTACCTTCTCCACTACAGACATTGATGAAGTGAATTGTGTTTGGTTGTGATATCCAATGGTTTTTGGACATTTTAATGACTCAGAAAAAATGCCATTTTTTATAGTGTTGGATTATAACTGTGGGCAATCAGTTTTATAACCTGTTTTCCCTCTCACTTTGTAAAAGTTGTACCACTTTTGCTTTATAAGCTTTCTCCCCTGTTGCATCATTTTTGTAAAGTTCTTATATGTATTTTTCTGAATCTACTTAGTTTGCTTTCAGATTATTTCCTAAAATTATCTTTCATTACTGTTTTTGCTTTTTTCAGTCATTTTTCAGTCACGTATGACTTGTCATGACCCCATTTGGGATTTTTGTGGTAAAAATACTAGACTGATTTGCCATTTCCTTCTTCAGCTCATTTTACAGATGAAGCAACTGTGGCAAATACACAGTTAGTAAGAGCTTTCTGACTTCAGGCTCAGTATCCTATCCACTAAGCCACTTAGCTGCTCCATCTCCTTTTTTTAAAGCAACTTCTTTCTATGTTATCATATTACTTGAGTTTAAGATGGGATAGTTGAAGTTTTTAACTTGAGGTGAATAAGGTAGCAACATCTGAGGGGAGGAAGAGATTGAAGAAAATAACTAAATTTCAGAATTGGAAGGCACCTCCATACCCATTTAATCCAGCTCATACCAAAAGGAACCATCTATGATAACATACCCAATAAGTAGCCTCAAATAAGAAGGAACACAGTTTTTTTCCAAGGCAGCTTGACCAGCTCTAATTGTTAGGAAGTTGTTTCTGACATGCAACCTAAATATGCTTCTTTATAGCATTTCAATTCTCCCATATGAGGAGCATATGGTCAAAAACTATTCGCTAAAAGAGATTTTAGAATATATTGTTTTTGATTTCTAGGACTGTGTTCCAAGCACAAGTATATGGAAAAAAATCTTAGTATTTTCTAATAATTATAGAAATACAAGTTTCACTGTATCAACATCTGGTGACCTGAAGGAAAATTATCAGGGTCCTAAAATATACCTATTACAATCCTTGACTTTTATGTTGATAAAAGGAGTCTTTTTTTCTTTTTTTTTTTTTGTCTTGTCTCCCATTCTGGCCATCAGCCCAATGTGTTTCAAATGAGGAAGGTATGCATTCATAACTGGCTTTTCAATTTGAAGTAAAAATGGCATATAGGTTGTTTGCTTTTATCAGCTGGCTAAACAGGAGGGTTTCATCACTCAACTTAGGATGAGAGTCATCATCATGTTTGTTTATCCCTTTGCACAGAAATTTGATAATGTCCCTTCAAGACCATCCTTTTTATGCAGTAGATGGAACACATTTTAGCTTTGAGTTTCTGAGGACTGTTAAAATCTGCAAAGCAACATTTAAATAAATTTTTAAAAAGCTTCTCTTGTTGGACTTTTCTATTCAAAGCACAGTACAATGGTCCCTTGTTGCTTCAATTTCTTCAATCCCCTTCATTAAATTGGAACCCTAGAAAGGAGTGGAGAGGAGGCTGATATTAAAATGGCCCCCATGAACCTTTATCAAGAAACTTGGTAATCAGCCTTTAGCAGGAACTAATTCTTCAGGCTTGGCTTACCTAGTCCTTTTCTGACAGTGATTGGGTGGGTGGTTGGGGAGGAAGGAATCTTGAATATAATGGTGACTGTTTTCTCTAGTGTGTCTCATTTGTACTAGGACCAGGGGGCAGACAATCATGGAGAAAACCTGCTGCTTTCTGCAGTTGCTCTTCTTTAAGGCTAATCCTTTAGTAAATTCTTGATGGATAAGTATGACTGAAACATGGGGTCCTGGGGATTGGAGGACAGGGTCAAATTGCTTATTCCTTCTCCATCTGACTTAGAGTAACCATTCATGTACTAGTAATCCTGATGACCGTCTATTCTTTGATATCTAATGTGCATGCTGCCTTCTTACAGTCTATTAGAGTAATTCACAGATAAACAGACACAAATACAAACGCACACATAGACATTGCATATATTTGGATTTTGTTTAATTTTGAAGCATTTCAGTATAAATATTTCTATTTATTCATATTCTTAATAGTAAGCTATTAATATAGTAATATAATATAGTTTATTAGTCATTCCCCATTTCTGTCACATAAAAGTATTGCTTTAAATATTTTGTTGTAAAGAAAATCTTTTTTTCCCCTGGCTTTGCTCTCTTTGGAATATATATATATATATATTCTGTAGTAATATCTTTGGGTTGTAAAGTATTTAGTGTCATTTCTCACATATATCATTCTAGTCTAAATTAATTTCTAAAATGATGAGACCAATTCATCTTATGCTAGAGCCTTCTAAAATTACCCCCCAAATAGAAAAAAAATAGAGAAATTTAACCCAAATTTATCTTTAAGTATTGGAAGAAAAAAATATTGAGTATTCATTGTGGTAGATAGGGTTTTCTGTACATGGCTCATGTACTACTTTAAAAATTGTTGTGATGTTTTTTGAAATAATTTTTGATGGGATAATACAGATATAGTGTTAAGAGGTAAGGTCCTCAATATAAACTTTTCAGTTTTTCTTTATTAAACACCTATTATGTGCTAGGCATTGTGCTAAGAACTGGTGATACAGAAAATGGCAAAAGAGAGTCCCTGCCCTTCAGAAGCTACCAATATAATGCAGGAAGGTTGAAGTTCCTTGGATTTTGGTAATGTTGATATCTTTGGTAACTAGAGAAAACAGTTTTGATGAAATAATGAGATTGGAAGCTGATTTTAAGGGATTAAAAATGAATAAGTGGAGGACCTCTTGTAGACTGCCTTCTTGAGAAGTTTAGCCAAAAATGACAGGACAGATAATAGGACAATAAAGAGGATCAAGGGAGGGGTGATTGAAAGAAAAGGAAAAATTGTAGTACTTGAAAAGTTTCCTTATAACTCTTTCATTAAAACAAAATTATCCTAAAAGGGAGAAAAATAGAACTAATAACTGAATTTTATTCCTATTTATTTTTAGTGCTAAGAAGGGAAACATGGTTTCAGTAAAGAGACAGCCTGTCTCAGAGTCAAGAAGATGTTAGCTTCTGCCATATGTTGGTATTTTGCTTTCAATGACCCAGGCACCACCCAGATACTCCAAATTATAGAATTTCCTCACTGGGAATTTCCTATACCAACAGAATAACAAATCTGGACCCCCCACAAAATTAATTTCTATCTATTTTTTTCTGTCAAATTAATTCTTTTTTTAAATTTGTGTTTCATTTTTCCAATTACATGTAAAAATAGTTTTCAACATTCATTTTTATAAGATTTGAACTCCAAGGTTTCTCCCTCTCTACCTTCTCTGTTCCCCCTCCAAGATAGCAAGCAATCTGATATAGGCTACACATGTACAATCATGTTAAACATATTTCCACATTAATCATATTGCAAAAGAAGACTTAGAATAAAAGGGAAAAACCCCGAGAAAGGGAGGGGAAAGTGAAAATAGGCTGCTTAGAGCTGCACTCAGACTCCATAGTTACTTCTGGATGTAGTCAGCATTTTCTATCATGAATCTCTTGGAATTGTCTTGGACCATTGCAATGCTTTGAGAAGAGCCAAATCTATCATATCATGGTTGGTCATCTCTACCTGTTTTCTTAAAGGAGAATCATAGCTTGAGAGGATAATGCACTTTAACTAGAACACAAAATAATCTTCTAAACTTTAACAGCAAGTTGCCATTGAACTTCAGCTTGAAGACTTTTGGTAATAGGAAACCTGTTCTCTACTTAGACAGCTCTCTTGGTCAGCTCCTTATGTCAAATTGATTTTCTTCTTTTGACAATTTCCACCTACTGCTCCAAGTTTCATCCTTTGGGACCAAACAAAACAAAACTAAACTCTTTGCCCAGCACAATAGCCCTTCAAATGCTCTGGACCAGTCCTCTTTTCCCCTTATATCTTTTCCCCCATGCTTTGCTATATTGTTCAGTGGTTTTTCAGTAGTGTCCAACTCTTCTCAGTCCCGTTTGTGGTTTTCTTTGCAGATTTATTGGAGTAGTTTGTCATTTTCATCTCCAGTTCATTTTACAGATGAGGAATTTGAGGCAAAGGGGGGTTAAGTGACTTGCCCAGTGTCACAGCTAGTAAGTGTCTGAAGTCAGATTTGAACTCAAGAAGATGAATCTTCCTGACTTTACGCTGTGCTACCTATCTGCCTCATTTTCTTTGCTAATCATGCCAAATTTCTTCCATAAATTCTCACCATCCTGGTTGCCCATCCTTGGATGTATTCTAACATGCCAGTATCCTTTCTGAAAAGTAACTTTTAGAACTTAATGCACCACAATAGTATAAATGAGATCTGATTATGGCCATGCTGAGCGGATTGTATTTCTTTGTTTTTTATACTCTGCTTCTGTTGTACTCTTTGAAACCTCTTATATTTTGCACACAGGAGGAACCCTGAGATCTTCCAGGTTTTTACTTTCTTATTTTACAGAATTGTGATGAGATTAATTGTCTGGATTCAAAGCCCACACCAGCTATGAAATAACAAGTTAGACATGGGGCTACTTATAGGTAATAGGAAATAATACATTATAGTTTTAAGAAATAATATCTGGGACCATTTAATGTGGAGTGTATATATATTTCATTAGGTCCTGAGAGGAATATTTTATTGTTATACAGTGTAATAATTGATGCTTACAATTATGTCTCAAAATCATCAGAGTGATAAATTTGAAGTCATAGGAAGCTAGGTTTAAATACCACCAACAATTTGCTTGCTATGTGATTCTGGGCAAATCTGAGACTTGTCTCATTTATATGAGGCTTAAATTAAGTAATGCACATAAGATGTTTTGCAGAACTTAGAAGTGATATGTGAATGTTAACTTGTAATCTAAGATGACCTTAGCTTTTTCAGCTGTTTTATAAAAGTATTGACTCATATTGAAGCCTACTACTTTACATAAACAATTGTTTTGTTTTTTTGTTTGTTTGCTGAGGCAATTGGGGTTAAGTGACTTGCCCAGGGTCACACAGATAGGGAAGTGTTAAGTGTCTAAGACTAGATTTGAACTCAGGTCCTCCTGACTTAAGGGCTGGTGCTCTATCCATTGCACCACCTAGCTGCCCCAGCAATTGTTTAGCCATGACTATTCCAAGTCTAGTAGTAGATCTAGTAGTAGACAGGTTTCCATATTCCATTTAATTTGGTGGGAACATTGTTACTTGGGATATACAAATGTGGAATAAATATTTATTTATTTATTTATTTATTATTAAAACTTTTTATTAGCAAAACATATGTATGGGTAATTCTTCAACACTGACCTTTACACAGCCTTCCTTTACAAATTTTCCCCCCTAATCCCCATCCCTCCCCAGATGGCAAGAAATCCACTACCTGTTAATTATGTTAAAATACTTGACAAATCGAATAGATGTATACATATTTCCACACTTATCATTGTTGTGCATGAAAAATCATAAATACAAGAAAAAAAATCTGAGAAAGGAAACACAATGCTAGCAAACATCAGTGGAGAGCATGAAAATGTTATGTTGTGGTCCACATTTCATATCCCTCTCTCTGGGTGTATATGGCTTTCTTCACTAGACAATTGGAACTGGCGAGCAATTTGGAACTGGTTTGAAACATTTCATTGTTGAAGAGAGCCACGTCCATCAGTATTGATCATCATATAATATTGTTGTTGCCATGTATAATGATTTCCCAGTTCTGCTCACTTTGCTCAGCATCAGTTCATGCAAGTCTCTCCAGGCCTCTCTGAAATCATCTTGCTGGTCGTTTCTTATAGAACAATAATATTCCATAACATTCATATACCATAATTTATTCAGCCATTCTCCAATTGATGAGCATCCATTCAGTTTCCAGTTTCTAGCCACTACAAAAAGGGTTGCCACAAACATTATTGCACATGTGTGTCCCTTTCCTTCCTTTAAAATCTCTTTGGGATATGAACCCAATAGAAACACTTCTGGGTCAAAGGGTATGCACAGTTTGATAACTTTTTGAGCATAGTTCCAAATTGCTCGCCAGAATGGTTGGATCTGTTCACAGTTCCATCAACAATGTATCAGTGTCCCAGTTTTCCCACATTCTCTCCAACATTCATCATTATCTTTTCCTGTCATTTTAGCCAATCTGACAGGTGTGTAGTGGTACCTCAGAGTTGTCTTAATTTGCATTTCTCTGATCAGTAATAATTTGGAGCATCTTTTCATATGACTAGAAATAGTTATAATTTCATCATCTGAAAATTGCCAGTTCATATCCTTTGACCATTTGTAAATTGGAGAATGGCTTGAATTCTTATAAATATGAGATAATTCTCTATATATTTTAGAAATGAGGCCTTTATCAGAACCCTTAAATGTAAAGATGATTTCCCAATTTATTGCTTCCCTCCTAATCTTGTCTGCATTAGTTTTGTTTGTAGAAAAACCTTTTGACTTAATGTAGTCAAAATTATCTATCTGGTGTTCAATTAAGAGTTCCAGTTCTTCTTTGGACATAAATTTGTTTCATCTCCACAGGTCTGAGAGGTAAACTATACTGTGTTCCTCTAATTTGCTTATAATATCACTCTTAATATCCAAATCATGAACCCATTTAGATCTTATCTTGGTATGTGGTCTTAGGTCTGGGTCAAGCCCTAATTTATTCCACACTAGTTTCCAATTTTCCCATCAGTTTTTGTCGAATGGTGAGTACTTATCCCAAAAGCTGGGGTCTTTGGGTTTATTAAACACTAAATTGCTATAGTTATTGCCTAGTTTGTCCTGTGATCCTATGCTATGCCACTGATCAGCTACTCTGTTTCTTAGTCAGTACCAAATGATTTTGATGACTGCTGCTTTATAATATAGTAACAAACATCTAAAATGCACTAAACATTATGGTAGGCATATGGGAGATAGAAAAATAATAACTTTAAAAACTCCTGGTCATAAACAATAGGCTGCTCAATTATAATCCAATGTACTGACAATAAGTATGTAAACAATACATATAAATGTGTATGTGTGTGTATACACATATAAATATGGAATAAACATAAAGAAAATAAATACAGGATAATTAAAGAAAAGATAGTTTGAAAGGAAGGGCACTAGCAATTGGGACAATTAGGAAAGGCTTCATGTCATAAATGGTGCTTAATATGTATCTTGAAGGAAATAGGGAATTCTGTGAGGCAAAGGGGAGGAAAGAGAATACTTCAACCGTGAGAGATGGCCAATGCTTTAAAAGCACAGAAACAGGAGATAAGAGTGTCATATGTGAGAAAAGGATAGTTTGGCTGGATCCACAGATTGTGAGAAGAAAATAAGACTGTATAATCAGTTAGGGCAGATTGTGAAAGAATGTAAAAAGCTAAGCAGAGGAATTTATATTTTATCTTATAGGTAGTAGGAAGCCATTAGACTTTTTTGCACAGGTGAGTGATAATAGGCAGATTTTTGTTGTAGTTCGTTGTGGTCACTGCTTCCTCGTCTAATTGTTCAGTCACCATCCCTTTAATATTATGTTCAAAGCAATTTACAATATAACAACAACATTGTAAAAACAAACAACTTTGAAAGTCAGTGATAACTATAATTCCAGAGGACTTATGATAAATAATGCTGTCAACCTGCTGAAACAGCAATGGGCTAAATATATGGAATGAGACACATTTTGGACACGACCGTTGTGGGAATTTTATTTTGCATTTGTACCAAGGGTTTGATAGTAGCTGATTTATATATTGTTTGGCATTGGTATGCAGGATAGATGCGAGTACAGATTGGCCAGTGAATGACGAAAGCAATAATAGAGCTTTACTTGCACATTTTAGCTAACACAAAAAAATCCTTGCAGTTTAACCTAAGACATGACTAGGTACAAGAAATAGGAGAAACAAAAAAGAACCTAAGATAAATCTGGATGAACATCATTATAGATAAAGAAAATTAAATTTCAATAAGACCAAGATACGTGTGTGATTCATATCACAAAGAGACTATAACAATAGGGGCATAGTTGTCTAACAAAAAGTAGCTTTTTCTGATCTGGTACCTAAGTAAAAAGCCAAGCTCTTGATGCACCTCCTAATTCATTGTGACTAAATCAGGGTTATTACATGCAGCAGGGATATTTGGTGATGTGAATGGGATGAGGGTTATCATTATTATTGTTATTATTATTCTATTGTTATTATGGTGTTATCTCTAGGAGGTATGTCTAACTGTTAGGCATGCCTTTCATGTCACAAATAAAGAAATACCAATTAACAAAGTTGCAAGATGTATAAAGTTTTCATCATATATCGTTCTTATTATAGAAAGTTCTAGAAAAGTGAGAGGCTATAGCTAGAAGGAAGGCATCTGTACAATAACCTGTTGCAAAAAAGACTAGGGTTAGGGCAGCTAGGTGGCGCAGTGGATGGAGCACCAGCCCTGAAGTCAGGAGGATCGTAGTTCAAATCTGGTCTCAGACACTTCCTAGCTGTGTGACTCTGGGCAAGTCACCTAACCCCAATTGCCTCAGCAAAAAGCAATTAATTAATTAAGCTTAAAAAAGACTAGGGCCAGAAAGTTTTGCGAGGTTGGTGGTGGTGGTTGTGGTGGTAGAGAGAAAGATTCCCTTGCTTCTCTCTCACCTTCTCCTAAAATGCCTTTTAATTTGATTTAATTAGAATGATCTTCAGTGATCTATATTCTTTATTTGGTTATGAGTTTGTAAATTCCCTCCACCCTCAACACAACTGATAAAATGACTTTCTGTCATCTAATTTTTTAAGATAAGACTTATGACAGGAGGGGGTTAGACGAGATGATATCTGAAGTCTCTTTCAATTCTAAATCTATGATTATTTAGATTTCTTGCCCATTTTAGAGCTTAATGTGGTATATATTGTAAGATGCTGGTCTAAACCAACCAAAATGCTATTCAGCTTTCTCCACGACTGTTATTGAATTGGATTCTTGTAGTAGTAGTAGTTTATGTTCTATTGAACATTAACCTAATAACCTAAAATTAACCTTTGCATCTGATTTGTGGCTAAAACTTCCTATTTGTGTTTTCTTTCATATTATAATGTGAGCATCTTTGGGTATTATTTTTCTGTGTATATCCCCAACAATTAGCATAATGCTTTGCACATAGCATTTGTTTAATGATTTTTAGTAAGTTATTTATTTATTCATTTATTATCCTAAGATTTCTTCACTAACCTCAGCTCACAGTGAGACCTCAGTATTTCAGACACATTAATATTATTCCACACTTTTGTATGAATGCCCTACTTATCTGCCTTATTTCTATCTTCTCTTCATAACTTTAAACAATTTAAGCTCCTTAAGGAGTGCTGGTCTAACCATGTTAGTCTCTTTAGTGAGCTCCCCAAATTATACCTTAACTGAATAAGCTTTATATTTTCTCATCATTTAGGGAGGAATTGATTTTACAATGTGGAAGCTATTAATTCTTGAAGAAATTATTATATATGAACTATCAAATTATCACATGAACTTCATTCAGGAAGTAGGCATTAGATTCTAAGGGAAAAGCAAAAATTTTTACTTTATAGTTTAGAATTATAAAGTTGATCAGACGGTTATGTTTTTTTTTATGAATTCTTGGGCTTTTCCCCTCATAACTCAGGCTTAGTGCATAGTTCATTAATTTACCTATGTGTGTGCAACCTTCATGGTGTTGATTTTTATCATTTTGCTGTAAGGCAGATGACATTATAACCACAAAGTTTTGTTTTTGTTTTTGTTTTTGTTTTTTAATTCCTTCTTACTCCAAAATAGTAGTTGATTATAAATAATAGGCTTGTTAGAGCTTTCTTCAAAAAAGTAGTGGCAAAAAGAATCAAGTCAATCATTCCAAAACAGTGTTATCATATCAATATATATAATTTCCTTCTGATGCTTCAGGGATTCTTTTCTCAAAGAATCTTTGAAATGTATACCTCTATGTTTCAATTAATGAAAATAGTGAATCCCCTGATTTGGTTGTATTATTTGAATTTGCATTCTGCATTTCCTTTAGGCTGCAATCACTTACTTTATCTTACATAATTGCAATGTAGAATAGTGCAAATTAGAAGTTAAAAAACATTCTTATCCTAGCATGTGAAAGTTGGGAAAGAGTTGATTATTCTTATGTATTATAAGGAACTATATTGAGTATGTGTCTTTCTATATTGGGTTTGTTTAAGGATTATAGTTGCATGACCTTGAGCAGTGTTTATTGATTGGTTCTGTTCTATATTTCTCCAAAGGATATAGTAAAGCAAATCATCAATTAGGTATGTCAACTAGTAACTCTTAGACTGCTTGTTGCTAAAAAGTTTCAGGGTCATTCTTTTAGAGCGGACCTGTGATAAGACTTAGAAGTTTGTTATTTCTTTCTCCAGAGGTTCTTGTTACAGGGTAATCTTCTCCCTTCCAGTTTTTCATCCCCATGAAAATGGACTCAAGAGCTTTTCTCTCTGAACAGCGGTTCATTAGATCCCTGTCTTTCAAGCCTATTTATTGATATTAAAATTCAAATTAAAGTTCTTTTGAAAACCATTACATTTCCATTATGTGCCCTCTGAATTTAAATAGTCAAGTTGCATTTTTAAGAGGCAAGAAGTCCTAATAATATTTTCCTTTTCTGTTTTAGTTCCTGGCGACCTGTCCTTACAAGAACGTCAGGAACTGGAGAATATTCGTCGTCGGAAGCAGGAACTGTTGGCTGACATTCAGGTGAATAGAATAAAGCAAATGTTTTATTGATGTGGTAGAGGTGAAGAGACATGTCCTATTCAATGTTAAGTGGTGTCTAGCAGTTTCATTTTAACATCATCTCCTAGACTGCCCCTTGATTTGTTATTTTATTAACTTTTATCCTTGCTAGCTCTAGTGTGATCCACAGGTACATTTGGGTAATCAGTCAGTAAACATTAAGTACCTGCTATGTGCTTTACTACTAAAAACTATGTACTAAGGTCATTTATTGTCATTAAAAAAATTGTAGTCTCTTATTTGATTAATTAGCTCAGTATTTCTCACTGCTGTCACTTTCTACTTTAGGTAATCTAGACCTAGGTCTTTTATATAGATCTTAGTTTTTTCTTTCTACTCTTGGCTTTTGTCACAGAAAAGCTGACTTTCTGAGCCACTTTTTTTCCTTCCAACTTTCTTGCTCTAGGTCCCTCTTTTCTCAGAAAGGACTCTATATTTTTTCTTGAATAGTTCCTCTTCTTTCTCAGGAAGATATATGTATATATATATATATATATATGTATGTATGTATGTATGTGTGTGTCACTTCCCACATATTACTATTAAGTAATATTATTAAGCTTTTTGGCATTTTTACATGATCCAGTAAATCAAGTAATTTATGAAATTATGATTAAATGGAGTTGTCAGCACTAACCTTATAATGCATTATTTTGCAATTAGTTCTATAATATTTCTCTTCAATATTCTTATAATGTCCTTATTTTAATGTACTTACTCTTCTCCTAAGATTAGGAGACACCCCTAAAAGTTTCCAGTTGAAAAACTGGAATACTTAAAATATGATCACAGTACTTAAATTATTGGGGTCTTTAAAAGTATAAATAATATACAATTTATAGCAAGACAAGAAGGCCAAACTACAAGGGAATGTATCCTCAATAGTTAGCTTTGACTGTTTTTCAATATTCTTGAGTATTCAATAATAATAATTTGAGTATTTATAATATATAATATATTAATGCAATTAATATGTTAATGTAATAAATAATAAATATGAATATTTTTGAGTTGTCTTGGGTTTTTGAGTATTTTTTCCTTATCTCTTTTCTGCTTAGTTTGGTCTTCTTGTCTTGTCTTGCTATAAATTTGTTCACTTGTCTGCAAAGAGTCCCAAATTATTTAGCTTGCTCTTTTTTCTGACTTGTAACATCTCAATCTTCTTCATAATTTTCCTTAAGAAAAAACTTAAATTCTGGTCCTCAGGAAGTATAAGTTGTGTCTTAGAAAACATGTTTTCAGCTTACACTCATCATAAAATTGTCTTTATTGATAATTTTGAAAAAATAACACCATATTTTAATACAATTTTGACAAGGAAAAAGTTTGTTTTAACCTTTTTCCTTTAAAAATTCTCTACAGAGATCCGACTTTTCTTACACAGCAAGATAACTGTAAAAATATGTATACACATATTTGAATTGTCAAGTTTTTTTTTTTTATTAAAGCTTTTTATTTGCAAAACATATGTTTGGGTAATTTTTCAACATTGACCCTTACAAAGCTTTCTGTTACAAATTTTTCCCTCCTAGTCCCCACCTCTCCCCTAGATGGCAGGAAGTCTACTACATGTTAATTATGTTAAAATACTTGACAAATCGAATATGTATATACATATTTTTGCAGTTATCTTGCTGTGCAAGAAAAATCAGATCTACAAGAAAAAAAATCTGAGAAGGGAAACATAGTGTAAGCAAACATCAATAGAGAGCATGAAAATGTTATGTTGTGGTCCACATTTCATATCCCTCTCTCTGGGTGTATATGGCTTTCTTCACTGAACAATTGGAACTGATTTGAAATATTTCATTGTTGAAGAGAGCAATGTCCATCAGAATTAATCATCATATAGTCTTGTTGTTGCCGGGTATAATGATCTCCTGGTTCTGCTCATTTCACTCAGCATCAGTTCATGCAAGTCTCTCCAGACTTCTCTGAAATCATCTTGCTGGTCGTTTCTTATAGAACAATAATATTCCATAGCATTCCTATACCATAATTTGTTCAGCCATTCTCCAATTGATGGGCATCCACTCAGTTTCCAGTTTCTAGCCACTGCAAAAAGAGCTGCCACAAATATTTTTGCACATGTGGGGCCCTTTCCCTCCTTTAAGATCTCTTTGGGATATAAGCCCAATAGAAACACTGCTGGGTCAAAGGGTATGCACAGTTTCATAACTTTTTGAGCATAGTTCCAAATTGCTCTCCAGAATGGATGGATCTGTTCACAGTTCCACCAACAATGTATCAGTGTCCCAGTTTTCCCACATCCCCTCCAACATTCATCGTTATCTTTTCCTGTCATTTAAGCCAATCTGAGAGGTGTGTAGTGGTACCTCAGAGTTGTCTTAATTTGCATTTCTCTGATCAATAGTGATTTGGAGCACCTTTTCATATGACTAGAAATAGTTTTAATTTCATTATCTGAAAATTGTCTGTTCATATCCTTTGACCATTTATCATTTGGAGAACGATTTGTCAAGTATTTTAACATTATTAACATATAGTGGATTTCCTGCCATCTAGGGAAGGGGTGGGGACTGGGGGGGGGGAAATTTGTAATAGAAAGCTTTGCAAGGGTCAATGTTGAAAAATTACCCATACATATATTTTGCAGATAAAAAGCTTTAATTAAAAAAAATTTCCCTTATGAACCAGATTAGGTCAAAATGTAACCTTCTGAGAGCTAATAGCTGCCTTGATGCATTATAACAGATTTCTATGAGAGTGAGTTGTAAAAAATAAAGGGAAGATTTAAAGGAGAAATAAGTCAAAAAAAATTTTAAAAAATAAAAATTCTCTACAGATTCACATAGAATCTTCCTAATTTCATAGGAAAAAGCACCTCATTGACATTATTCAAGTGTTACTTCAAAACTGCTGACCCAAATGGCTTTTCTGAAAATTTCTCTTTTGCTTTATACTTTTAAGGAGCCTATTACATTCTCCATTTGTCTCTGAGATGGGTTTTTTGAAGTAGAAGTTATACTAGTGTATGCATCACATTATTCTCCTTCCTTTTAAAATGATATAACTTAAAGAAATATTGCCTCGTTTAAGAAAGAGCTGCAAAGTCATTAATTGACATATTTTATCACTTAAAACTGTAGAATTTCTTTTAGAATTTATTGTAATACTTTAAGGCATTGTAATATGTTGGGGCAAGGAAGTGTTGTTTGCAAGTTTCCCTGGACTATTGGTTTAAATACAAGCTGATAATTTCTTTGAGACAAGCTTGGCAAGTAAATATTAAGAAAAATCTCTACTTAAAAGTCTTGATGGGGGGGGGATTTATTTGGAGGGAAAATCATTATTTGTACTTGATTTAATAAGGAAGAGCTGCTAAGTTTTTCTTTCTTATATTGTAGATTATACTGGAAAAGCATCAGAAGAGTCCAAAAATCTTATAACAAGATCATATTTCTAGATCTATTTGAAGAGGTTATTTTTGCCCTTTGGGTAGCACTTGTAGATTCCAGACTTAGTTTCTATTTGTATTGTCTTGATTAACTTAGATTCCTCTTGCATAGGATTTTTGAGTTTATATTGTCTGGTAATCTAACACTATTGTGCATGGCATGTGTATTCCTTAACAGATGTTCACAAAAAATATTAAAATAATATCAAAAAAGTGGTTTGAGAAGAGTTAATTTACTAGTATCTTGATATAGGTAGGCTCCAATTTATGAACATATAGATTGTATTTTAAAAAACTCATTTGTAAGTAGTTTTATAATTTTTAAAGTTAGAATATATTTCTTCAATTAACATTGTAGTTAATGGTGGCTATTTTATTCATAATATGGTTAAAAACTGGACATTTTGAAAAATAATAGAAAATAGTACTTTTGTGATATGCTAATAGATAAAAATATTAAAACCACCTCAAATTGTTTGAGACAAATTGATTGCTTTCTAGAACCATCTTTTAGATTTATATGGAGAAAAGGGAGAGGAAGGTTAGGTATTCATAATTTGGGATATTTTTTTTTGAAATTTCAGGTAAACTAGTACTAAATAGTTCATATTTTGGCAGGAAATCTTTGCAGTGAAACGAAATACTTTGAGTAGAGTTGGCACGTGGAAATGAATGATTGGCAATGAGATGATATATCTAGCAATTGGATTAGTCAGTTTATTTACAGCTTCTCAATAGAGCTTTTTCAGTGAGTTTCTTATTTATATTTATGTCGTAAGAACTTTTAAGTAGATGAGTGGAGAAACCTGATTAGCCAGTAGAACAGCTCCCAGTCTTAAGAGAAACTGGTATGATGTCAGATGCTTTGCCATCCCAACTTCTGGCTAATTAAATTGTGGCAGTAACCATTTCTCAGAAAGGAATAGGAAAGATTGATAATCTTTCAACTTGTTCATTGTAATGAACATACAGAGGGGGATTGACAAAATGCAATCCACTTTTAATTGACTTGACGTGAGTATGAGTATAGACTCTGTGGGAAGAAGTGTTATTTATGTAACTTTTTAAGTCTTGTTATTCAGTTGGAAATTTCATATAAATTAAGTAATATTTGAGGAGAATCTTATAAGGAACAGAGTGAAAATACATGATTTCTGTGTTTTAGTATTCATCTTTTTATTCTACAGCACTGAAGTTTGTTCCAAAATTTTTGGAGCAAATAAATTTCTTTGGCACTTTCTGTTTTGCAAAATGCTTTCTTCACAACAGATCTTTGAGATCTAGGTAATACAAATGTTATCATGCCTTTTTAAAGATAAGATTAAATGACTTATCTGAAGTCACACAGAGACAGGATTTCAGTTTGAGTCTGTATCTTATGATTCCAGGCATTTTCATTGTACTGCTTTGCCTTTTCCTTATTTTTTCACAGAATCTGAATTTTACAAATGCATGTTCACATATGTATATATCTATATCTATTTATCTGGATGGGATGGTCCATGAGGTCACAAAGAATTGGACACAACTGAACAAGAACAATTCCTTAAATGAAAAACAAAGAAATATTAAGCCAACTCTTTTCCTCCCCTCTCACCGTACCATAGTCTGAAAAACTGTATCTTTAGTGAAAGCTCTAAATAATTAAATGTAATTTAATTCTAGTCATAATTCTGTTTTCTCATTGCTACCTTAATTCACATGTGAGTAAAGATAGCAAGATTTATGCACTTGAGAGGAGGATTGGAGGATCAGGTATTCCAATAACATTTACTGTCTTAACATCTCCTTAGAACATATAAAAGCCTCCAAAAAGGAAGAGACTATGTTTCTTTACAGTTTCTTTATAACCCCATGATATAACTACATTTGTTTAACTGCAGTCATTTCAAATGTCAAATGCCGTATATTTAAAATTTCTTGGTTTGAGAGTGTAATCCACTTTGACCCAACAAGCATTTATAGTGTGCTTACTAGGTCTGTACCAACAAAAATGAAAAACTACTCATCTTCAAGTAAAAGTAACTTCAAGAAGTTTTACATTTTTCTGGAAAAATACAATATGCATCTATCACTGTTCTTACCCAGTTTTGTATGTTCTGTCACATTTTCACAGTAGCAACAATAAAAGAAATATTTTCTATCACTCATTAAAGTTCTTGATAAGTCATCTAAATCTCTGTATAACTTCTGCTTAAAGTTCTCTTAATCTTATCTTATTTATCCTTGCTTCTGGGAAGTGCTTAGCTTTTTTGAAGTGGCAAAATTTTGTTTCAGTAATTTTCTTTTGGTCTACCATAGGATCAGAGAGCCTTCTTATGATATTTCAAGAATGACTTTTCTAATATTTTTATATCTGAATCTCTTCTTTTTTAGAAAGCAGCAACATTAAAATGCTGTTTTTCCTTGTGCTTCAAGGTGTCAACTAACTTAATTCAACTTATCTGTTCTTCCTATAATATTGCTTTATAAGTCCTTAGAAATTTTTCTTCAGCTACAAAAATTACCCTGGGACTTTGTCAGTGCCACTCTCTTTAACATTTCCTATATAATTGATTTATATAATTCCTACATAACAAATCATAAATATATGTCTATATTTATTATTCTAGAGTTTACTTGCAAAAAGAAATTCATATGGAATCTTGTCTCATTTCTTGTTCTTTTAGACTAAGGTCTGTCTTTCATTTTTTGACTAACACTTAGGATCACAACACTGTGGATCAAGAGACAAGAACAGATCACATAAGGAGTTTCTTGCAGTATATATATATATGATACTTGACTGCATTTTAAGAAAATAGCTAGACATATTAAATACAGAACAGTTATTTTTTTTCAAACATATGCTTTCATTTTCTGAGATGAAAAATGGTTGAAGCATTACTAACTTTTCTTTATCAAAATGGAGTCGAATTTCCATTTTTATATTGCTGTACAAAAGAGGGTAATGCGTCAGAATACTGGAAATGTGTGTGTTTATTTTTCAGGTAAGTTTTCTGCATTTAGCCATGGCACTGTATAAGGTAGAAAGTAGCCAAACCATAGAAACTTACTATGGTAAGAGGGAAGACCAGGTATCATCTTCAGAGGATTAAAAAAAGCTTCTTCTACCCCCCAAAAGTAATATTAAATAGCTCACTGCCTGGAGAAAATTTATAGAAGAATTCAAAAAAAAATTTTAAAAATCACATGAGAGACACAGAAAAAAACTTTAAAATACATAAATAAATAAAAGCCATATAAGAAAAACAAGAATGTTATGAAGAAAAAGTTAACCAACTAGAACAGGAGATACAGAGTCTTAAAGAAAAAAAGGCTTTGAAAATTAGAATTGGGCAAGGGGAAAGAAACCATTGAAGCAATAAGAAACGAAGAAGTAGCAAAACAGAATATAAAGTATGAAAAAATAGAACAGAATATGAAACATCTTATAAGAAAAACAACAAATCTGGAGAACTAACAAGAGAAAATATAAGAATAATTGGACTACCTGAAAACTGACCAAAAAGAACCTTGACACAATAAGGCAAGAGATAATCCAAGAAAGTAGAAATAGAAAAAATCTATTGATCACCACTTTAAAGAGATCCTTTGTGAAAAACACAAAGGAATATTATTACCAAATTTTGAAACCCCCAAATCAAAGAGAAAATATTGCAAGAAACAGGAAAAACAATTCAAATATGTTGGAGCTACAATTAGAATTGTACAGGATTTACCAGTAGCCACAATAAAAGATCACAGGTTCTGGAATTATATATGCAATCAAAAGAATGAAATCTGCGGCTAAAAATATCAAATCCCCTCAAATTATCTATAATATTGAATGAAAAAAAAATGGACATTTAATGAACTTGTAGATTTTCAGGACTTCTTTTCAATCAAACCAAACCTATAAAAGCCAATATCAAAGATTATTTTCAAGGAACTTAATATAGACAGGTTGTTTATGTTTTTTACACGCAAATGTATACCATATGTTTAAGATTGATTTCAGCAGGGCAGCTGGGTGGTACAGTGGATAGACCACCAGCCCTGAATCTGGAGGACCTGAGTTCAAATCTGGCCTCAGACACTTAATACTTCCTAGCTGTGTGCCTGGGCAAGTCACTTAACCTCAATTGCCTCAGCAAAAAAAAAAAAAAAGATTGACTTCAGCAATAGAGTAGCTCAGAAGAAAGAATGAGGCAGAATTAAAGTAAAAGTCATTATGTTATACAAATGAGATGCAGAGGAAAAATTATCATTAGAAGAGGAGGGCTCCTAGTTCTGAAAACCTTTTCACATTGGGAATGGGTTAAATACTCTCTCTCTCTCTCTCTCTCTCTCTCTCTCTCTCTCTCTCTCTCTCACACACACACACACACACCTCCAAAATTTATAAAGAAATAAGGGGAGAGGAATAGGCAGAAGAGGAAGAAAAAGGGTGAGGGAAGAAGACCAAGGAGAGATCCGTGGGTGGGGGGGAAGTTAAATAATAATAATAAAAGAAAATAAGGATAATGCAAGAATGGAGCATTAATGCCTTCTTCTGTATTTATAAACTATATGATGGTCTGATAGTTATGAGATGAAGCAGTCATCTTCAGGTTGATTTTAATTTGGAGAAATTTCTCAGCATGAGATTTCAGATGTTTTATTTTGACTTATAGTTTTTCCCTTCTTGGCATCTTATTTGTGATTTTGTTTTTTGTTTTTGTTTTTGCAGCGTCTAAAGGATGAGATAGCAGAAGTGACGAATGAAATTGAGAGCCTGGGATCCACAGAAGAGAGGTGAGCTTGTTAGTCAGTCAATAAACATTATTAAGTGCTTACCAAGAATTGTACTAAGTATAGAGATAAACAGTCTATTTCTTCAAGGTGCTCCTATTCTAATCAGGGTGGTGTGTGTGTGTGTGTGTGTGTGTGTGTGTGTGTGTGTGTGTGTG
>JAJPUD010000280.1:381891-451480 GCA_023553655.1 Myrmecobius fasciatus
GTGTGTGTGTGTGTGTGTGTGTGTGTGTGTGTGTGTGTGTGTGTGAATTATTATGTGCCCACAAGATAATATACTGAGCAGATGAAAGATAATTTCAGAGGAGAAGGAATTAAATCTTGGGGGAGTAGAAAAGATCTGTAGAAGATGAGATTTGAGGTGAGTCAGGGAAACTTAGAAGCAGATATGAGGGCACAGCATTCCAGGCATGGTAGATAGCTAGTGCAAAGACACAAAAATGACGAATGAAGTTTATTGTATAAGGATCAGTATAGCTGGATCTTATAGTTTGGGGAGGGAAATAAAGTAGAAAGGTAGGAGGGGACTAGGTGTGAAGGGCTTTAAATGCCAAACAGAAAAGTTGATATTTGTTTCTGGAGGTATTATAGAGCTACTGAAGTGGGGGAGATTAATATGAACACCACCATACTTTAGAAAAATCACTTTGTCAGTTAAATAGAAGATGGATTAAATTGAGTAGAGACTTGAGTAGATGAATTTGAAAGCATTTGCAATAGTCTAGGTGATGTGGGCTGGTGAAAACATATAGACTGTTACTTTTTTAAGAGTTTTTAATATTTTAATTTTTTCTAATTATAAGTAAAATAATTTTAACATTCATTTTTTTAAAATTTGAGTTCTAAATTTCTTTTTTCCCTCCTTTCCCTTTCCCTCCTTGAGAAAGCAAGCAATTTGATATAGGTTTTACATGTTCAGTTGTGTAATAAATATTTCCATATTTCTCATGTTATGAAAGAAAACATAGACAAAAAAAAAAAACTCCCAAGAAGTTTAAAAAATGCTTCATTCTCCATTCATACTCCATCAGTTCTTTCTCTGGAGGTGGACAGCTTTTTTCCCTCATAAGTTCTTCAGAATTATCATGGAGCACTGTATTGCTGAGAAGAATTAAGTCATTCACAGTTGATCATCGTTACTAGATTCAAAATTCTTCTGATTTTGCTCACTTTGCTTTCCATGAGTTGATGTAAGTCTTTCCAGATTTTTCTGAAAGCATCCTGTTTGTCATTTCTTGTATATTGCACTGTAATATTCCATTACAATTATAAACCATAATTTGTTCAACCATTTCCCAATTAATGCACATGCCCTCAATTTTGATTTTTGCCACCAGTAAAAGAGCTGCTAGAAATATTTTGTACACATATGTCCTTTTCCTTTTTAAAAAAATATTTGGGGAAATAGGCCTAGTAGTGGTATTGCTGAGTTAAAAGGTATGTATAGTTTTATAGCCCTTTGAGCATAGTTCCAAATTGTTCTAATGGTTGGATTAGTTCACAATTTCACATTCCCAACTTTTCCACATTCCCTCCAACATTTTTCTTTTCCTCTTATTTCATGTTTATCAATCTGATAGTTGTGAGGTCTCTAGAAAGTTGTCTTAATGTACATTTCTCTAATCAATAATGATTTAGAGCATTTTTTTCATATAACTATAGATAGCTGCCTGATCACAACCTTTTGACTATTTATCTAATAGTATTTTAAAAATTTTGCCCCAGTTATATATAAAAGTTTTTTAACATTTCTTTTTAAAAATTTTGTTTCACTGAGTAGATGCTCAGGATGCCCATCAGTTGGAGAATGGCTGAATAAGTTATGGTATATGAATATTATGGAATATTATTGTTCTATAAGAAATGATCAGCAGGATGATTTCAGAGAGGCCTAAAGAGACTTACATGAACTGATGCTAAGTGAAATGAGCAGAACCAGGAGATCATTGTATTGTTGTATCAACAACACAATAAATTAGTTCTGATAGATGTGGCACTTTTCAACAGTAAGGTGATCCAGACCAGTCCCAATGGTCTTGTGATAAAGACAGCCATCCATACCCAGAGAGAGGACTGTGGGAACTGAGTGTGGATCACAACATAGCATTTTCACTCTTTTTATTGTTGTTTGCTTGTATTTTATTTTCTTTCTCATTTTTTTCCTTTTTGATTTGATTTTACTTGTGCAGCAAGATAATTGTACAAATATGTATGCATATATTGGATTTAACATATTTACCATGTTTGACATTTATTGGGTTATTACTATCTAGGAAAGGGGTTAGGGGAAAAATTGGAACAAAAGGTTTTGCAAGAGTTAATGTTGAAAAATTATCCATGCATATATTTAAAAAATTAAAAAGCTTTAATTAAAAAAAAAAAACTTTTGTTTCTGATTCTCTGCCTAGCACTCCCATCCCCCCCAAAAGAAGTCACATATGAAGTTATGCACAACATTTCCATAAAAGTAATATGTGAACGAAAACAGATTTTCACCTCAAGAAAAAACTCTTAAGAAAAATAAAATTTAAAAAAAGTATATGCTTCTATTTGTATTCAGATACAATTATCTTTCTATGGATATGGATAGCATTTTTTCATCATAAGTCCTTCAGAGGAGTTCTGAATCATTGTATTGCTGAAAATATCAAAGTCATTCACAGCTGATCACTCCAGAACATTACTATTAGTTTGTTGTACACAGTACATTTCACTTTGTTTGATTTTATGGAGGATTTTGCAGATTTTTCTGAGAACAACCTGCTCATCATTTCCCATAGAAAAATAATATTCCATCATAATCACATACCACAATTTATTCAGCTTTTCACCAATTGATGAACACCTCTTCAATATCCAATATTTTGCCCTGAGGAGAGGAGAAATCTTTTATAAATATTTTTGTACACATAGTCATGTATATTATCAGATCAAAGGATATACATGATTTTATAGCCCTTTGGGCATAGTTCATATCTTTTGATGATTTATCAGTTGGGGAATGGTTCTTTTTTATTTATAAATTTGATTCAATTTCCTATACATTTGAGAAATGAGGCTTTCATCAGAGAAATTTGCTTCAAAATTATTTTTCCAGTTATTATTGCTAATTATATTTCCCCTCTGTTTATTCTATTCTCTCTCCCCTCTCACACTGACCCTTCTCAAAAGTGTTTTGCTACTGACCACCTCCTCTTCTAATATGTGCTTTCTTCTATCACCCTTCCCACCTTTCAGTATTTCTTTGCTCTCCTACTTTCCTCCAAGGTAAAATGGATTCCTATGCCTATATTGAGTATATATGTTTTTTCCTCTTTGAGCCGAATCTGGTAAGAGTAAGGTTCATTCACACCTCTCTTCCCCTCTTCTCCATTGTAAAAGCTTTTTCTTGCCTCTTTTATAGAAGCTTATTTATGTCATTCCACTTTTACCTTTCTTATTCTCCCAATACATTCCTCTCTCATCCCTTAATTTTATTTTTTAGATATTATACCTTCATATTCAATTCATACTCATGCCCTCTGTCTATATGTACTTCTAACTTCCCTAATAATGATAGAATTCTTATGAGTTACAAATGTCATCCTCCCATGTAGGAATATAAACAGATAAACCTTATTAAGTCCTTTATGATGTAACTTTTCTGATTACCTCCTTATGCTTCTCCTGAGTCCTGTATTTGAAAACTGGATTTTCTATTCAGCTCTAGTCTTTTCATTGTGAATGCTTGAAAGTCCTCTTTTTCATTGAATGTTTATCTTTTCTCTTGAAGTATTATACTCAGTTTTGCTGTATAGGTGATTCTTGGTTGTATTCCTAGCTTCATTACTCTCGAGAATATCAATTCAAGCTCTCTGATCTTTTAATGTAGAGGCGAATAAATCTTATGTTATATTCACTGTGTCCCCACTGTACTTTTCTCCTTGATCTGGGAGTTCCAGAATATGGCTATAATATTTCTGGGAATTTTATTTTGAGATCTCTTTCAGGAGGTGATCAGTAGATTATTTCAGTTTCTATTTTACTCTCTTGTTCTGGTATAACAGGACAGTTTGATAATTTCTTGAAAAATGATGTCTAGGCTCTCTCTCTCTCTCTCTCTCTCTCTCTCTCTCTCTCCCTCTCTCTCTCTCTTGATCATGGTTTTTGGGTAGACCAGTAATTTTAAAATTATTTTATTTCTTCTGGATCTATTTTTAGGTCAGTTTTTCCCAGTAAGACATTTCACATTGTTTTCTATTTTTTTGGTTTGGTTTTATTGTTTCTTGATTTCTCATAGTTATTAGCTTCCATTTGCTCAATTCTAATTTTCAAGGAATTATTTTCCTCAGTGATTTTTTTATCTTTTTTTCTCATTCTCATCTCATTTTTCTCATTTCTATTTTTTTGGTTTGGTTTTATTGTTTCTTGATTTCTCATAGTTATTAGCTTTCATTTGCTCAATTTTAATTTTCAAGGAATTATTTTCCTCAGTGATGTTTTTTATCTCATTTTTCTCATTTTGCTTTTTAAAGCATTTTTCTTCTCATTAGCTTTTTGTATTTCCTTTTGTACTACCCTCAATTCTCTTCTAATTTTTCCATTACCTAACTTACTTTTCAAAATCCCTTTTGAACTTTTCCATAGCCTAAGACCAATTCTTATTTTTCTTTTAGAGTTTAAATAAAAAGTGTGTGCTTTGATCTTCCTTGTCATACTAGCTTTCTCTGGTCAGAATCTTTTTCTGTTGTTTGCTCAGTTTCTCCATTTTTTTGGTTAATGTAGGGCTCCATTTCTGGAGTTGAGGGTGCCTTATCCAGAACTTCAGGAATTTTGTGCAGCTATTTTCAGAGATCTTTTTAGGGACCTGACTTTAGGCACTCTTTTCTGCCCTGGAACTGTGAAGAGGGTTCCCACCCCACTGTGGCTAAAAATGTAATGTGCTCAAAGCAACAGAATTCTTCTTTACTGCTAGTAAAAAGATCTTCTGTGAGCTTAGGCCTCTGAAAGCTGCTGCTTCCACCACCTACTCCTGGTTTGCTGGTTTCCCAAGGCCCTCCCATTGTAGTGAGACAGATTTTTCTTGCTGATCTTCCAAGTCTTCTTTGGTGTCTCTGGGTTGAGAGGCCTAGAAAGCACCAGCACTGCTGCTGATTCAAAGGCTCAAGGTCCCTGCCCTAGGGCTGTGTGGTGTATTCCCACCCTGATACCACAGACTTCCTGCTGATCTTCTGAGTTATCTTTGGCTGGAAAATGTTTTACTTCATCTTTTTGTGTGATCTGATGCTCTAAAATATGTTGAGTTATTATTTAAAGGAATTTGGAAGCATTTGAGGATGACCTCTGCAAATCCCTGCCTCTACTCCACCATCTTGGCTTCATCTCTCCCTTTCACCATTTATCACTTGGGAGTATGATTTGAATTCTTATAAATTTAACTCATTTCTCTTTATATTTGGGAAATAAGGATTTTTTTCAGAGAAAGTGATAATAAAAATATTTTCCCCAGGTTTCTAGGTATTTTTCTTATAAGTTTTCTTATAATTTTGATTTTATTGGTTTTGTTCAAAACCTTTTTAATGTAATGTCATCCAAATTATCCACTTTTATATCCTATAATGCTCTCTATCTCTTTTTAGTCATAAATTCTTCTCTTCTCCATAGATCTGACAAGTATTTCATGCTTCACTAATTTGCTTTGTGGCATCATCATTTACGTCTAAGTCATGTACCCATTTTGACATGATCTTGGTATATGGTGTGAGATGTTGGTTTATACCTAGTTTCTGCCATTCTGATTTCCAGTTTTCCCAGCAGTTTTTGTCCTGTTCCCCCCCGCCCATTTATCCTTTCGCCTTGTCTTTCCTCAAAAATATTTTGCTTCTGATAATTGCTTTCCCCAATCCACCCTCTTTTCTATGATCTCCCCTCTCTCTTCTCTAGAGTAAAATAAATTTCCATACCCAAATGAATGTTTATGTTATTCCTTATTCAAGCATAAGATTGAAGTGTTATACATCCATTCCATCTTCCCCTTCACTGGAAAACTCTTTTTTTGTGAAGCAATTTATCCCATTCTACCTCTCTTTTCCCCATTCTCCTAATTCTTCCTTCTTTCTCATTCTTTAATTTTGTTTTTATTTTTTTTAATATCACATCATAATAAACTTTGTTTTCTATTTATACTCCTAACTATCCTAATAATGAGAATGTTTTAAGAAATTACAAGTATCATCTTCCCATCTAGGAATGTAAACAGTTTAACCTTATTGATTCACCTATGATTTTGCTTTCCTATTTACCTTTTATCCTTAAATATTATATTTGAAAGTTAAATTCTCAGGGATGTGAAATGTGAAATGTGGACCACAACATAACATTTTCATGTTCTCTATTGATGTTTGCTTCCATTGTATTTCCTTTATCAGATTATTCTTTCTTATAGATACAATTTCTCCTGAACAAAAAAATGATGTGTGGCAATAACTATACATATATTCGATTTAAGTATTCTAACATAATTATCATGTAGTGGATATCCTGCTATCTAGGGGAGGGATGGGGAGTGGGGGGGAAAATTTGTAACAGAAAGCTTTGTAAGGGTTAATGTTTAGGGATTACCCATACATATGTTTTGCAAATAAAAAGTATTAATAAAAAAATAAAAAATTTAAAAAAATTTTTAAAAAGAAAGTTAAATTCTCTAATTAGCTCTGCTCTTTTTATCAGGAATGCCTGAAAATCCATTTTATTAAATATCCATTTTCCCCCTTAAGGATCATACTCAGTTTTGCTGGGTAGATGATTCTTGGTTGTAATCCTAGCAGATTCTGGAATTTAACTGTAATGTTCCAGGAAGTTTTCATTTTAGGATCTCTTTCAGGAGATTATCAATGGATTCTTTCAATTTTTACTTTACTCTCTAGTTCTAGAATATAAAGGCAGTTTTCCTTGGTAATTTCTTAAAATATGATGTCTAAGCTTTTTTTTTCTTATAACTTTCAAGTAGTCTTTAATTCTTAAACTATCTCTTCTCAATATATTTTCCAGATCAATTGTTTTTGCCAAAAGATAGTTCACATTTTCTTCTATTTTTTTCATGCCATCATGGAAGAACCGAAAACTTACAGATTCCCAGAATTAACTTTGAAAACATAGACAAATAAGAGAGATTAGCAGCTATGGGCTCTGTAACTACAATTCTAGGTTCAAAAGTTAGTAGATAGTATACAGTAACTATTCAAAACTAATTATATGGCTTTTTATTAACTTGATTATCATAATATAGTGATAAAAGTTCTTCCTAAATTTAGGACACAAATTAACAAGAAAACTTTTGCTTTGCTTTACTTACTAAGTTCTTATTAATTCTACCACATTTGAGTCATATCCAAAACTCTGTAGTAATACAGTAATTATAGCATATGTCAAAAAAAATAACAATTGAACTAGAAAGGCTGTGGTTGTGGGTACAGCACATAATTTATTCCATTCTAAGATGGAAAAAACTGTCAATTCTTTAATATCTAAAATATTGGACCCACTTATTTTATTTACATATCTCTAAGTAAACTTCTTAGATATAATAATCATTTTATTTTTACCTGGAAAAGCTGTATGAGTTTTTGAATATGTGAACTCAAATGATCTTCCCATTATGATACATACAGACAGGTTAAAGCAAGCAATATTATGTGTTTACTAAGTGCCAAACACTGTGATAAGTACTGGGAATACAAATATTAAAAAATTTTTAAGGAGCTTACATTTTAGTAGGGAGATATAAAACATAAAGGGAAGCTGGAAAGTTTGCTGTTGAGGATATGGAGCAATCTGTTTTGATCAGGAATGAAAGGTTATGTAACCAATAAATGGAGGACTAAATACTTTCTTATTCTTCTTACCTTCCAAATCTCTCAAAAATAAGAAGAAATAAAGCATTTTTATCTATCTACATAGTCTGACAGCAAGAAATTTAAACAAGATTACAACCCAATGAAGAACTTCTGAACCTAAAACAAAGTATCATTTGAAAGAATGTCCAACTTGCTTCCAAGAAAAACAGTAAAACAAATTTAAAAGACACCTAGGCTGCTAACTTCAGGACATGTATTAGCTAAATTTAATCATTCCAATGACAACAAATTCTGCAAGTAGCCAGGATAGGGAAGGAAATGAATATTACGGAAAGGAAAGGAAATTTGAATAACAAGACTTCTACTCCCACAATAAATTATAGAAAGGAATGGAATAATGTGTTCTGAAAGGCAAAGAAGCTCAACATACAGCTTAAGGTGACATATAGTGACAACCCAAACCTAACATTTAATGAAAAAAGGTATATATTTAGTAAAATGAGACTTTTAAAGTCTTGTTGTAAGTAATAATACTGAAAACCTGAGCCTAATCATTACTGAAAGAGATGTGTACATTAAAAAGGAGATATTTAAAGCATCCTTATGGGAAAAAAAATCAACCCCAAACCAACAGACTATCAGCTGGAGTAACTGAAGGGATCAGAATAGAGTTTTCTCTAGGAATTGGTATATGAACAGAACTTAGAAGGAAACCAAAAATTTTGGTGAGATGGAAGGAAAATGGGACTACATTATATGCAAGATAAAGACAATCTTTGGAAAAGCCATGGAATAAGGAGTCAACCAGTATAGAGGCCAATTTAGTTAATAAGACCAAAATTATGGATAATAGAAATATTTCATTTATTACAGGCCTGGGAACAAGGAGATGTGCTTTCTTCCTTGTTTTGCCACTAGTTGTTTCTGTGTAGCAAGACTCAACCTTCACTTTCCTTATTTGTAAAATAAGAATACATTATTTCCTTGAGATTCTATTATTCTCTCTTAACTTTTTTAATCTACATTTTATTTATGGCTTCCTTTTTTTTCCCTTTTTTTTATTTTAAGCTTTTTATTTGTATAACATATGTATGGGTAGTTCCCCAACCTTGATCTTTACAAAGCTTTCCAATACAAATTTTACCCCCAGTCCCCTCCCCTCCCCCAGATGGCAGGAAGTCCACTACATGTTAATAATGTTGAAATGCTTGAGAAGTTATGCAAGAAAAATCCTATCTACAAGAAAAAAAAAAGAATCAGAGAAAGGCAACACAATGCAAGCAAATGTCAATAGAGATCATGAAAATGTTACGTTGTGGTCCATATTTCATGTCCCTCTTTCTGGGTGTATATGGTTTTCTTCAGTGAACAACTGGAACTGGTTTGAGGCAATTCTTTATTGCAGAGAGCCATGTCCATCAGAATTGATCATCATGTAATACTGTTGTTGCTGTGCATGATGATCTCCTGGTTCTGCTCGTTTCACTCAGCATCAGTTCATGCAAGTCTCTCCAGGCCTCTCCGAAATCGTCCTGCTGGCCGTTTCTTACAGGACAATAATATTCCATAACATTCATATACCATAATTTATTCAGCCACTCTCCAATTGATGGGCATCCCTTCAGTTTCCAGTTTCTAGCCACTACAAAAAGGGCTGCCACAAACATTCTTGCACATGTGGGGCCCTTTCCCTCCTCTAAGATCTCTTTGGGATATAGGCCCAGTAGAAACACTGCTGGGTCAAAGGGTATGCACAGTTTGACAACTTTTTGAGCATAGCTCCAAATTGCTCTCCAGAATGGTTGGATCCGTTCACAGTTCCACCAACAATGTATTAGTGTCCCAGCCCTCCCACATCCCCTCCAACATTCATCGTTATCTTTTCCTGTCATTTTAGCCAATCTGACAGGTGTGTAGTGGTATCTCAGAGTTGTCTTAATTTGCATTTCTCTGATCAATAGTGATTTGGAGCAACTTTTCATATGACTAGAGATGGTTTTAATTTCATCATCTGAAAATTGTCTGTTCATATCCCTTGACCACTTATCTATTGAAGAGTGGCTTGAATTCTTATATATATGAGACAATTCTCTATATATTTTAGAAATGAGGCCTTTATCAGAACCATTAAATGTAAAGATGATTTCCCAATTAGATGCTTCCCTCCTAATCTTGTCTGCATTTGTTTTGTTTGTATAGAAACTTTTTAACTTAATATAGTCAAAATTATCCATCTGGTGTTCAATTAGGAGTTCCAAGTCTTCTTTGGACATAAATTTGTTCCACCTCCACAGGTCTGAGAGATAAACTATATTACGTTCCTCTAACTTGCTTACAAAGTCCCTCTTTATATCTAGATCATGAACCCATTTAGATCTTATCTTGGTATGTGGTGTTAGGTATGGGTCAAGCCCTAATTTCTTCCACACTAGTTTCCAATTTTCCCAGCAGTTTTTGCCAAATAGAGAGTATTTATCCCAAAAGCTGTGTTCTTTGGGTTTATCGAACACTAGATTGTTAAGGTTAATGCCTAGGTTGTCCTGATAACCTATCCTGTGCCACTGATCCACTGCTCTATTTCTTATCCAGTACCAAACGGTTTTGATGACCGCTGCTTTATAGTATAGTTTTAGATCTGGTAGAGCAAGGCCACCTTCATCTGCCTTTTTTTTTCATTAATCCCCTTGAAATCCTTGACCTTTTGTTCTTCCAAATGAACTTTGCTACTATTTTTTCTAGATCTGTAAAATAATTTCTTGGGAGTGAGATCGGAACGGCACTAAATAAGTAGATTAGTTTGGGTAGTATTGTCATTTTTATTATGTTTGCTCTGCCTACCCATGAGCACTTAATATTTTTCCAATTGATTAGGTCTGATTTTATTTGTGTGGAAAGTGTTTTGTAGTTTAGTTCGTATAGTTTCTGACTTTTCCTTGGCAGATAGATTCCCAAATATTTTATCCTATCATCTGCTATTTGGAATGGAATTTCTTTTTGTATCTCCTGCTGCTGAACTTTGTTGGTAATATATAAAAATGCTGATGATTTATGTGGATTAATTTTGAATCCTGCAACTTTGCCAAAGTTGTGAATTGTTTCTAGTAGTTTTTTAGTTGAATCCCTAGGGTTCTCTAAGTATACCATCATGTCATCTGCAAAGAGTGATAATTTGGTTTCTTCATTACCTACTCTGATTCCTTTTATCTCTTTTTCTTCTCTTATTGCTAAAGCTAACATTTCTAATACAATATTAAATAGTAATGGTGACAGTGGGCAGCCTTGTTTCACTCCTGATCTTATTGGGAATGGTTTTAGTTTGTCTCCATTACATATGATGCTTGCTGATGGTTTTAAATAGATGCTACTGATCGTTTTAAGGAAAAGCCCATTTATTCCTATACTCTCTAGTGTTTTTAATAGGAAAGGGTGTTGGATTTTGTCAAAGGCTTTTTCTGCATCTATTGAGATAATCATATGGTTTTTGTTAATTTGGTTATTAATATAATTAATTATGCTGATAGTTTTCCTAATATTGAACCAGCCCTGCATCCCTGGTATAAATCCTACTTGGTCATAGTGTACTATCCTGGGGATGACTTTCTGTAATCTCATTGCTAAAATCTTATTTAAAATTTTTGCATCAATATTCATTAGGGAAATTGGTCTATAGTTTTCTTTCTCTGTTTTTACCCTACCTGGTTTAGCTATCAGCACCATATCGGTCTCATAGAAGGATTCTGGCAGTATACCTTCTGTCCCTAATTTCTCAAATAGTTTGTGTAGTATTGGAATTAATTGTTCTTTGAATGTTTGGTAGAATTCACATGTAAATCCATCTGGCCCTGGAGATTTTTTCTTAGGGAGTTGGTTAATGGCTTGTTCTATTTCTTTTTCTAATATGGGACTATTTAAATAATTTATATCCTCTTCTGTTAACCTCGGCAATCTATATTTTTGTAGATATTCCTCCATTTCATTCAGATTTTCAAACTTACTGGCATAAAGTTGGGCAAAGTAACTCCTAATTATTGCTCTAATTTCCTCTTCATTGGAGGAAAGTTCTCCCTTATCATTCTTGAGACTAACAATTTGATTTTCCTCTTTCCTTTTTCTTATCAAATTAACTAAAGGCTTATCTATTTTGTTAGTTTTTTCATAGAACCAACTCTTAGTTTTATTTATTAACTCAATAGTTTTCTTATTTTCGATTTTATTAATTTCTCCTTTTACTTTTAGAATTTCCAATTTGGTATTTAATTGAGGGTTTTTAATTTGTTTTTTTCCTAGTTTTTTTAATAATAAGCCCAATTCATTGATCTTTTCTTTCTCTATTTTATGCAAGTAAGCATCTAGAGATATAAAATTACCCCTTAAAACCGCTTTGGCCGTATCCCACAAATTTTGGTATGTTGTCTCCTTATTGTCATTCTCCTGGATGAAATTATTGATTGTGTCTATGATTTGCTGTTTCACCCATTCATTCTTCAGGATTAGATTATTTAATTTCCAATTACCTTTTGGTTTATTTTCTCCTGGCCTTATATTGCATGTGATTTTTATTGCATCATGATCTGAAAAGGATGCATTTACTATTTCTGTTTTTGGCTTCCTTTTCAAACATACATTGAACATTGAATTATGAGAAACATATGAATTAATAATAAAAAACTAACACACATGTATTTAAACACAATTTACATTAAGAATCCTTTTTAGAATCTTTAGACTAAATCCATATGCATTTTGTGAGAATACAGGATTTATCTTAGAAACACTATAGAATGCATCTAAATTTACATTTCTACATTTGCTGCGTTCCTTCTAAATAGTCTCACTGATGTTTAAATTCCATCATTTCCAATTAAATACAAATTTTGACTGAAAAAAAATGCCTGTATAACCCAACTTAAACTAACCCTTGTATATGGAAGAAAATAATTTATATACTTAATTATTCCTTACCTACTAGATTTGACATTCACACCAAATGTAAAGATAATCATTTGAATATTGTCATTGAATTTGTTGTTAGTGTTTTGAAGATAAATTTTATTCACCTGGGTTTCTTATCTGCTTAAATTAATTTTCTCCATTTACTGGATCTTTGGACATACATTCATTTTCATTACTCTCTTGAGAGCACTAATAAATTGTTGTGATGATTATTTTATAGGAAAAACATGCAGAGGAACAAACAGGTAGCCATGGGCAGGAAAAAATTCAATATGGACCCCAAAAAGGTAAGAAATTTGTATGCCATGATGGCTATTAGTACTGTGGTTGGTATCTTTCAGATATGACTTTAGATAAGAACTCATAAGTGTCTTCTTAAACTTTTTGATTTCTGATGATCCTGGAGAAATTATCATCCCTTTAGTATTATGCCTACCACCTGATGGAGACCTCTGATAACTGATCCTCTAAGTTTTTCAATTATTTGTTGAATCCTTAAAAGTTTGTTTAGTCACATTTGTTTCCTCCCTTGTTCTTTTTCCTCATAGATATATTGAATGAGGGACACTGTGGGATAGTAGAAGCATTGCTCTTAGAGTAAGGAGAGGCATAGGTTTGAATTCTACTCCTGTCTGTTGCTAGCTGTGTGACCTATGAAAAAATACCTATAATGACTTCCTTACAGATTGTTATAAGCATCAAGTGATAGAATATATTTGAAGTTTGTTAGAATTATTGTCACTTTTGTTGTAATATTCTAGGGGATCCAGTTCTTAATAGAAAATGACCTGTTGAAGAACACTTGTGAAGATATTGCACAATTCCTGTACAAAGGTGAAGGGCTCAACAAAACTGCTATTGGAGACTACCTAGGTGAAAGGTATATGGCCCTGACTTTGGAGGGGGTAGGGAGTAGAAAAGATTAGTAAAGAGCTATACAGTAAAAGAGATCTCTTTCCCTAAACTATATTTTGGGGATTTTTTCAAACTTTAAGAGAATTAGAATTGGGAACCCCGTTCTCAAACTTATCTTTGGACCATGAGCTCTTCAAAATACTTTCCTGCTCTGAGATTCTATAATATCATGTCACAGTTAATGAAGTATATTGAACATGAAAAATCTGATCTTTCTTTCCCAACATATGGAAATTCTGAGACAGTGGCTTTAGTATTGATCCAATGGGAGTTAATCTCTGATAATAAACATTTAAAAGGAATTTTTGCCTCTGAGGGATGATGGGAAGCTGAAATGAATTTTATTTTGTGATGAACTATGCCTTTTAATTTTCCTTCTGATTTTTTTTTTAAAACTAACCTTGATAGAGATGAATTTAACATCCAAGTCCTTCATGCTTTTGTGGAGTTGCATGAATTCACAGATCTTAATCTTGTCCAGGCATTACGGTAAGTATACCAAGAGATAAATAGTTTGGAAAGCATGAAAGGCAGCTTTGGAATGAAATGATTGTTGTTAAAAAGTGTCTGCTATATATCATATAATATATTTTATGAAATCTATAACTCTTAAAATTGTTTTTCCTGAGGTGTCCTAGGGGCATTAATCTGTTGAGGCTTAATTGAAAATTTTGGGACAGTTAAGGGGAAATTGTGAAAGATGTCAAAGTCAAATAGCATCATATTGTATAGTGGTTATTTTATAGATTGATTCATAATTTAAATGGCCTAGAAGAACTTTTTTATTTATAGAAGAGGGGAATAACTTTTTTTTAAATTTTTTTTTCCTGAGGCAATTGAGGTTAAATGACTTGCCTAGGGTCACACAGCTAGGGAATGTTAAGTGTCTGAAACCAGATTTGAACTCAGATCCTCCTGACTATGGGGCTGGTGCTCTATCCAGTGTGCTACCTAGCTGCCCGAACTTTTTTTTTTTTCTTAACCAGGTAACCAGAACTCTGACTCCTTCAAAAATTGAATCACATAAATTTTAAAAAACTAATTTGTTACAGAAATATACTAGTCACTGAACTTTTGAACCAGACAAAACCTTAGAAGTCATCTGCTATCTCCCATCCTTCAGTTTACAAAGGCAGTGAAGACATGTTCTATGTTAGTTAGTGAAAAACAGAATTAAACTCAAATCTTCCTATTCTTGATTCAGTATTTTTGTCACCATTACTATGATGCTTTCCATTTTTAAAGAGAAAACAAAAAGTACAACAAATTTAAGCCAAATTATAGCTTGTTATGGAAAATTAATAGAGAGGTAGAGTTAGAAAGGGAAAGGGAAGAATACTCAATTTGTTTGCCACATCTTTCTGAGGCAAAGATTTAACTTATTTATTAATACCACTCTTTGATCAATAAGCAAGTATTTATTGAGTGCCATTTGTTATTTAAGTATTAAGTATTTATTGCATCCCGTATCCAGGGGATTGCATTAAATATAATGATTGAAACAAACCTGTAAGTTTTATAAAATAATG
This sequence comes from Myrmecobius fasciatus, assembly GCA_023553655.1. Classification (NCBI taxonomy): domain Eukaryota; kingdom Metazoa; phylum Chordata; class Mammalia; order Dasyuromorphia; family Myrmecobiidae; genus Myrmecobius; species Myrmecobius fasciatus. The sequence continues at coordinate 396,919 of JAJPUD010000280.1, forward strand.
ACTTAAAAAAGCCTCAGGATTTCTTATTTGTTCTTCAAATTGTGAAAGTATAAATATATTTAATGTTTTCTATCCTGTTTTATTCAGTGAAGAAAATCTCTTAATAGCTTTAAAAAGTGGAGAAATAGATATCTCATTTTGTAAACACAAATTACTTCAGTTCTAAATTCTGTCATCTTGGGATTTTTCTATATGATTATCACAAATCAAAACTGTTGGATTTTCACCATGTGGGCATTTTAGAATATCATTTCTTGATATTTGCCTTACCGTTATCATTTCAACTAACTACATGAAATTAAACTGATTTCATCAATTGACTTGATGCCTATTTGAAAACAATATCCATGTAGTTCATTTTCATATATTGTGTCTGCTTATAACAGAAGATATGTATAGGCAAATTCTGTTTATTAGTATGTTGAGATTACTCTACAATCAGAGAATATTGATTTTTCCTTTTTTTGATGTTTTATACCTATACTAATCTGCTTCACAGGGCTTTTGCATATATAAAGTGAAATCATAAATATAAAGAACTTTGCAAACTTTAAAGACCAAAATAAAGTGTAGCTATTGTCACTCTTAATCTTATTCTTTTTCATGAATTTTATATAGAAACAGTCCAAATACAAGTTGCTATCCTGTTATCGGTCTTTTTATATTTAATTAATATATTACAAATTATTGCACAAGTGGATAAATTGACTTTTTTGTAATTGAATAAGATTGTTGAGGTGCTACTTATCTTATGTAGATGCTCTGAAAACATCTTCAGGACAATTATATTAGCATACATTATAACAGGGATGGTGTGTTCTTCACTTTTTCTTCCTGATTGGTGTTAGTTTCTTCCTTGAGATCTTTGAAAACTTTCTCTTTTACATAGTTTATAAAATAAAATTATTCAGTGTGGTGAAATTAAACATTGTCATATTAATCTCTATTTTAAAAAAATTAATAAAAGCTTTTTATTTACAGAACATATGAGTGATTTTTCTACAATGACCTTTGCAAAAAAATTTTTTTTGTTCCAAATTTTTCCCCTCCTTCCCCCCACCCCCACCCCTAGATGACAGGTAGTCTAATACATGTTAAATATGTTAAATTATATGACAAATCCAATATATGTATATATATCCATACAGTTACTGCACAAGAAAAATCAGCTCTAGAAAGAGAAAAAAAATTAACCTAAGAAGGAAAACAAAATGCAGGAAAATATTCACAGAAAGCATTAAAATGCTGTGTTGTGGTCCACACTCAGTTCCCGCAGGCCTCCCTCTGGATGTATATGTCATATTAATCTCAAGATTGATTTAATATTTTGTGATTAATGTGTCTAGGCACTTAGAGCAATAGTTCTGTCTATAGTAATATTTTAATTATAGTACAGCTTATTTATTAAATTATCAAGGATATTTTATGGTTTGTATTTTTATTGTTGAGATTTGTTTTCTGTTAGTTTATAAAGCATAGGATCTAGTGTATTAATTCTAGTTTCTTTACTTGTGCCTTTCTAGATATCTGATAGATATTAAATTGTTACACAGTTTTCATCCCTTCACTTCATAATTTACATTGATTAATAAGCCCAAGTTCTTTAACATAAAGTCTTTTTATATTTTTTGGTGGTAATAACAATCCTCAATTGTTAACTTCATAATTTACATTGATTAATAAGCCCAAGTTCTTTAACATAAAGTCTTTTTATATTTTTTGGTGGTAATAACAATCTTCAATTGTTATAATAAATCCCTCTTCCTAAAAACAAATCTTCAGTATTTAGCCATTTAGTTGATGCTTCTTTTTTGTTACATTGTTGGTAAAATTTGTGTAGATATAACATCTCTGGGATTCATGCCTTTATGTTACCATTTCCTGGGCTTTCTCCAGATATATCATTGTTGGTTACATTCAACAAATCCAGAATTATCATTATCATCAGCCTTTTTTTCTCATTCTTTCCTTAAGTTCAGATAAAAATAGTTCCTGGAATGTTGTTCTATTGCCATTTCTTCTTTTATACTTAATGTAAAATGGAACTGATTTATGTGCTTAAATGAAATTATTAGAAGGTAAGCTTATCCTCTCTTAAGTCAAGAATACAAGGAGGACACACATACATACAACATATGTATATACATGTGTTTCTATGCATATATGTATGTAAGGGGTATGTATATGAAATGCTGATACACACACACCCTTCATGTAGTTCCCCTGTGATTTTTTTTACTTCCTCTTAAATTTCTCCAGTTTGAAGAATTTTTGTAGCTTAGAGATTATGAATGCTTAGTAATATATATTTTTAACATTGTTGTTAAGTTTTTAGAAATCTGTTATATACAGATAATTGCAGACAACATTCTTACACTACTCAGTGATTCAGTTTATTCCATTTCCTCATACTTGTTATTAGAACAAATCAGTTATTAGCACAAATAAGATTGGCCAATATATCTGAAATGTAGAGAACAGAATGAATCTCCCTAGATCTTTAGGACAGAATTTATAAATCCAAGCACATCATTTTTCATTCTTTCATATTAAATGTTGCCAGAAATTCTGAAATAAAGAAAAAAATTGTTTTCTGAGGGTATTTTAACAGACATTCTCTCCACTTATATAGGCAGTTTCTGTGGAGTTTTCGTCTTCCAGGAGAGGCACAGAAGATTGATCGAATGATGGAGGCATTTGCACAGCGATATTGTCAATGCAATAATGGAGTCTTTCAATCCACAGGTAAATAAAGATGTTAGCAGTCACAAATCTTATGACTCCTAGGCAATTTTGGTAGATTATTTCCTTGCCATCTAATAATTTTTAATGTATAAAAGCCATAGGGTCATCTTTCACTTTTTGCCTTTCGTTTTGTAGTTGTGGTGTTAGAAGTATGAACGCCTTCTGATATCTAACACTGGCATAAGATCTTATCTTCCTCTAGATTGAGAAACTTTGATATGAATTCAGGAGACTCTTCTGAGACCAGGATTTTTAATACTTGATTCCCTTGGTCAGTTATAACATAGGACATATGACTGATCTTCTTAGCATTGCAATATTTTTGCTGTTTTATTTCTTATAGACACTTGCTATGTTCTGTCCTTTGCCATCATTATGTTGAATACCAGCCTTCATAACCCCAATGTCAAAGATAAGCCCACAGTAGAGAGGTTTATTGCCATGAATCGAGGTATTAATGATGGAGGTGATCTACCAGAAGAGCTGCTCAGGGTGAGTGTGTAGAAGAGTATCTCAATTTAAAAGGATATAAGTACTGACACTTAAATAACATTTTAAGGTTTTTATAAAGTGCTTCACATATTTTATCTCATTTGTTCTCACAATAACTCTTTGTGTTAGTTGATATTATTATCCCCATTTTACAGATGAGGGTTAGAGAGATTAAATGACTTGCCCAAAGTCACGCAATTAGTAATTGTCTGAATCAGGATTTAAATTCTTGTCTTTTTGACTCTAGGCACAGAACTCTTTCTTCTTTATCATGCTACTTCCCTGATTAGAGTTATTGTTAGTATTTTTTTGGATCAGAAGAATTTGTTGTCTTTGGAACAGGAGTTAGGTCAAGATTGAATCGTATTGCCAGGTGGGCATAGAGATTGAAGTAAACAAATGAGAAAGGGGTGGTAGATTTTAAATCTTGAATTAAGGAATTATATTTGACAAGAGATCATCTGATCTTTATGTTTTCCCATATATTTATATATATGGGAATATCTTATACTTAAATATCCAATAGGCTTCAAATGTTTTATTCTTTATAAAGAAAAGGGCTAAATATAAAAGATAAAAGGAATAACATCGATAGTGTCATGGATATATATAATGTGATCTTTTGTCCCAGAATCTCTACGAGAGCATAAAAAATGAACCCTTTAAAATCCCTGAAGATGATGGAAATGACCTTACTCATACTTTCTTCAATCCAGATCGTGAAGGCTGGCTACTAAAACTTGGTGAGTAGCTTCTGTGAGCAGGGCAGCTAATACAGGTGCAAGAATTTGTATAATTCTAAACAAAGAAAACAGTCTTAGAGGAACTTTATGTAGGGACTAATTCAGTGTGGTTTGTTTTATAACAAATTTCTATCTGAAAAAGAAATAGTATATTTCTCCTTTAGTTCCCTAAAGTATATACCCTGTTGAGAAATAAACCTGACTCAGCTGCGGAATATCCAAATATATGTTTCCCACATTTTTACTTCTGGGGTTCACTAACCAGGTTGTGTTTCAAGGAAATTCTCTAGGAATTGTTCCTTTCCCTTTTTTTCTTTTCCCCATGAGCCATGTGGGAACTGAACAGCAGTGTCCATCTTTCTATTTCCCATTCCTATACCTTGTATCTGGTGCTCCTGCCTTTTCCCCACAAGTGCATCATCACTTTCTTCTGCGTTCTGGCTCCATGAGCAGACAGCATGCATGGCAATCCCAGAGCGCTTGACTGCAGCTGCATCCACAGCACTCTTAATCATTCTCAGGCAGTGGAGAATCTCCCCTCTCCTTTCCAGTCCTAATCAGAAATATTCATTAGAAAAAAATTTTAAAAGTTCTTCTATTTCCTTCTCTCCCTCTGCATGAGGTGAGCTTCTGTTGCTGGAACTTAGGATCATATCTTCCCTGGCACCAAGTGAGGGATGGGATATCCAGAAGGAATCTTTTTTTTTTTTTCTGTAAGGTTTTTATGCAAGTTTACAGATTTCCTTGTGAAATTTACTTATGTTGATATGAACTGTTTCAAAATATGAAAAGGACTGATCTGCCTCCTAAACTTGATAAACAGAAGGGCTCCAGACTATTTGGACTCTATTTTATTATTCCACAAAAGCAGTAACTTGTGTCATTCTACCTTGCCCTATTAGCTGTGGAGTGGATTCTATTCCATATCAGCTAATTTATGGGTATAATAATCTTTCTAAGCCATCTCAATTAACCACTCCAGGGAGGTTAGAAGTAGTTTTGGTCATCACTGACATCTGTAAAGAAGTGAAATGATGTCTTACTACTATCCTTAATTCATAGAATTTATAGTTTTCCATTTTAAAACCATACTTACTCTTAATTACAAGTTCTTTAATGTTAAAGAGTCACTCTAGTGGTTTCAGTTTTGAATGTTACTCTGCAATAAGCCATATTTTTGCTTCTTTAAAGCAGTAGTACATATATTCCTTAGCAATCCCTGCTATTTATCACTTATTTCCAGGCAGATAGGGCCAAAAGGGAATTTTAAAAGTGCAACTGTTGGAAAAGAAAATGACATAAAATAAAAGATTAAGATAAAAATAAGATTAGAAGAAAAAAGGAAAAAGTCCAACTAAGGTTCAGCTTACTTCCTCCACTAAAGTTAATTCCAATTCTAATTAGGTTTTTAAACAAACTTGTGGTTTATTGCATCAATTTTATAAGCTTCAATCAAGCTTTCCTTAGGCTGTTGGCTTTACATCTTATTGGTGCACTGTATGATAGGGAAACCTAAAATTATCACCTCAATAATTGTGATGGAGAGGCAGCCATGATTATCATTGTAACAGAAGCATAATTATAAATATATGTGTTCTGGGTATCAGATACATTTATGTGTACACTTAGATGTACTTTAAAAAAAAAACTGGACTAGCTTTAGATAAAAAGTTTATTTTCTCTGAATTAATGTTTGTTGCCAGGAGTTTTGATTCCTTTTCCCTGGGTTCTGGACATGTCAATAAGGATTAGTTCTGTAAGTGCTGAATTGTAGCTTCTTTTGGGCCATGTTTTCAGTATTTGCCTCTAATTTTACAATTGCAAAATGGGTGGTGGAATATAAGGTTACTCTACTTTCATTTATGCATTTAACTAATGGCCAGCTGAAAACTTGCTCCCAGAAGGTAGCATTTTTATGCTTAGCTTCTTCCCCAGGCAGACATGAATGTGACTGATGCATTGCATAATAAGAATAAGGAGCCTGATTTAATTTATTTGTTTTAATTTTCTTTTCTCCCTCATTTGTATGTTTCCATGATTTTGGCTCTTCTTTTCCTTGCCCCAAACTCCAGGAGGTATGTAATCCCCCATCCCCATCCCCACCTGCTCTCTTGCTCTGCACAGGCCACTGTAATTGCTGCAGTATTTTATTTTATTTTATTTGGTTTTTCCGTTTTTGTAATTGCTGGTGGTACTGTTGATGCTGCTTCTGACTTTTTGCACAGTCCCTAGGGAATTCTGCTCAGGATCAGAGGGTAATAGAGATTTCATTAGATAACAGTAACTTTGTGATAACCTAAATCCACAATTTCATCATCTGCATTGAATATATGTTAGTATACAGTAGGCTGCAGACAATATAAACATAGGTCTGTGAGATCAGGAGAGATTTAATGAAATTGTCCTTAGGATTATTGACAAGACTTATTCATCTCTCTCTCTCTCTCTCTCTCACACACACACACACACACACACACACACACACACACACAGAGAGATTTACTCAAATGCATTTTAAATCTGTGTGTCACCTTTCTAAAGTAATTTTTGAAATTGTTGAGAGGAAAAAAGTAGGAACCTTTGTTTTCTCAAAGTCCATGTGCTTCTATAAAAGTACAGTTGATTCTTTGAAGCATTTCTTAGTATTTATTCCTGTGAAGTTGTAGACGTGTTTTCTGAATTCACAATGTAATAAAAAGTGTAAAATAAAAAATGAAATTAAGAAAAAGACAAAGTTTAGGAACTAAACCAAATCCTTTCTGCTAGTTTTCAAGCATTGTAAAAGAATTGTTCATCAGCCTATTTTTCAGTTAGTGTTGAAAGTCTAGCATTGACCTTCATATTACATTATTAGTAACTATTCTCTATTTGCTAGTTTCCTAAGTAATGTTTACATTTTTTTCCCAGCCAAAGGGTTCTGCAAATTTAAGTATTACCCGGTTAGAGCCAAAGAGAGAACTAATGACAAAACAAACCAGTAATATACCAGTGACAAAACTCATTTAAGTTGAGATATTTCTGGGAGTTTTCCTTTGAAATTCTGAGATTCTGAGCTGAAAGAATAATTGGAAGAAGAAAAGTACTTAAAATCAAGAAATTGAAAAGGAAATTCAAGAAACCCATATCTCATATTGTAAGTAAAGAAAGAAGGAAAGGAAGTAAGCAAGCATGGGCATTTCCACCATTACACCTGAACTAGTAGGAAAAGGGGATGTGTCACTTATGAAGGTGGAAGATTTTCCTGTGAGTTCCACAGGGACTGTCCGAGGTGCTCTCAGTGATGCGTCTGCTCATTTTATGTCTGTTCCTTCAACATAGAAACACTCTCTGTGGCAGTGCTTCATGTTAGAATTCTTTATTACCACAGGGAACTGTCCTGAGGAAATGACTAGGCTTCTCTGTAATCAGAGAAATACCTTTATTCTATTTTGCTTTATCTCCTGGATTTCCTTCCATGTTCTTTTGATAGCTTCTTTTTACCATCCCTTCTTCTCAGAAGGCAAGTGTCATCAGTTTATCATTCTGTAATGGGATGTGCATGGGCACTTATTTATATATCCATACTGATTTAGGTAATATTTGAATGTTTAGTGTATGCTGAGCATTAAATAGACCTGGTATCTGCAAACTTGGAAGTTCTCTCAGATACTTTGGGATTTATCTTGAAAAAAATAAATAATCACCAAGTCTCAATGAGTTTCTTATTCTTTTTCTTCTATCCATTTTTCTTTTTCTTGTTCACCCAGACTTTTCTTTTTTCTATATTTGCATCATCTCATTGATTTATTAGTTTTTCCTTATACATGCCCTTTGATCATATTTCCCATTCAAGGTCAGAAAATAATGCTTCATATAATATCAGTTGGATAGCTTGATGGAAAGAGGCCTACTCTTCCATTGCTTGAGCTTAGAGCTAAATAGGTGCATGACAGACACACCTAATAATGCTAAACGTGATTTAACAGTCAAGGAAGCAGTTATTTAGAATATCAGTTTGTAATTAGTCATTTACCTCTCTTAGCCAGCGACATCTAAGCAAAATCTCATAGAGAGCTTAAATATTAGCTGGTTCTTCTGTTCATCTGCCAGGTTCCTTGTTGACATTGTTTTCAAAGCTTCATTTTTTATAACTCAACAATCTGTACTACTGTAGGCCCTTTTTTCCCTGTCATTATCTGATGGTGGTGGAAAGATTAAAAAAATAATGGCCAATGGAAATCTTTCCTTTTCAAAGCTTCCTCATTTTCTGTTCAGGAGTGTGAGTTTGGAAAAGCATGTGGGAACACAATAATATGATGGGCTTTGATGTAGTTTAAAAAAAAAAAAAAGAATTCTGGATTTGAAGTGGAGGGGGAAAAAAAAGCAAACCTGAATTCAAATTCTGATTCTGTGTGCCACATAACTCTGTGACCTTGGGTAGGGCGTTCCCTCTTTCTGGGGCTGTTTTTCCATTTGTATAGTTAAGGGGTTAGTTTAGATGATCTCCAAGGTCCCTTTTAGCTTGGAATTCAATGATTTTATGATTCTCTCTTGTAGTAATACTGGATGTGACAAAAGATAAAAAAAAAGTATTTAGGCATACCAAATAGATTTTAACAAACACAGGCTTAATCTGTGAAATCTTTTTCCTCACTTTAACAGCTCACTGTATTATTTTGATAGAAGGTTATCATGGTTGGATTTAGAGTTGATTTCAAAAAAGCTTTTTTTTTTATTCCTTTATTAGTATCAGTATACCCTTTTAAAACAAAATTATTTGCATTTGTCTATTTAATAGCTAGTGAGAGAGGTGGGTGGGAAATGGCTTAAGGACTGAGTGAAACATCTACCACCAACATTAATGTTCATTTAGTGGTGTACCCACTCCTCCTACTTTTTTTTTTAACCTATGTTACTTATATAAATTGTATTCCTTAGTTGGAAGAATGAAAAAAATATATAGAAGACCCAAAGAGTTTATTTTTTCCATAATAATTAAAAGAAATGTCCTTTATTTGCCCTGAGACTAGAAAAAAAATTTTTTTTATATAATTAGTCTGACAGTGTCAATATTAAATTTCCTCTAAATAGGCAAGATGATGGTAATCTAATCAACATGGAAAGGACAGTCATGAGAGCTAGGATCCAAAGTCACAGTGTTCCACAATGGAGTTGGAATTTATTGTGAAAGAACTAAAGATTCTTGTTTCTTGTTTCCCTCTTTTCCCATTTCTGACCTTAAACCAGCAGTTTCTTAAATGCCTTTGGTTTTGTTAGATCCTTTATACTATTTGGCCCTAAGTCAGGATGTTTACATTTCCCCCTCTCCTCCTACTTCTCTCTAATTTCAGCTCCATTGATCTGCTTTTTGCTGGCGCTTCTTTTAGCACAAGTCAGTTTGCACTGTTCACCACTGGGTTCTTTTCCACCTGAACCCTGTCCATTCTGCTGTCTGATTCCATCTGAAGGATGTCATTCAGCCTCGCTTGCTCTGCTTGTGCCACAGATCATGCACCTTGTGAAAGATGCTTCTGTTTTGGCTCTGTTTGTGTTTTGTAACTGATGTAAATTTTGCCATAACCTAGATGTTCCCATAAAATTCCTTCCCTCCTACTCATTCATCTTTCCTGAGAAGAAATACTTGTGTGTTATGGAGCATATACTGTGCTTAGTTGTCTCTAGTCAAATGTGTATCTCCTTTTGCTCTGCAGGTGGCAGGGTAAAAACGTGGAAGAGACGCTGGTTCATTCTGACTGATAATTGCCTTTACTACTTTGAATATACAACGGTGAGCAAATCTCAGCCTGCTGAGGCAAAAGGGAAGGATCAATCATTTACTGTAAGAGCAAAACATCAGAGAACATGTGTGCCTTATTTGTTTGGGTTTTAATTGAAACCTAAACAAATAAGGCACATCACAATAAATCCTATGTAAGCTGGAATCCTAATGGTCAAGATTCCATGACTTTATCCAGGTAATGACATATCTGACCACAAGCCTGGTTAGATAAAGTAACAGCTAATTTGTGGCTTGGAATAAATCAGAGGGGGTGGAATAAGATGGGAAGGGAGGCCATAGCTTTTATATTACAGTTATGCCCCTCTCATCTTCTTGTAAAGGGAATGGATAGTGAGATAATACTTTTATGATGAATGCAGAGCAAAAATATACCTTAGAAGGAAGTGGGACTCCAATTGAATAGATGGAGATCCCATCTAAGAGTTTCCCTATGAACAGGATGGTGGGTAGGTAGATGAAGATCCCATCTAGGAGTTTCCCTATGAACAGGAGGGTGGGGCCCTCCCAGAAGCCAGAAGGGGTTTGAGATTTCCCAGGGTCTCTCCAGCCCAGAACTATCCTTTCCCTAAAGGTCACAGTTTACATCAGCATAACTAGGTATCAAAAGACAGATTTCTGAGGCTGGTGAGATTGGTAGTCTGGGACTCTTTTATGAAAAAAAAAATTATAAGATGATATAGAGCTAGGAATATGGAAAGCCAGTCAATAAAGTTTGTAAAATGAAAACTCCCAGGAACATCTTAGCCAAAATTCAGAGCTTCTAGGTCAAAGAAAAAATACACAAACTGCCAGAAAGTAAAAATCCAAATGGAGCCACAATTGGGAAAATGCATGATTTAGCAGCCACCATTGAACAGGAGAGGAAAACTTAAAATATAATATTCCAGAAGACAAAGGATTTAGGCTTTATAACCAAGAATAACTTCCCCAGCAAAACAGTATAATTGTATGGGGGTGGAGGGAGCAATGAATCTTTGATGAAATAGAGGACTTATCCACAATCTAATATCAATAATTTTTATTCATAGAAACTTTGAAGTTTAAATGCAGGAGTTAAGAGAAAAATAAAAAGACGAACATGAATGAACAGTGATAACTAAAGAAGGATAAACTATTTATATTCAAATATAAAAAATGATACAAGTGTTCCTTCAAAACCCTGTCATCATCAGGACTCATAGAAGGAATCTAATTAGATAAGTCCTGGAAGTAGTTCACTATTTCTTGATTATCTTGAAAATATTAGAAAGAGGGAGGAAAAAAGAATACAATAAAGGAGGAATAAAGGGAAAAATAGGGAAGTCATCTCACAAGTAATACAAGTAGACATCTCTGCAAAGAAAGAGGAAGGGGTAAGGGAAGCAGTTTCAATTCAATTCATTTAACATTTGTTAAACTCCTACTATGTGCCAGGTACTGTGCTAAGTTCTGAGTATACAAAAAGAGGAAAAAAGCTCTTTTTGTTCTCAGAGAGCTTACCACCTATGGAGATTGCATGCAAGTAAATATATAGAAAATAAGTTATATACAGGATAAATATGAAATAATTAACAGAGGAGAGACACTGGAATTAAGGGGGTTGCAAAAGGCTTTCTGGAGAAGGTGGCATTTTAATTGAGGCTTAAAGGAAGCCATTGAGGTTGTTAGTTGGAAAAGAGGAGGAAGAGCATTCCAGGCATAGGGAACAAGCAGAAAGAATGCCTGGAATTGAGAGATAGTGTCTTCTTTATGGAAAAGCCAGGAGGTCAATGTTCCTGGATCAAGAAAAACATGGAAGAGAATAAGGTGCAAGTCTAGAATATAAAAATCATGATCATCATCATCATCAGACTTTCATTTTAGGAAAATCATGTTTGTGGATGAATGAAAAATGTATTGGAGAGTTGAGGCAGGCAGACTTACCAACGGGCTGTTACATAGTCCAACTTTGACATGATGAAGGCCTAGACTAGAGTGGTGGTAGTGTCAGAGAAGAGAAGAAATGTATTGGGAGAGATATTGCCAAAGTGAAATTGGCAGGTCTTGGCAATAGTTTGGATATGGGGAGTGAGAGAATGAGGAATCTAGGATGACTTCTAGGTTGCAAGCTTGAGGGAGTGGGAGAATGCTGTTACTATCCATAATAATAGGAAATGTAAGAGAGCGGAAGGTTTAGGGGGAAGAATAATGAATTCGGTTTTGGACATAATGAGTTTCAAATATCTACTGGACATCCAGTTTAAGATGTCTGAAAGACGGTTGAAGATGAAAGATTGAAGGTCAGCAGAGAAATTGGGGCAGGAAAGGTGCATTTGAGAATCATCAACATAATGATAAGTAATGAAGTCTGTGGGAGCTAACAAGATCAGCACGTGAAGTAGTATAGAAAGAGAAGAGAAGAGGGCCCACGATGGAACCCTGAGAATAATCTCCAATTAGAGACCATGGTCTGGAAGAAGGTCCAGCAAAGGAGACAGGAATGGTTAAATGGGTAGGAGGAGAACTAGATGAGAGTGGTGTCCCAAACACCTAGAGAAAGAGAGTATCAAAGAAAAAAAAGTAATCAATAATGTCAGAGGCTACAAAGAGGTCAAGGAGTTTGAAAGTTAAGAAGAGGCCATTGGATTTGGCAAGTGAGAGATCATTGCTATCTCTTAGAGCAGTTTTTGGTGCAATGATAAGGTCAGAAACTGGATTAAGAAAGAATTAAGAAGAGAGTAAGAGGAGAGAAAATGGAGAATAAGTTCAATAAAATTAAGATGATCATCATCAGTACATATGCAACCTCCAAAGTAAATAGATTATTTTTTGAGGAAATTGTCTTTCTATCCATTTAGATGAACAGAGATGAAAAAAAAAAAAAGACTTATCTACTTTACAGCTCTACTTCACTGTTTTGGCGGGGAATGATTCAGCAATGATTGAGCAAACTTGCAGACATTCCATTTTCACCTACTTATTTCTCTCAACCAGTTAATCTCAAAGATCCCAAAGTGGATATACAATTAATTGGTAATTAGCTATTATTGGTCATCTCATTGAAATATATGCAGAAAAATTGATCAGATTGCTCTTCTGGAGATGAAATGTAGTCCTAACCTTACTGGAAGGTAAAAGGCCAATGACTTCTTTCATGAATAAGCCCTATCATTTTGATGTGGTTGTTTTAGGATATTGGTAGATTCTTAGACAATTACATAAAGTTGTCAGAGCGCAGTTGTGCTAGTTGTACATTATTTTTTGCTAAGTCAGCCGATATAATTCTGAGCTATTAATGCTGCTCTTTAAATGTTTAATTCTTTGGTGGAAAAAGGTCGTCTCTTTTCTGTTGTTACAATTTAAATCTGAGCAGTTCATGGAATGAATGTAAGAGCACTTATTGAACACTTAACATGTGCTAAACACTGTTAAATGTCTGGAAATATAAATACAAAGGTAAGACAGTTCTTGATCTCAATGAACTGTTAATCTAATAAGTGATGAAGACAGCATAAAAAGAAGAATATTTTAGTTTTAAAAGTTATAGAAATGGTGAGTAGAATCAAAGAAGGGAGTAGATTATTTAGATTATTATATCATTTCCTATAACAATGGCAGTATTGGTTTGCTTATGGTTCTAGAACTGGAAAGGGAGGTGTAGGAGAAGCAAAAAGAGTATAGTATGTAAAGAGAAGCATTTTAGAGCTGACTTGGCCTGATATAATGAGCTGTGTGATATTTATAACATAAAGGGCAGTGGGTGCCAGAGCAGGAATTCCAAAGATGAAGAGGTTATAATGTTGTTCATTTACTAACAATAATAAAATAATTCTTGTCCCAAAAATTTTGACCGCACTAGATTGTAAAAACATGGCATAGTAGTTTCTGCAATTTGCCTCTTGCTTCTTTAAAATGTGACACTAGTAGCATTAAATTAAGATCATTCAGGGAAGGATGAAATCATCTTGTAGGGCATTCTATCTCCATAAATTCAAGGCATTTTAAAATGATAAATCCTGATTAATGTCTCCTACCTATTTTAGTTCCTATATTCGGTGGCAAATACCTCTCCAAATGAATAATTATATGGTAGCCCAATGTCTGCAGTAGAAAAGGGGTAAAGAAAAATTCTATGTAAAGACTTAATTCTGCAAAAACAGTTTATTAGAGGTTATTCTTTAAAACTGTCTAGGGGGCAGCTAGGTGGCGAAGTGGATAGAGCACCAGCTCTGAAATTAGGAGGACCTGAGTTCAAATTTGGTCTCAGACACTTAATATTTCCTAGCTGTGTGACCCTGGGCAAAGTCACTTAACCCCAATTGCCTCAGGAAAAAAAAATAAAAACAAAAAACAAACAAACAAAAAAAAAACCTGTCTAGAACAGGAGTCAGCAGACTATGATAGGCCAGATCTCACTCACTGTCTATTATTGTATGGCTTGACAGCCAATAATGGTTTTTACATTTTTATAAGGCCAGATTTATCTTGTAGGTTATAATTTATCAGCCCTGGCTATAGAGATTTTAATAATCCTATAGTCCCCGAAATCTATTTAGAGTGGGGTGATGGTTGTGGCAGCTTTCTCAAAAATGATTTCACAATTTTCCCTCTATGTATAGGAAAAATCTCATCTTTGACATATATTAGAAATACTTCCTCCATTCCAGGGTTCCTGAATGGTTATTGGTGAGGAACAAAAAAGCTCATCAATATTTTTTTTTGGAAAGTAAATATTTGCAAGCCTTGAAAGAAGTCATTGGCCTTTTACCTTCCAGTAAGATTAGGACTACATTTCATCTCCAGAAAAGCAATCTGATCAATTTTTCTGCATATATTTCAATAAGATGACCAATAATAGCTAATTACCAATCAATTGTATATCCACTTTGGGATCTTTGAGATTAATTGGTTGAGAGAAATAAGTAGGTGAAAATGGAATGTTTGCAAGTTTGCTCAAGATTGGTTAAAAGGGGAGAGACATGGAGGATCTTATGTGTGATCCCAAGGTACAATAGACCATTTGGGCCAAGATGGATACTAAAATTAAAGAAACAAAGAGTGACCTTTCCTGCTTTCAGAGGTGAAAGTAAAAGAAATCAAAGCAATTAAACCACATAGTTACATAGTATTATAATAGTTGACTCTAAACTATTTGGCCAGTACCAGGAATTGGTCTTTCAAGTTATCAATTTTTTTTTCATACCTTTTAAGGAAGAGATATTGTACTCTCAGAGGTAGGAATACAAAGAATACAAAAACAGTACCTACTCTCAGAGTTTTTATAATGTAATGGGGGAATCAAAATATAAAATCAATGTACTTATAAAAAGGTGTGTATAAAATAATCTCAAAAGGAATATAATCCTCTTTAACATAAGAAGAATATGAAAGAATTCTTTATAGAGGTTGGAATGTTAGCTGAGAAGACAGGTGATGGAGATGAGGGAGACAGTGGGACAGCCAGTGAAATGGATGTGAGATAGAGTGAGATGGAGTTCAAGGAACAACAAGGAGGGAAGAGTCATTGGATCATCATATATAGAGAGGGGAGAAAAGTCTAAGAAAACTGCGAAGGTAAGAAAGGGTTGTAAAGGGTTTTAAAGGACCAAAAGAAAATTTTATAATTCATCTTGGAGGTAATTGAATAAGTAGTTGTCCCTGAAGTTATATTGAATAGGATGGATAATATCAGACTATGTTTTAGGAAGATCATTTCTAAAAGTTAAGTCAAGGATGGACTAGAGTAAAGAGAGAGTTAGACTAAGAAGACTAACCAGAAAGCTGTTGTAGTCAAAGGCTTCTGATGTTGGCGTCTGATTAATTTTTTCCCTTTGAATTCTTCATATGAATCTAACTTAGATTGCAGGAAGAATGAATTTCTAATACAAAAAGATCCCAACAAGGGAAAAGAGGCCTTAATTATTGACAAAGCTAAGTCTAAACATATATATATATATGCATATTTATGTTTTCTAGCAAAAAAATTCAGTCCAATATAAATTTATTAAGCATCTACTGTGTATATTCCAGGTACTATGCTAAGAACTGAGGATACTTTTTGTAAAAAGAAAGACTGTACTTGTTCTTAGGAAACTTACAATCTATTGAGAGAGACAATACACAAAAGGAGGCAGGAAAGGGGTGGGAGATACCCATACAGTGTCATCTTGTTTCTTGGAACTGGAATCAAGACAGAGCAGCAGATGTAGAATGGAGTGTAAATACCAATTCATTTATATTTCCCATTGAGAAAGGATGGCATATGTAATTACAAAGTTCTAAGAAACAAACATTATAGATATACTTTTTTTTATTAAAGCTTTTTATTTGTATAACATGTATATGGGTAGTTTCCCAACATTGATCTTTACAAAGCTTTCCATTACAAATTTTACCCCCAGTCCCCTCCCCTCCCCTAGATGGCAGGAAGTCCATTACATGTTAATAATGTTGAAATGCTTGAGAAGTTATGCAAGAAAAATCCTATCTACAAGAAAAAAAAAAGAATCAGAGAAAGGCAACACAATGCAAGCAAATGTCAATAGAGATCATGAAAATGTTATGTTGTGGTCCATATTTCATATCCCTCTCTCTGGGTGTATATGGTTTTCTTCAGTGAACAATTGGAACTGGTTTGAGACAATTCTTTGTTGCAGAGAGCCATGTCCATCAGAATTGTAGATATACTTTTTTTAAAAAGGGGTCATATAAGCCAGAAGTCAGATATTTATGGCAGTTTAAGTTTAGTTTATGAGCATTTTACAAATTTATAAATTTAGAGTACTTTTTCCAGATAGTTTTCATTTGAGATTTCTAAATAGGGTTATTCAGACATTTCAGGTACTGCCAAATGTCACCACTGCATCAGTATCACCTGAGTGATTAGTATTTGAGGCTACCTGTTTCTATGGGTTTTTGGTTTTATTATTCAGTCATAAAATCATTTGACTTAGATCTCTATGCAGATGAATATTCCTTTCTTATTTTTTGTTTTGTTTTGTTCTAAGAATTTTAACTAGTTCCTAGAGTTACTTCAGAATGATGAGTAGGTGAGAAAAGATAGAACTCACTAAGGCAGTTGAAGGATTTGTAGTACATAGCATACACTTGATGGTCAATTCTTTTTTTTAATCAACCTTTTTTTTGTAGGATAAGGAGCCCCGTGGAATTATTCCTTTAGAGAACCTAAGTATCCGGGAGGTAGAGGACTCCAAAAAGCCAGTAAGTGTTTGTGTGTGTTTTTTTGGTTTTTTGTTTGTTTGTTTTTTTGCTCCTGTGGGGTAATGGTGTAAGTAAGATCTTTGAGGAACATAAGTAAATTTGTATGTATTTAATAAAAATATTTAACCTTCTTAAATACTCTTTAGCTATGTCTTTGAACATTTTACTTTTTTAATTCCAGGATTTTCCATCAACAACCAACAAATCCTACACCCTAAAATAGAGCAACCTTTTCCATAGTTCAACCTTATGAAGATCTATGTGTGTTTAGTTTAGGGTTAAAAAGAATAATATAGCTGAAACATTCCTGACTGTCCAGAATTCTCCTTATTAAGATATTCTTTTTATCACAGAAGTTGAGTTTCATTTTATCTATGTTCAATAAAGGCAGTTCTTTTGGGAAATATATTAAGACTGGTTTGTTTAATCAGCATTTTCCTCCAGTCATCCATTCATTCTCTTCTTTCTTCTCAGAACTGCTTTGAACTTTACATACCTGACAATAAGGATCAAGTAATCAAAGCTTGTAAGACTGAGGCTGATGGTCGAGTGGTGGAGGGAAACCATACAGTCTATCGGATTTCAGCTCCAACTCCTGAGGAAAAAGAGGAATGGATCAAATGCATCAAGTAAGTTATAGTGGATGAACAGAGAGGGTAGGTGTAGGGATATCTTACTTTTTTTTTTTTTGCCTCTTAGGGTTTCACCTTTCAGGCTGCTTAAATCAAAGTTTTAGAGCCCCTTCTTTGCCTAACTCCCACTGAAAAGTCCTTAGAGAAATGAATATAGTTATAGAAGATTCTCAAATTATTGGTCTGGGAAAATTTTAAACTTCTGTTCCTTATAATATTTAAAAAACATATGGGAAAAATACAGAGGAAAGAATTCAGGACTTGTTCAACTAGATTTTACTTGCTGTAAATAGGCAAGTTACTTAATCTGTTTTAAGCCCATTTTCCTCATTGAAAAATGGGTATAAGACTTTTACTCTCTGTTTCATGGGTTTGTAAAGAAAACTAAACTTTATCATGTTCTACAAGTAGGAGTAGTTGTTAGAATCATAGAAGTAAATTAATATAAATAAAAATTAATGACTTCTGAAATTAGCAATTGAGATAGTTTATTTGTTACTGACGACTGAAAACTTTGTGTCTGGTAAAAGATCTAATACTTATTGGAGATGGCTCAGTGTAGCTTAACTAGTAAATAATGTTTTAAATTTGTATAACATTACATGCTTTTTCTGAGTGCCTTTATAAGGAAAGGTAGTGTAGAGTAGAAAGATTGTTGGACTTAGGTGAGGAAATTTGGACTTTAGATTTTGTCCATGTCCTTTAACCTCGTCTTCAATGTCTTCATCTATAAAATAAAGGTGTTGGGTTGAATAGTCTCTGAGTTCCATTATTTTGCCTTTTTTTTTTTAATGGGAGGGGGTATGGTAGAGAACAGGATCTGTGGTTTCATTGTTTTAGGAAACTCCTGGTGATGAAATTTTATCAGTGCCATTCAGAAAACTGCTCTACAAATTAATCTTAGAATATTTTCTGGTAGCACTGAGAGACTATGTGACTTGCTAAGGTCACCTAGTTCTGTGTATCAAGAGGCAGTATTTAAACCCAAGTCTCCTGACTGTATCTCTGTCCACCATACTATACTGCCTCCCACTATATTGAGGCAGCTTATAATTTAAAATGCCAAGATTCCTTCATTTTATTATCTCATTTCAAATTTACTTCATTTGCATACTAAAAAGCTAAGAAGCATGTAAAAGAATAATATGGTCTCTATTAAGAAATTTATGTATCTAATACTGATGGTTCATTTGCTCTGTTTTATAATATTCAAGTTTAATGACCTTCTGCACAATTTCAAAATAAAAGGAACCCAAGAATGGGAAGTTTTTTTTTTATATAGTATTTTATTTTTCCAAATACATGCAAAGATAGTTTTCAACAATCACCTTTGCAAAACCTTGTGTTCCAAATTTTTTCCCCTCCTCTCTCCCCTTCTCTAGAAAGCAAGCAATCCAATATAGGTTAAACTTGTACAATTTTTCTAAACATATTTCTATATTCCTCATACTATGTAAAAAAAAATCAGATCAAAAGGGAAAAAAAAGCACAAGAAAGAAACAAAAACAAGCAAACAAATAGCAAAACAAAAACAAAAATATGAAAATACTATGCTTTGATCCACATTCAATTTCCATAGTTTTCTCTCTGGATGTGGAAAGAGCCATCTGCATCCAGAGTGTATTAGAATTGCCTTGAATCAATTCATTGTTGATAAGAGCCAAGTCTGTCAGAATTGATTGTTGCATAATTTTGTTGTTGTGTACAGTGTTCTCTTGGTTCTACTAACATCACTTAGCATCAGTTCACGTAAGTCTCTCCAGGCCTCTCTGAAATCATCCTGCTGGTCATTTCTTATAGAACAATAATATTCCATAACATTTATATGCCATAATTTGTTCAGCCATTCTCCAATTGATGGGCATCCATTCAGTTTCCAGTTTCTAGCCACTACAAAAAGGGATCTCTTTGGGATATAAGCCCAGTAGAAACACTGCTGAGTCAAAGGGTATGCACAGTTTGATAACTTTTTGAGCATAGTTCCAAATTATTCTCCAGAATGTTTGGATCAGTTCATAACTCCACCAACAATGTATTAGTGTCTCACTTTTCCTACATCCCCTCCAACATATATTATCTTTTTCTATGTTGCATTAACACCAGCTACCTCTAGGTAGCACTATGTACATTCCAGAGTTAATGTATAGACCATACTTGGAATATTTTAGTTTGACCTTAACTAGCAATAATAAGGTATTTGTCAAAACAGAGTCATAAATAGTGTAGTTGTGCTGCCTTGTTCCTGTCACATGTATTCTTCATTAAGATTATCCTAAATTTATCACGAGTATGTCTTTCATTCATTGTTAAGGGAGGTGGTGAGCCAATGCTTTGAATTGTTTACTCTTACAGAGAGCAGGTCTCAAGTAATACCTGAACCGGATTCTTCCTGTACATGAACTTATTCGTACTGGCCCTCTACACCCCAGAGTTATCTTAATTTGCATTTCTCTAATCAATAGTGATTTAGAGCATTTTATCATATGAGTAGAAATGGCTTTAATTTCTTTGTCTGGAAATTGTTGTTCATATCCTTTGACCATTTATCAGCTGGTGTTATAGAATACAATGACTTATGTTCTTATAAATTTATCGATTCTCTTTATATTTTAGAAATGAGTCCTTTATTAGAAACACTGACTAATAAATTTTCTCAGCTTTCTGCTTCTCTTCTAATCTTGGCTTCATTGGTTTTGTTTGTGTAAAATCTTTTTAATTTAATGTAATCAAAATTATCTATTTTTCACTTTATAATATTCTTTAATTTTTCTTTGGCCATAAATTCTTCCTTCTCCTTGTGAGATCTGAGAAGCAGACTATGCTTTGTTCTAAATTGCTTATATTATCACCCTTTATTTCTAAATTATGAACACATTTCGATCTTATTATGATATAGGGTATGAGATGTTGGTCAGTGTCTAGTTTCTGCTATACTATTTTTCAGTTTTCTCAGCAATTTTTTTCAAATAGTGAATTCTTATCTCAGAAGTCAGAATCTTTGGGTTTATCAAATACTCAATTACTGTAGTCATTGACTTTTGTGTCTTGTGAAACTAACTTATTCCACTGGCCACTATTCTATGTCTTAGGAGTACCAAGTGATTTTGATAATCATTACTTTATAATATAGTTTAGGCCACTTTCCTTTGCATTTTTTCATTAATTCTACAAGGGAATTGCTTAAAAGAAACATATATACATTTCAACATTCTTCTTTACTCCAACTTCTCTCTGTTCCCCTTTCTTTGCCATTGATTTCATTGATCTAAGGACCTTACAGTGAAGAAATTTTTTATAATAATGCAGATTGGCAACTGTTTTGCCCTGCCTGGTAATAGTCTTGCACAGGTGCAGAAGCCTCTGAGGGTGATTTTTGAAAAATTACAAAGTGACTACTTGAGTAGATAGAGCACTGGACTTGGAGTCTGAAAAGATCTAAGCTTGATTAACTCAGAGCTATGTGATCTTAGGTTAATCACTTCATTAGTCAGCCTTAGTATCCTCATCTATAAAATGAGGTATTGTTGTTATAACATCTATCTTACAAGATTATTGTGATGGTAAAATGAGAATATAGTTAAAGGACTTTGTAAATCTTAAAGCACTATATAAATGTTAGCTATTATTTTTCCATATTTCTAAAATCTTAAATTTCAGTTGATTGTTCATGGATTATTATTCTCTAATCCAGGCAACTTTATTTTCCTTTCTGAATTTTTTTTTTGTATTTTTCTCTAATTCTGAATTCTGCAGTTCAAGTTGCATCTAACTTTAATTTTTCACTTGTACAAGAATCTTTTCACTTGTACAAAGATCTTACAAGTGTTCTTTCTTTTTTTAACTTCTGATGGTGCCTGTTGTTTCCTTCTATTTCTTGTCTTTATTACTGACACTATCTTTTCCTTTCTAATTCACAGTAATATGCTGATGGGAAATTAGAGGTTTTATGTGATATAAGGAAGCAGTGTGGTGTAGTCAACAGAGGGCTGCCCTTGATGGGAAGAAGACCCTATTGGAGTTCTATCTCTGGCACATATTAGCTTTATGACTGAAGAAATCACTTAATTTCTCGGCATCTTGGGTAATTCTCTTAGACTGCAGTTGCATAGAAGATGCTGATCTGCATTGGCAGATGAAATTTCCTTGACTAAAATTCCATATTCCCTATGAAATCACAGATCTTTATTGAGAAAACAAAGAGAATGAGTTTTTAGAGAGAATGGTGCTATTAAATTCTATCATAATTACATTTAAAATATGTTCCTGATAATATTTGTATACAAATTAAATGTTTAGAAATATTTTTAAGTTTGTTTTTTATATACGGAATATTCTTTTAGGAAACATTCCTCTATCATTACTCTTTTTCATTAGAAATAGCTGGATAGTGCCTAGAAGTATGGATAATAGAAACAGGAAGACTTGAGTTCAAATCCAGCTTCAGATACTTGCTAGGTGTGGGTCTCTATGTTAACCTCTATTTGTCTTTGTTTCCTCAACTATAAATAAGATAGGGATAATAGTCCCTACACTGCAGGGTTGTTTTGAGGATTAAATGAGATATTTATAAAAGTGCTTACAGTTATCTGGCCCATGGTAAACACTATATAAATGCTTATTCTCTTGTAAGTGAGGTGATACTCTTATTTCATTATGACCTCTGCTATAGCAATTTTTTTGTTATTTGAATAAGAGCAGTTCAAATCTGTCTTCAGACACCTAACATTTCCTAGTTATGTGCCCCTGGGCAAGCTACTTAACCCAATTGCCTCGTTTTTTTTTTTTTTTTTTTTTTTTTTTTTTAAAGCTGCTAGTAATGTGACAAGTATTTAGAAGTTGCATTTTCTGAATTCACATTATAATACATTAATTAGCATTCTCTTCTCTGTGTTCTTTAAGATTTCTTTGAAAGGTTGCTTATATTATCATAAACTCTATAAGTAATAATGCTGATCATTTTTATGCCCTATTAGCATTTGCCTTGACAGCTGCTTATTGTTGGCTTACATTTCACATCCACTCTGTCACTTTTAGGTGTCTGTCCACTGAATTAAAATTTTAGATTTGATTTAGATTTAGATTTGAAAGGGACCTCACAGACCAGCTTGTTCATCTCCATCATTTTACAAATCACAAAACTGAAGTCCCAGAAACTTAGGTGCCTTACCTAGGGTCATATAGGGGCTAGTAACCCATATCCTTGTATTCTTCAGTCATTTCTTTTTCATACTGGGCTTTTTTCTACTTCCTTAGTAACCAAATGGTCCTAATCTTATTGTATTAAATAAGTATGATTTCTGTTTCCCTCCTTAGGTAACATTTACTTATCACCAAACTAATATTGTTTGTTGCTTACTTGCTTTTGCTTGGATAGGCGAGGAGAGAAGTCCTAATAGAAGAAACCCCTTTTTACAGGATATATGTGTGGGGGATGAAGGGAAGTTGGGTGTGCACGTGCACAGCACTTAAAAGAATTAGAATTTACAGCATCAGTTCACAAACTTATTGGTCTCATAGCTTTTTTCAAAATATACCTTTTTATTTTTTTCAAATACATGCAAAGATAGTTTTCAGCATCCACCTTTGTAAAACCTTTTTCTCCCTTTCTCATCCCACCCTGCTTCCATAGACAGCAAGCAATCCAGTATAGGTTAAAAATGTGCAATTCTTCTAAACATTTCCAAATTCATCTATGGCACAAGAAAAATCAGATAAAAAAGGTGAAAGAAAAAAAAACTACATGGTCTTAGGACTCTTAAAAATAATTGAGAACCATATGATTCATGTGGAAATATATATAACATGATTGTACATGTATAATCTATTATCAAATTGCTTGCTGTCTTGGGGAGGAAAGAAAAATTTGGAACTCAAAATCTTATAAAAATAAATGTTGAAGGGCAGCTAGGTGGTGCAGTGAATAGAGCACCAGCCTTGAAATCAGAAGGACCTGAGTTCAAATCTTGCCTCAGACACCACTTCCTAGCTGGGTAGGTCACTTAACCCCAATTGCCTCAGCAAAAAGCAAAAAAAAATAAAAATAAAAAAAATGTTGAAAACTGTCTTTACATGTAATTGGGGAAAAAATTAAATACCATTAAGTGTAAGAGATTATTGAGGACCCCAAGAGCTTTTGTTTTGTTTAGTTTATAAACCTATTGATATTTGCCATATTAGAAATTAAAATATCTTATCATATCTCATGGATGCTTTGAATGAGTTTTGATGACTCCAAAAGGACCCTCTGCCACACTTTGAGAACCTCTGGCTTAGAGGAAATTGAAAAGTGGCTAAGGGAGATGAAATAAGAAGGAAAGGAATATATGTGTACAAATACATGTGTATCAAAAAGCTCTGGGAGATGAATATGTAGGTTAAAAGTAGGAGTCAAATTTTTTCTTTTTTCTAAAAATGGATAAAATATTGATGAGATTTTTTTTTCCTTTTTCACCTAGTTCACCTAATAACTATAATACATTTTTTCATTCCTTAATTCTACCTGAACACATTTTTAAAATGTGCACTTTTTTTTTTTTTTTTTTTTTTTTTTTTGATGAGACAATTGGGATTAAATGACTTGCCCAGGGTCACACAGCTAGGAAGTGTTAAGTGTCTGAGACTATATTTGAACTCGGGTTCTTTTGACTTCAGGGCTTGTGCTCTAAACATTTCACCACCTAGCTGCCCCAGAATGTGTGCTTTTAATTAGCATTAAAAAACTGTACATTTTCCATTCTTTAAAAGAAACTTCAAGGTAAACATTAATCATTTTTAGAGATGGCTTTTTAATGTAAATTTCAAAATAATAAACTAAAGGTACAATCCAGTATCTTTCTAAATTTTAACTTTCTTTTATGAATTAACTTTGAATTCTAAGTTATAATCCTGAATGCTTTGGTATTTTCTTTTTAACTCTCAGAGCCAAAGCAAAATAGATCTAAATAGTGTGGCTTATCTTTAGAATTTTTAGTCATCTTTTCTGCCAATCATACAGAATGAATGGTCACAGAGTCTTTTCTGTTCTCTTCGTGCTGCATAATAATAACATTTGATATTTACATTGTATTTTATTATTAACAAAGATACACAATTTCATTTAATCATGACAATAATCTTGTGAGAATAAATAATACACATACTACATAGGCTTTTCAAGCTAGTCACAAAAGGCCTTAGTTCTGGCACTCCTGACAGATTTTGAGCTCCACATCATCAGAGCTAATTGTATTTTCTGCAAAGTTTCACCTGAAACTAAAAAATATATATTTGATTTTTTTCATCTTGTGTTTGACTTTTACTATCAAAGTAACTTGGAAAAGAAACCTACATCTATCAAACATCACTGTTAAGAATATCAGTAGAGAGCCACCTGTGGGTTATTTGAGCTTTTCTACCACTCCCCCAACAGTTTCAGCTTAAGTTTTTGAGCACTTAGTATATTGGATCTTAACCCAAGAGACTTAAGTTTGAATTCCAGCTCTGACAATTACTAATTATGTGAAATGAACAATCCATTTATCTAAGTGCTTTCTAAATTTCCACTTCACATGAGAATCAAGATGAGATAATAATATGATGATAGACATGTGTAGAAGTTTTTTCATATTTGAGTGAGTAACCAAAGTCTGACCAAAAGTTGCAGAGCAGGAAGATGTTAAACTTATCTTTCCTCAGACCTCAAAAAATGAGAAGTGGGCCCCAAGGTACTGCATGTTCCTTTTTTGTCCTGCATGACTACTTTGGTAGCAGTGGTGTTTGCAGTCTTCTCAGTAACACTAAGTTCCCTTCTCCCCACACATCATTTCCTCAAAGAAACAATGTAATGGTTATTTTCGCAACCCACAAAAATCTCTTTAATCTATAATGTTGCTGATAGTTCATTGCATTTTTTGTTAAAAATGAATTTGTGACCTTTTAGTACTATACAGATACAAATGTGGGATTTAATTTGCAAATTTTTATGTTTGCAAACATATATGGTGCAAGTAGTTTAGAACTTGAGATTCTTTTTATAGATGTGAGAAAAAGCAATGCAAGGACATTCTCAAGGTATCACTTAAGAACTTTGGAATCAATTATATGACATGAGAGAGACTAGCACAGGGACCATCCAGCATGACATGCCCTCATCAGAGAAGGTCCTGTGCTCAATGAGCAAATAAGAAATGAATTAGCACAAAAGAAACATGAGATGCACAAAATCAGAGAAGCCACCCCAAATGTTCATGTGGACTATTTGTGTCCAACCTGTGACAGAGCATTCCAAGCTCATATTGATCTGATTAGCCAGGTTGGTCACATTGTAACTTGACTCTAAAATAGTGATGTCATTTTGGTCCTCTTCAAGAACAAAGGACAACAACCAACAAGCTGTAAAAATATTTTAAATAATGATTATTTTTCTTGTCAGTCCACAACAATCTATTTGTGCCATAATATACTTGAAATATAGTACTATAAAGCCTAATCATTGTGTTTAATTTGGATTCTTTATTTGGGGACATTCAGGGGCCCAATATAGGAAGAAAGGGTCAAATAGACTCTCACCGTAATGAGGCTAGATTTTTCCTTCTCGGACTTTTTTCTGTTCTCTTAACCTGCTACCTATTAAGCACTGAAATTGAAGATGTTGCAGTCTCATGGTCTCATGTCACTGGTTGTTGCTTCTTATAGGTGGGACAATGCCCGAACTTGGAATTAGATAGGGGAGGGATGTAAAGAACTGAAGATATTATTCTGTAGGATTAAAATATAAGATCTCTTGTTTAACCGCTTTTACAGTTTGCTTCCCCTTCAATGAATTCTTGAGGTTGCCCTACTTACTGCCCTTTCTACTATTATCACTTGTTGCTTCCAGTTTGGGCGTCTTCATCTCCCCTGTAAAACAAAATTCTCACATCTTCTTTCCCAGTTTCTCCTTATACTATAGCCCTCAACATAGACACATAATCTTTTGGGAAGAGATTCTCTGAGTGCTTTTGCTACCTGTAATAGAGAAAAGTTGCAATGCATTTTATTCCTGGCTTATTCCTTCCACCTCAAAGAGAGAAACTGTTAATTAGGAAACATTTGCAATACAAATTGCTAGAAAATGTTTGATATTCAGTATATGTGGGGAATTGGGACAAATATATATATATGACCAAGAACCATTCTACAATAATAAATAGTTGAAGGAACGTGAACTGTTTTTTTGTTTTGTTTTGTTTTGTTTTTCTTTTTGCTGAGGCAGTTGGGGTTAAGTAACTTGCCCAAGGTCACACAGCTAGGAAATGTTAAGGAACATGAACAGTTTTAAGAGAATAAATGCAAAAGATTAACAATCATTTGAAAAATTGTTCTGTCGGGGCAGCTAGGTGGCGCAGTGGTTAGAGCACCAGCCCTGAAGTCAGGAGGACCTGAGTTCAAATCTGGTCTCAGACACTTCCTAGCTGTGTGACCCTGGGCAAGTCACTTAACCCCAATTGCCTCAGCAAAAAGCAAAAAAAAAAAAAAAAAAAGAAAAAAAATTGTTCTGTCATTATTAATTAATGTCATTAAAATTTGAAAACCTCTGAAGTTTTATCTCTTATCAGCAAATAGTAGAGCTGATAAAAGACAGAAACACTAATAATAGGGGGGCTGCAAGAATACAAGCTAGTGGAACTCTGTATTGGTCTAGCTATTCTGGAAAAAGCGACAAACTTTCACTTTGACCTAGTGATCTCAATGCTGGGCTTACTGTCCAAGGAGGCCAAACACAGAAAGAGCCTATATATATATTCATATCAGTTTCAGATGAGTAAAAATTTCAAATGATATGTAATTTATTACTACAGAGGAGCCAAATATCTCCACCAAAACTCTAAATGTTTAACTGATTTAGAGTAATAGTAGGGAGTAAAATTGTAAAAATATTTCTACAGTGTTTTTGCTGTCATAATTAGCTTAAGAAGTGATCACAACTTTAGAAGCATTCAGTACTTTCACAGCTGCACATCAAGATAAGATAGCTATCTGAGTTAACTATTATGGTAGATTAATTGGATACATATTCTGTTATCACATGATATCAAGATGGAATTTATTTGCTTATAATTTCCAACTGATATTTTCTCTACTATTTTTCTTAAGTCAACATCTCTTTCTCCATTTATATGTTTCAGAGCAGCCATCAGCAGGGATCCTTTCTATGAGATGTTAGCAACAAGGAAGAAGAAAGTTTCTTCTACCAAGAGACATTAAGAGGCTGTACCAGCTAATCAGGATCAGAATCTTACAGTGTGAAGAATTCTTGATTATCCCCTTCTGCTATTCTACATATGGGGAGAGAGAGGGCTGCGAAGCAGGAGCATCTTCTGCCACTTAGCAACGCCCTGAATTCCTAAGGACAAGCTTCAGCTTTTGCAAAATTTTTTTTTAAGCAAGTGGGGGGAGGGGTTGGGGTGGGCAGTTATCTTTTGGGGAGAAGAGGGAACCCGAGCCCTTTTAAGGCATGGATTCATAATTTTTTTCTTTGAAAAAGAAAAGAGAGCAAATCAGCTTCCCTGCAAGTCTCTCCACTCAGCAGGTCTGATAGCAGAGCTTGGAGCCAACCATTTACCTCTTGGTTATTTTTCCTGTGAAGAAGCCTTCAATTCCTGCACCATAGGTACATTTATCAATATATTATATGTTAAAGTGAAAGGTTGAGATGGAAGAGATAAGCCACACACCATAAAGATATATTTTTGGCTTTAAAGAAGTTTGCCCAGATGCATTATTCTCTGTCCAGTCTTGAAGACTCCCAGATAAATTGTGTTCCTCCCTGGGGGATGGAGCAACATAGGCAACACAGGTATCTACCACCAGGCATTGAGAAGGAATGAGGGCAATGCCTTTACTACCTCTCCAATTTGCTTTGCATTGTTCTGGCTTAGTGAGTTGGAGAATATCTTCTGTGGTTTTCGTAAGCCATTGGGTTTGGGAGAAAGGTGGGATTGAGGGTTGGGGGGGATGGAAAGTGGGAAAGAAAGCAGTGAAACTTAATGGGGCCCTTAGACCTTATTTTACTCACCTACCTGGGACTTGAACAAAGTCACTTGAACAAAGTATGGCCATTCATGCCATGAGCTGCAAAACAAAATAGAGTTCTGTTGTTGGTAGTGTTTTCTCATTTTCACTGCACTGGGACACTGAGGAGAAGAAAATGGTTGGAGCTCTTGAGTACTTTTTTTTTTCTTTTTCAGAATTAATGCTTCTCCTGACTTTAAAAGGAAAAAAAAAAATCAGCATTTTTCATTGAGCAAAACACCAAATAGCCAAAATGATGAGGAGGGCAGCCCCCATGGGTACCTGAGAATTGCTGATTCAGTTGCCTCATTTTTTTTCTTTTCCAAATATTTTCAGTTAATTTCCTCAAAGCTCTAGTCCTCGTTTTAGAGGAAGGAGAATATCCTGCTTAATCTCCTTGAGGTTTCATTTTTTTCCCTCCCTCAAATAAATAGCCCATAGATACTTCCCTAAATGCATCTTCACATTAGGATCTAATTTGCTTGATCCTACCAAAGGATTAAACTGAAACTCTTCCTGTGTTATAATTCTTCAAGTGGCTTCTTGAAGTAGGTAGATAACAGTTTGAGCCCATAAAATGCAACTCCCAGGGACTAGAGTAGTAGCAGTTCCTTACTTCCATAGAATCCAACCTGGCAATCCAAAAAACCCTGAGAATAATTTACCAGTGCATTTCTTCCCGTATGTATTTTGAGTTACCTTCTAGGGCACAAGAAGTTCTTGCTGTATAGGGAGGTAACTCTGTAGGCCATTCAGATTCTCAACAAGTGATAGAGCCCTCAGGGCTCTTCATCTCTGAAAATCATTCTGAAAAGGTATTGGGAAGAACAAGAGAGCCTGGGGATTAGTAGTAGTGTCCTACCTTGCCATGGAAATGAATTATTGAGTTCTACCTGAAGTCTTGTAGGTGGTTTAGTGGAATGGCATCAAGTGTTTTTGTGTCTGGACCCTGCTTGGAAGGTATCTGAAAAAAGCACAACCAGAGCCTTCTATTTAAGAGCAGAACAACCAGTGAAGGAAAACAAGATTCTTCAAAGCTTGAGGTCTATTGTTAATACCAGAATTACCTTGACTAGGTCCAGTACTTTGAGTTGTTTCAGTTCCTCCTCTTGTGAATCAAATCAGTGCACTGGTTCTAGCAAGTAAGCTGGGGGGGTGGGGAGGGTGAGGAAAGGGAGGCAAGTGGATCAGTATTAGTCTATTTATCAGAGATGTAAATAATCTATGTATAGTTTTTCTCCTTTAGATTATTTTGTATTTGGAAAAAGGGGGTTTTTTGTGGGGGAGATCTAAAGAGATAAGTAATTACTGATAACAGGATTTATTTTAATTATTCTAATTTTTTTTTGTTTTTGCTTTTTTCTTTTGTTTTGTTTTGTTTTGTTTTGCCATGTAAACTAGAGCCAAGAAACTGCAGCAAATAAACTCCAAACCTTCCCTGAGCTGCACTTCTTTATTGTCTATTGCGTTCTTTCTAATTCCTGGATTGGGATATGGGGAAAAGAGAGGGAAGTCATTATTGAGTGTACCAATGTGGGGAGAGTGTATCACCGTTTTTTCTATAACTTCTTCATAATCTTACTGGATTTCAGTTTCTTCATTTGTGAAATGAGTTGAATGTGTTACTTGTTAAGATCTTTTCTAAATCATACAAAGTTGGGAGCTCATTTCTTACGAGAGTTTCACAAGTAAGAAGCAATTGAATATAATTTTAATTAAAACTCACCTGGATCTTAATTAAATCAATTAGCAGGCAATATAAAACTTCAGTACATATGTTAAACAAGGGGACTGGTCAAGGAAGGCCCAGTCCTGAGAATATAGTCAGGGAGCTGTTGTCTGGAGCCAATGCATGTTAATGCTTTAGAAACCTGCTTCAGGAAGTGCATGATGATTTGGAATGGAGTGGACCAGCTCTCCACTTCAGAGTATGCACAGTCTTGCCTGGTGGCAACCTACATGGATGGTTGGGAAACCTGCTTTTGGAGAAGAGGAATAGAGGACTCTGCCATCCATTTCAAGTTCATATACAGGTATTTGTTGATTGTTTACTGTTGGCTTATAGCTCAGAGTCAGAAAGCCTTTTAACTGTTTGCTGAGCAGGAACTGATTATGCATACAAAAGACAGCAACAAGCCAGATCATTTTCTTGTTATTTTCTTGTCATCATAAGATGTAAGAATGACTGAACGCTTGAGGGGTAGGCAGTATGCCTTTCCTCTGTACCAAGCCAGTGGGGACATGCAGTCTAGGCAAGCCTGCATCTGAAATGGAACCACTCTGTCCTATTTGTGTCTTCTTTCCTTTGGTACAGGGCCTTGTGAAACCTCTAAGGTTGACAGTCTTACCAGAGATCTAACTGCCAACTTCAGGAAGGAACCATCCTTGAGGAGTGACCTGCAAATGCAATCCAGTTATGGATCAGTCTGGTAGCCAAATGCCCTGCTACAAAGAAGTGATTCATACAGTGGCTATGCCACGACCCAAAGGAAACTTGTTTTGGCAAATATTTGTCTGTTTAAGTTTGGGCCCATTCTCCTCAAAGATTGAAGTGATACAAGGAATAATCTTTCTCCATTTTGTACTTCAGGTCTTATCGTAGCTTCTTGGTAAATATCTCTTTGCTAAAGACATTTGGTGATAATTGTTTATTGATAATATCTCAGAGATATTAATTAGTTAACAGATATTAGAGTGCTTATCAGTGACAATCACTGATATTATAGAAACACATTAGAATGGGTCATTGAGCCAGTAATATAAGGGGGGAAAACTCAGGGCTATCCTTAGAAGGCCAAGTAGAGAGTTGGGGTAAAGTAACCTGAAGCCTTCCTTTGGAAACCCAGCTCACTACTACCAATGGAATCTTGGTGAATGAAGATGAAAATGTGGGGAGAGGTATCCCCACTGCAGTGGGAGCTTTTGAATTGCCCAGAGACAAGATGGTCAGTTTGCCTGACATTAGTCAGAAATGACCTTGAAAGATCTCCATCATTTCCAGGACTATGAAGACCACAACTTCTAAGATTATTAGGATTTTAGCACTTCTTTCTCACTCACAGGGAAGTCTAAAGAGGAATTACCTTAATTTCAATAGTATAGAGAATTTCTGGATTTCAGCCTTAGAAGAATTGTGTATAGCAGTGAGATTAACTTGTCCTTAACTGAGGTTGAGATATATATATATAAATCAGAGGCAAGATTTGAATATTTTGCTTCCATTTTAGGCCCACTCAGGAGGAGAATGTGAAAGGGTAAAGAGGAAGAAAAAAGAGATAGATTAATAGGCACAGAAAGGGAGGAAGGCAGCCTCAATACCTAAAGTTTTAATAAGCTTCTAAGCATCTCAAGCTGTTGGTTACCTGTTGAATCAAAGTGTTACCATCTCTTATCACTGCTGTTTGAAAATTAGGATTATCCAAGTGATCATTATTCATAATTCTTCAGTTCTTTATTTTTTTAATTCTCAAAGGGATAAATACATCAAGTTTACAGCCATATCAGTGACCAAAATCATTTCAAAATTACCTCTCAAGTTGGTTGAAATTGGGCCAAAGGCCAAAAGAGCAGCAGTTCCTAACTCTCCCACCTCTTGAGCAAAATACAAATCCTCCCCCAAATGCTGCTTTTTGATCCACTGGAAATACTATGAAGTTCCCCTTCATGTTATGCCCATTAATGTAATACAAATTAAGTCCACTCAGAAACACACAGTGAAAATGAACAGACTTATTTTTAGAACAGTATTTCTTTTAGGTCTTTTGGAAAATCATAACCCAGTCGACTCCATTCTCCTTTAACACACAAGATTCCATTTGATTTCTTTGTGGCATTTAGGTTATTTTATTTCTTAATTGGATCTCTCCCTTTGAATTTTATATGTGTTTTTAATATAAATTTCTTTAAAGGTAGAGGGTGGGAGAGATAGTGGAACCTATGTACACACAGCAGCCCAGCTCTCATAAGAGTATTCTGACAAGGATTTTGAAAGCATTAGATCAAGAAATGTTATTGGAATCAAGGAGAAACTAAATGAAGAAAATTTTACTAGCTCAGTCTACAAAACAGGAAAAGGCTCCAGCCTGACATGGGATTGCTGCATATAGAAACTTTCTAGCTAAGACTAAGAGTCAGAGAAACTGAGAGACTGGAGAATAGGAACCCATGCTAAGATCTAGCCAAGGATAAATGCTACTATTTTACTCTGACTACAAACTGGACATGAAGACCCAGATCAGGAGAACAAAAATAATAGCATCTCAACCCTGGCACAAGCCACTTCAAGCAACAACACCTCTAGTGATGGTTATGCCATGTGTACTATCCCTGTTCAGAAAGCTGGCTAATTGCTCCTGAAGTACTTGAAGAAAATGCCACACCACTCGTTACCTAGAACTTATTTATGTAGATCAATAATAAAGAATACTACGCCATTCCTTTCAGGAGTTCACTGAATCTGGTCTGACACAAAATTCCAGTTCAAGAAGTAAGGCTGGAAAAATGAATGAACATATGGAAACACTGACAATAAAGAAATTTTATAGTGCTAGGGATGATTGTATTGTTGATTCTTAAAGGGAGGGGAGGGAAAAAGAAAAGAAAAAGTAGAAAAGAATGAGGCAGGAAGGGAGTCATAGAATCAGAGATTATATAATGAGAGAGCCATAAATGCAGGGCAAAATTCGGAGGCCTGTGAGTCTAACCCTCTCATTTTACAAATGAGGAGAAAGGCTGAGACTTTGCCAGGATCACAGAACTAATAAATGTTTGAATTCTTTCTTCTTAATTTTAAGCGCATAATTCTAGCCACTACATCACCCCACCTGCCTCAGGATAGAATTCAGCTATCCAACATAAATGCATGAGAAGACGACTATCTAAACATAAAGGGAAGAGCGGAACAGACATCAAATGAACCTCACTTGACAAAATAAAGTTTAACACAGAAATAGGTATTAAAAAATACATCATTCAATAGTGAAACAAATAGTAATGAGGAGGGGTTTTTAAGAAGATAACTAATACCAGGAAGCTAATAGTTGCAAGCAAAATAAACTCCTTGATTCCCAAAAGGATATTAAAAGAAAAAATGCCGAGCAAAAAAATAATAATCTAAGGATAGAGAAGTTCTTTAATTGGGGAGTGACAAATTGTGGTTCATGAAGAAATGGAGTATTATTGTACCATAAAAATTATGAAATTATTTCAGTGAGTACTAAGATGTATGAACTGATATAAAATGAACAGAATTAAAAGAGCAGTTTTTACAGTAACAATAAGATTGTCAGGAAATATAATTTTAAAAAATTTTTTTAAAGAAATAATGATTTTATAAAACTGTGATGACTAATCTTATTTCCAGAGGACCTATGATGAAACATGTTACATACCTCACAGAAAAATGATCAACTCAAGATACAGAAGGACACTTTGTGGATTTTTTTTTTGTTCAATTATTCATTTTTTAGAAGAGTTTTCTCTCCTCTGTTTTTAAGGCCATTAGGAGATAAAAGAATTAAAAATACTAATGCCAAAAGGAAGAGAACACTATTTTTTAAAATGCACAGAAAAGAACTGAGGAAAGTTCAAAAGGAAAACACAAACAAGCCAGAGTTTTTTAAAATGTAAAATTTGTTGTTTCCAACAATTTTTAAAAAAATTTGTTTTGTGCAAATTTCTTTTTTTAAAAAACAAGTAGTATGAAATTGAGGTTCAGTTTCATAAATATTCCTTCTCTTTTCCTAGTATGTATGTGAGCATGGTGTTTAAATTTAGAATTTTTTTTTAAATTTACTTTGGAAAAGAAGGTACAGTGCACCAGAAAGAAGAAATACCGACTTTGACTCAGTAAGGTACATAGCTATGAAATTTTTAAAATTACCAAAAAATTTCTTCAGGAAGACAAAAAAGAAATGCACACTTAAAATAAAAGTACTGTTTAACATCTAAGGGTTTTTTAATTGCAAAAGAAAAATTGCAGTTGGACTAAAACAAATAGTATGTTCAAAATTACATACATTTAATGACCATAACAACTGAAAAACAAGTAAGACAGTAGACTTTCTCAGTAAAAATCACAACTAACAATATCTCTACAAGTAGTGGAAGAGGAACGTCAAGTTGCCTGAGGGATATGTGAATAAAAATAAAAATAATGCAGCGTAAGGTTAAGATAAATGTAATAAAAGACAATACTTTTATTTTTTACAACTAATTTAAGTAGCTCAATTAGGCTATGGAATGGTAATAATCATAAAAAAGTATAAAATAAAAAATTCAAATCTATATTCCAAAAGTCCTAAACATATATGAAAAAATCTCCCAAAAATTAAAGAAGCAGAAGAATGTGGGGAAAAGCTGATATTCTCAAAATTAAAACTTCCCTCTTCAGACTAAAAATGGTATTAAACTTAATGGAAACATAAAAACCTAACAGTTTAAATCAGAAATGCAGTCTATTTTATTTACTAACTGAAATAGTTACAGAAGCTTAAAATAGATGGTATTCCTTCTAGAGAGTACCAAGAACGATAAGACAACAAAAAAAATGTCTATATAACAATCAACAAGCAGTACATAAATACTTCTATGCAGTGTTGTGGGCAGTAAAGGTACAAAGACATTTTCCTGTCCTTAAGACATTCTGCTGTAAGATATCTTAATACATGTATGCACAAAATTAACAAAAGACAATTTTGAAGGGAAAGCACTAAAACCTACGGAGATCAGGAAAGTCTCTATGTAGAAGATAGCACATAGTCTTTTAACTAAATTTGAAATAAACGAGATTCTACGAGGTGGAAGTTTATTCCATAAATATAGGAGAATGCAAAGATGGAAAATTTTAAATCTAAAGAGGAAAATAAGAATACAAGAGTTAGTACAGGGAAGTGTGCAATAAAATTGGAAAAGGCAAGATTGTGAAGGACTTTTAAAATGGCAAAGAAGTTTATATTTGATCTTAGAGGTAGGATGGACTGCAGCTTATTGAATAGGGAAGTGACATAGTTAGGACTACACTTTATGAAAATTCCTTTGGTCATTTTAGGCAGGATGGATAGAGGCAAAGACCTGAGCAGGAAGACTAATTAGGATACAGTTTCCATAGCCCAAGGGATATAATGAGGGACTGCACCAGGGTGGTGGTTGTGTAAGTGGAGATAAGGGCACATGTGTGAGAGATGTGATGGCAAATAAGATGTGGCAACTGGGAGTGAGAGAGTGAAGATTCAAGAAACTAGTGCCTTTTGACAGTAATAGAAAAGTTTAGGCAGTTTAGGACATGTTGAGTTTGATCTGCCTGAATGGGATCTCAGAACTGCATAAAAATGGTAATTAAACCCGTGGTAGTCATTGAGGTCATGTCAAAAGCATTGTATACACCTTTTTTCTAATTCTGATTTCACTCTGTATCAGTTCATTTCCATTATCCATAACAGGAAATAGGTTATCTATGACAAGCAGCTATAAATAAGGCTTCTGGGGCTTCTCTGAAGAATTTTCTAATTCATTATTTCATATGACAGAGTATATTTCAGTAGATTCATGTGCTATAGCTTCAGCAATTGCCATTTTCTATACAATTAGTATCTACTTTGTTTCTAGCTTTTTGTGTAATGGGGGGCCTGACTCATGTGAGATGGTATATTCCCAAGAATGCCAGGGCCCTACTTCTGAGAGAATAATAATGTCTTTGGAGAGAAGGAATGAAACAAGCATGTATTAAGCCCCTGTTATTTCCAGGCTCTATGCTAAGTGATTTACAGTTATCTCATTTAATCTTCACAGTAACCCTGTGCAGTAATGCCCATTTTACAGTTGAAAAAAAGTGAGGAGATACAATGACTTGCCCAGGGTTACACAGTTAGTGAAATCATATTTGAACTATCTCCAGGACTGGTGCTCTTTCCATTGTATCACCTACATGAAACTGGTATAGGTGTAGACATTCTCTAAGTGGTTCTAACAGTTGTGGAATGGTTCCAATTAACCATGTATTGAAGTATTGTTTATCTCCTACCACCTCTTACCTATATGAGCTTTTTAACTGGCTAAGGTGGGGGGGAGCTTTTTTTTTTTTAAGCTTTTTCCATTTTAACTATGGTCTTTGTCTCATTTGCTTCTGGATGCTTTCATTTACTTCTTGATTCATGATATTGATAAAAGGAGTAGAGTTCTAATCTTGGTAGAGCAAACCACAAGAAGCCAAGGCTTGGAGCCCTGGTTTCTCAATTAGCCTGGCATTTATGTCCCAGGGAACACAAAATGATCTCTGAAAGCATCCCTCAGAAATCCATTCCAGTAGAAGGATTCATCTGACAGTCATGCCATATCTGGATATAAACTTGATGATATCAATTCATGTAGGAAGTGAGCTAAGTTTTGGGCCTATTTCCCCAAAGACTAAGGGGTTGTAAGAGAGATTTTGCCCAGAGTGTTAGGAGAAATGTTTGATGTTTATTTGTTACATGTTTAAAGTCAGTATCCTTTTGTAAAATCTAATCTGATGTTAAATAGTTAAATAGAACTGAGAATACCAAGTCACTTTTTCACTAACAGATAGTCAGGACTTAAGCCAAGGACAAAAGAAATACCTCAACTCTCTCTGGGAACCTGAAAACGCTGAGGGGGGAAAATGCAACAGATCTGGTCATAAGAAAGTGAGGCCAGAGTCAGCCATGTTACATGTTACATTCAAAGTGTTACTATAAATATTTTAAGACCAAAAGCCATTCTGTAGTAATGGTCAGAAAATAGAAATAAACAGTCCTTAAAAGAATTGTAAACTAGTAACAACTATATGAAATGCTGCTCTAAGTCACAATTAGAACAAATCTAAGGTTTCATATCACATTCAGGAAATTGGCAAAGATGACAAAAAATGGCCATAGTGTAATTATAAATTAGGTCAATCATTTTAGAGTGCAATTTGGAATGATGCCAAAAAAAAGTGACTAATAGATGATGTAAAAACAAGAAATATCAATAAAATTTACTTGGCAAAAAAAAGTGACCAAAATGTTTTGGCACAGCATACTGGTAGGCATTTACCCCAAGGAGATCAAAGATTAAAAAGAAAGCTCCTTTATATGCCAAGATACTTATAATATCACTTTTTGTAGTAGCAAAGAATTGGAAACAGAACTGGACAATAGCTAAACAACTTGTGGCACATAAATGTAATCAATTGCAAATGCTGTAAGAAACAAGAATCTAGAAAAGAGTGGGAAGATATATGAAATGATACAAAATGAAATAAAACTAGGGAAATAATATACAATATCTACCAAAATGCAAAGAAAACAACCTCCCCAAATGAATTCTGTAAAACTATAATAACTAAGGTTGGTCACAAAGAAAATATAGAAGAATGCAATTTTCTCCCTTTTTGCAAAGATGGAGGAACCCATGAACGTGGACTCTGCATATTTTGAACTTGGCTGATGAATTGGTTAGTTCTACTGAGCAAGTATTGGGTTTCCTCCTATCTTTTTCATCATTTTAAGTAAGGCATGATTTTCTGGGAGAAAAGGGAAAAAAATAGACTGAGAAATATAAATGATATAAACAAAAATAGTAAAATTATGTGTGTGTGTGTGTGTGTGTTTGAAGTGAGAAAAACAAAATTCATTCATGCATTGGTGGTCATTTCCAAATTGTCTCTCAGTTTATGGCATGAATTTTTGAGTTAATGAATGGGCTTAACCATGGGCTCTCACACAAGAAGCTGAAGCAAAACCAGTCTGTGTGGTTCTAAGAAGATGGGCCATTTGAGTAATAAGGACCAAGAGGAAAACAAGAGCAGGGCTGAGCCCTCCTGCATCCAGATCAAGATGACTTGACACTATGAGCCATTAGGCATGTTTCACTTAGGCATGCAGCTACTAACTGAACAGATACTTTTGACAGCATTGTTGGTATGCTTATGTCCTGTACAGAAGAAGTGTAGATGTCACAGTGGATAAAGTGCTAAGCCTAGAGTCAAGAAGACCTAAGTTCAAGTACAGCCTCAGACAGTAGCTGTGTGATTTTGGGCAAACCACTTAATCTCTGCTTGCCTCAGTTTCCTTAATTATAAATCAAGGATAACAATAACACCTATTTCCTAGGGTTCTTGTAAGGATAAAATGAGATATTTGTAAAATGCTTACCATAGTGTCTGGCACGTAGTAGGTTCTTTAATAAATTCTTATTGCCTTCTTTCCTGTATAGCTATGAATAATGTATCTTTATTTTTTCACTGTAAATAAACTCCAACCTCACTTTGATTTAGGTATTTGGATGACGGAAATCTTGGAGGAGGAATACATGTTGAGAATAAGGTCATTTGGATGTGACAACATATGGAGGTACATGATTAGGCATCGGAGTTAAGGATAGGCCCCCAAATCCAAGCTGCTGAACCCATTAGGATTGCTGTGATTAGAGTACCAGCCTTGAAGTCTTGAAGACCTAGATTTAAATCCTCCCTCTAGCTGTATGACCATGGGCAAAACACTAACCTCTCTGAGATACTTTTTTTTTTTTTTTGTAGCAGATGAAAAAAACTATCTGTTGTACCCAAAGGAGAATAATGCACATTATAAAAGTTTTTGCTAGTCTTAACAGGATATGTACTTGACTGTGTTGCTGGCTTCTAGCTAGCCATGTTATATTAACTGAGACGTCCTGGGCACTTAAGAGATTTTAAAGTTCCTGGCTGCTTGTGACTTGACATGTATGACTCAACAATGAAGGATTTGGGTGCTTTGAGGGTAATGAAGTAATACTCTTATTGGCCACTAATCGGGAAGAGCTGATGATTCAGTGGCCCTTTAAAAAGGGAGTGACCCCATCCTTGTTTGTCTTCTTTCTTCAACTCTCCAGGTGGCAAGTAGTGGTCCCAGGAAGGAGAAGGGGAGTGGCCTCCCTTCTGCTTACCCCAGAAGAAATGTTGAACTGCTCCAATGTGGCAGCTAGATCAGATACTCAGCTAGGTAAGCTGAGCCTAGGTTTGGGGACTCTGGGCTGCCTTTTCATTCTGTATTTCTTGAGTATGGATAAAACAATAATCTCAGGACAGGTATATTCAATCCTGGAAGAAATTTTGTGAGTGAGAGATTAGAGATCCTGAATCCTTTGTTTATCAAGAGAATTGGTGCGTCAGAGAAGATACTACTAACAGGAGAATCAGTTCATCTCCCTGCCATGGCTTGACAGAAGACATTTGGATCAAGTTTTTGGTCTGAGCAGAAGACATTTGTCTTAATCTTTTGGCAGAGTATAAGTTGTTATTGCTGCTTGTTTTAAGTGTTTGTCTTATTGTGTTTGTGAGAGCCTTTTGCATTGAGTCTTTTATTTGTATCTGTCTTATTCTTGGTTCATATTGTATTTTGACTGCTTATCTACCACCTACCCCCACTTTTAGAACCCCTAGACCTGAGCGAAATCTAAGCTTTAATCAATTTTCCTCAAGATATCAGGCTAGGGGGGAGGGGTCATAATGAGCTAAAAAGAAGTTTGATCTTTCTAGTTCTCCAGGATCCATCCTGCTCTTGACCACATATGTGAATTCCTTAAAACAAGGATGAGGAGGAAATCTGGCTACTAATTTTGGCTCAGCCACTTGGACGGATCACTTCACTGGACTTCAGTTGATCATTTGTAAATTGAGGGTATAAATCCAGACAAATCCTAAATTCCTATTTTAATTTTAAAATTCTATGATCCTCTGAATAGTTGTCAGATATCATAGAGTGGATAGAGAGCTAGCCTTGGAAGCAGGACAACCTATAATGACACATTAAGTCATGTCTCTAACTCTGTAATTCTAAAAAATGTGGGCCAGGAACCCCTAGTAGTCCACGAAGTTAAAATTACTTTAATAATAATAATAGTAAAACCTTAATTGCCTTTTTCACTCTCATTCTTTCATTCTATACAATGGAGTTTTCTAAAGGCTACGTGATCTATGAATTAAAGATTTAGTTGCAAACATGAAGACTGAAGTAGTTATCTATAGAAATGTTCTTTTACCTTAGTGGACAAATCTACAGACATGACAACTTACTGTTTTGTTTGTGTTCTTCTGGTATCTGCACTAGCTAATCTTGAAGGTCTTTTATGTGATTTTTTGGCAACAAATACAAATGGTGCTTAAATATTCAAAGTGTTGAATATCTTTTTTGAATCTCATGGTCTATCCTGGATTGAATGTGTTGACATTTGCATCAGTAGTGCAAAAGCAATTTGTAATTTATGTCAGCAAAATGTAAAATAGTGCTACTCTTTTTTTTTGGAAAAATAGTTATTTTCATAAAAATGTTATTTATGTTAACATGTAATGGGTTTGTTACTGTTATTTTAAAATGAATTAATAAATAAGTTTTAAAGTTATATGTTTTAATTTCTAACATTGTAAGAATTGATCTACATAATTCATGTAAACAAAAGCTTTTTGAGGTTCTCAATGTTTTTTTTGTTTTGTTTTGTTTTGTTTTTTGCTGAGGCAATTGAGGTTAAGTGACTGGCCCAGGGTCACACAGCCAGGAAATGTCTGAGACCAGATTTGAACTCAGGTCTTCCTGACTTCAGGGCTGGTGCTCTAACCACTGCGCCATCTAGCTGCCCTATTCCTCAATAATTTTTAATAGTATAAAGGTGTCCTGAGAATATCAAAGTATTTAATATTTTAGTGAACCAGGAAACTTTCTAAGAGCAGTGGTGTTTACTGATCTATATTGTTTTCATACTGGATGTTCTCTACATCAACAAAATCACAGTTTTGGACCAATAACGAATAGTTAGATGCAGTGAGGTATGTGTAGGAGGTTGTACTTACTTACAAAATAGAGATGGGGTAGTAGGAGGAATGTATCCATTCAGGGTAAAGGTCAGATTCTTTTCTGCAAGAACTTGATAGTAAATGATAGAATTGGCTTTTATTTTATTTTACTGAAAATATCTATTCCTGAACAGACCAAATGTCTGTGAAAAACATACTCTTTGTCTGAAGCTATCAAGAGGCATGAGCTCTTTACCTGCTTATAAGAATAGAAAGCCCTCTCCTTTGGCTTTATTCCTAAAATTCAATTCTCTATGAACTTCTTGGTATTCCAGAGAAGCCAACCATATTTCACCAAAAGAAGAAGCAGATTCAATTTGCAAATCCAAGAGCTGAGTCTCTGTCTCTCCTCATCTTCTCTCCAAACCCCAAAGGATTTAGAGCTCTCAGAGTTCTTCATTGAAATGCAAACATCTATAAATCAGCTGATAATTTAGTAGTTTGGTAGACTTAGTTCATAACTCTCTTTGATGAGGAGGAAGATAAAGCCTAAGATTGTCCTAGGGAAGTTAAAGACTCTTTTAATTTCAACTATTTTATAATTTTGCTTTCTAGCAGTCCTGCTTTTCTTAGTATCTTTCATGTGATTTTTATATAACCTGAGAGGCCTGGTTCCATTTGGGGGAAGGAAGGGGTTTCACCTTTAACTTCCAATCTTCAGTCAGAAAAATCCACAGTGTAATTTGCCAGTAACAGTCCTAGCAAGTACAGGTGATAAAACGCAAGTAATATTTTATGGACAGGTTAAAGAAAACAAAATAGAACACAACAGTACTTGTAGAAAATAAACTCTCATATGAAAAACCTACATATTTTAGTCACACTTAGTCCCAAGAAAGCAAGGCTCCTAGCAGTCGTGACTTCCTATAATACTTCAACAGGATGTGGAGCATCCAGGAAATAATATTGTGCTTTTTGATTCTTTCTACAATTCCCATGAAGTGGTCTTCAATATTTTTTTATTAAAGCTTTTTATTTGTATAACATATGTGTATGGATAGTTCCCCAGCATTGATCTTTACAAAGCTTTCCATTACAAATTTTACCCCCAGCCCCCTCCCCTCCCCTAGATGGCAGGAAGTCCACTACATGTTAATAATGTTGAAATACTTGACAAGTTGTGCAAGAAAAATCTTATCTACAAGAAAAAAAAGAAAATCAGAGAAAGGAAACACAATGCAAGCAAACCTCAAAAGAAAGCATGAAAAGGTTATGTTGTGGTCCATATTTCATATCCCTCTCTCTGGGTGTATATGGTTTTCTTCCCTGAACAATTGGAACTGGTTTGAGACAATTCTTTGTTGCAGAGAGCCATGTCCATCAGAATTGATCATCATGTAAAACTGTTGTTGCTGTGTATAATGATCTCCTGATTCTGCTCATTTCACTCAGCATCACTTCATGCAAGTCTCTCCAGGCCTCTCTGAAATCATCCTGCTAGTCGTTTCTTACAGAGCAATAATATTCCATAACATTCATATACCATAATTTATTTAGCCATTCTCCAATTGATGGGCATCCATTCAGTTTCCAGTTTCTAGCCACTACAAAAAGGGCTGCCACAAACATTCTTGCACATGTGGGTCCCTTTCCCTCCTCTAAGATCTCTTTGGGATATAGGCCCAATAGAAACACTGCTGGGTCAAAAGGTATGCACAGTTTGATAACTTTTTGAGCATAGCTCCAAATTACTCTCCAGAATGGTTGGATCCGTTCACAGTTCCACCAACAATGTATTAGTGTCCCAGTTTTCCCACATCCCCTCCAACATTCATCGTTCTCTTTTCCTGTCATTTTAGCCAATCTGACAGGTGTGTAGTGGTACCTCAGAGTTGTCTTAATTTGCATTTCTCTGATCAATAGTGATTTGGAGCACCTTTTCATATGAATAGAGACAGTTTTAATTTCATCATCTGAAAATTGTCTGTTCATATCCCTTGAAGTGGTCTTCAATATTGCTTCCCATGATGGTGCCATGTGAGAAGCATCAGTTTCTGGCCCATGATGTACAGCATATGTCCTTTGGCACTATTACATCCTTTTGCCAAAGAAAAGTCATTTCTAACAAGAGCTCCCTACTTCTATTACAGAAGGAATTGCTTTAAAGCTTCCTTTGTGGAGGAGACAGTTCTCCTTGAAATCAAGTCAACAAGCTTTAAAAACTTACGTGTGAAAAACTGTGCTAAATGCTGGGGATACAAAAAGAAGCAAAAAGACAGCCTCGATCTCATCGAGCTTACATTCTGATGGGAAAACAGCATGTAAATAACTAGGTAAATAATAGACATTAAGCTGGAAGCCCTGGGAAGAGTAGGTATAAGCCCTGGGAATGAAGGGCTAAACAAGAAAGATCAATTCTACTTCCAGAACCAAAATGATGTAGTAAGTAGTGAATCCTTGTAACTCAACTGTGTTCATCTCCAGGCAACCATAAAATAGTGCCACAAGA
Source organism: Myrmecobius fasciatus (assembly GCA_023553655.1). NCBI lineage: Eukaryota > Metazoa > Chordata > Mammalia > Dasyuromorphia > Myrmecobiidae > Myrmecobius > Myrmecobius fasciatus. Next base: position 440,792 of record JAJPUD010000280.1, read on the forward strand.
CAGATCCTGAAGCAATGGAACCAACAAGGAGATGAGGTGGAACAATCTTTTAGCCCAGGAAACTTAAAGAATTGATGAGGTATCTCTCTCACTTGGGAAAGGAGAAGAAAAGAGTGGGCACAATCCAGGACAGGAAGCTTCCCAGAAAGCCAGCAGCAAACTCCTGCCGAAGCAAACCACCAGGAGATCCTTAGCCCCAGTGTGGGGGACTGGACACATGTCAACACCAGGACCTGTCGTGTCAGGAAAGCCAGGGAACCCCAGCTCCAGGAAACACAGCATACTTCAGTTTAGCTCCAGGGTAGGCAGATATCCTCCAGCTGGCTGGACTTCCCATGTATTTCAGTGAGGTAGGCAGACCACAGAGACCAGACTATATCAGTCTATGGCTATAGTAGAGCCCTAGCCCAGGTAGGTATCCTCCAGTTGCCAGACCCTCATGTGCTGCCGGGAAATGCAAAAACAGCTTGCTGCACCTCAGCTCTCACCAGTCCCCACCACTAGAACCAGGTGAGCTGCCAGACTCCTACACTTCCACCCCAACTCTTTCATTGCAGCATTAGATACAAGAGTCTCCTGTGGACCTCAGGGCAACATAAGTGCAGCACCAGATAAACAGCCAGAGCCTACAGCCACTGGTACAAAAAGCCTGGGACAGTATTCCTTCCACCTTGGGAGCAGAGCTCTGATTTTAAAAAAAGGAAAACCCTCCTCTCCCCCCAAAGATATTAACAAAAATTAATAACAAAAAGCTAACCATAGAAAGTTATTATGGTGACAGAGAAGACCAAGATACAAACTCAGAAGAAGATGACTTCCAAAATATCTATGAGCAAAACTCCAAAATAGACCCACGGGTGTAGGTGGAATTTGATCTGAGTCTTGAAGGAAATCAATAAAAATAAGGCGGAGTTGAAGTGACAGAGCATTCTAAGTTTAAGAAATACCCAATAAAAAGAAACAGAATGAGAGATTTTAAAAAATGAGAACCTTAGTAAACGAATGTAGTTAGATGATAGAGTGTGGAGAGAAAAGAATAAATTGTAAGAAGATTGAAAAGTTAGGGATAATGTTATTAGGAAACAAATAGCAGAGTTGATAATATTTGATCCTAGATATATTAGAGAGCTATTGGAACTCATTCAGCAGAGGATGATCTGGTCAGAACTTTAGAAAAAGGTAACTAAGTAGAGAATGTATTGGAATGATTAGAGACTTCAGTCAAGGAGACTAGTTGACAGCATTGTAATGGTCCAGGAAAAATGTATAAAGATCCAGAGGCAAGATGGTACAATAAAGTAGGAACTTGCCTAAGCTTTCCCAAATTCACCTCCAACTTTAAAATAATGCCTCAAAATGAATTCTGGAGCAGCAGAACCAACAAAAGGGGAAAAAATTCCACCCAAGACAACTTAGAAGGTCAATAGAAAAGGTCTGTCTCATCAAAGTAGTGTAAAGTGTAGTCCAGTGCAAGCAGTCAGGGCAATCCACTAGCAAGCTGGGCTCCAGCAAGCCAGTAATGAGGCTATGCACTGGCACAAGCAGCAAGGCTCTGCCTTAGTAAGCCAGTTCAGATCTTGTAGTCAACTGAATCAGCAGCAATGCCTCCTGAAGCTATTAATCCACAGATGGTCAGAAGGAAATTAAAAGGAATTATTTGCTAGAACTGAGTGCAGGATTCTTGTATAGCTCAAACAGGGATCTAGTTCACAGATCTGGGTCACAGTCCTAGGATAGGGAGTAACACTAACACACTAGCACATACAAGGGAGAAAGAATCCTGGTCAAAGTTTCAGAATTTAAAAAGTGATTGTGGTTGCTTACAAATCAGAGTACATTTTAGGAGAGTAATGACCACACCTCTCCTTAGATCATCACACCTTCAAAGAATCAAGAACTTATAAACCCCAGAATTAGCTCTTAAAATAGCAGCAATGAAACTTGGGACAGTGCCCCCTGCACTCCAGGAGCAGAGTCCAACTTTGATATAAAAAATTAAACAATAGATTGTAAAAATGAGCAAAAAATAATAACCTGACCATTGAAAGTTATTACAGTGATAGGGAAGATTAAAACATGAGAAGACAACAGTGTCAAAAGAACTACATCCAAAACTTCAAAAAATGTGAATTGGTTGTCATTTCCAAAGAGAATTTCTAGAAGAGCTCCAAATGAAAGAGAGGGGAAGAAGAAAAATTGGGAAAAGAAATTAAAATGATGTAAGAGAATCATGAAAAAAAAAGGAATCAAAAGCTTGGTAAAGAAAGCACAAAATTACTAGTGTGGAAGAAATTAGGGCTTGACCCACATCTAACACCACATACCAAGATAAGATCTAAATGGGTTCATGATCTGGATATAAAGAAAGCACAAAATTGGGAAAAGATGTTCAAAAATTCACTGAAGAAAACTCTTTAAAAAGTAGAATTGTTGCAATGGGAAACAAGATACAAAAGCTTATTGAAGAAAATAATTCCTTAAAAATTAAGAATTGGGCAAGTGGAAGTTAATGACTTATTGAGACATCAAGAAACAAAAAAATTGAAAAAATAAAAAAATAAGAAGATACTCTGGAAAAATAACAACTGAGCTAGAAAATAGATTGAAGAGATTATTTAAGAATTATTAGACTACTTGAAAACCATGATTTTTAAAAAAGAGCCTAGACATCATATTTCAAGAAATTATCAAGGAAAACTGCCTTGATGTCTTAGATCCAGAAAGTAAAATAGAAATTGAAAGAATTTACTGATCATTTTCAAAATTAAAACTCCCAGGACTATCATAGCTAAATTTCAAAGCTCCTCAGCTAAGGAGAAAATACTTCAAGCAGCCAGAAGGAAATAATTCAAAAACCATGGAACCACATTCAGAATTATATAGAATTTAGCAGCTTCTACATTAAAAGATCAGACAGCTTGGAATATGATATTCCAGAAGGCAGAGTAGTGAGGATAAAAATCAAGACTCATCTATTCTGAAAACCAAGAATAAACCTTCAGGAGGAAAATGGATATTTAATGAAATAAAAGATTTTCAGCCATTCCTGAAGAAAAGACCAGAGCTGTCCAGAAAATTTGATGTTTAAATACAGAACTGAAGAGAAGCATAAAAAAGTAAACAAGAAAGAAAAAAAAGGAGAGATGAGGATAATTATCTCACATCAAAGATGTGCAAAATTAATGAATTAATTAAAGAAAAACGGTGGGGCAGTGTGGTAGACAACACTTGAACCTTACTTTCATCAGAATTGACTCAGATGGACTAAAATAATTGTATTTTGGGCATTTACTTGCTTTGAAACTCATTGAATTTGGTATTTGATGTATTGCAATGAGAAAAAGTGATTACTGTGCTCTCAGCAAGACAAGAGGCAGCATGCAGGAGCAGCAGCAGTGGGAGCAGCAACAGCAAAAGTCCAAGTGGAGGCACCAGCAGAGAAGAACCTAGGACAGATGACAGCACTGAGTCCTGGGCTTCTGAAGGCTTGGGATCATAGCTTCCATCTAAGGGAGCTTGGAGGGTGTGGGATGGGGGAAGAGTATAAAGGTTTGGTTTCCTCTCAGAAAGTGAATTAAGTCAATTGAACACCAGATGGATAATTTTGATTATATTAAGTTAAAAAGTTTCTGTACAAACAAAACAAATGCAGACAAGATTAGGAGGGAAGCATCAAATTGGGAAATCATCTTTACATTTAATGGTTCTGATAAAGGCCTCATTTCTAAAATATATAGAGAATTGTCTCATATATATAAGGATTCAAGCCACTCTTCAATAGATAAGTGGCCAAGGGATATGAACAGACAATTTTCAGATGATGAAATTAAAACCATCTCTAGTCATATGAAAAGTTGCTCCAAATCACTATTGATCAGAGAAATGCAAATTAAGACAACTCTGAGGTACCACTACACACCTGTCAGATTGGCTAAAATGACAGGAAAAGATAACGATGAATGTTGGAGGGGATGTGGGAAAACTGGGACACTAATACATTGTTGGTGGAACTGTGAACGGATCCAGCCATTCTGGAGAGCAATTTGGAGCTATGCTTAAAAAGTTGTCAAACTGTGCATACCCTTTGACCCAGCAGTATTTCTACTGGGCTTATATCCCAAAGAGATCTTAGAGGAGGGAAAGGGACCCACATGTGCAAGAATGTTTGTGGCAGCCCTTTTTGTAGTGGCTAGAAACTGGAAACTGAAGGGATGCCCATCAATTGGAGAGTGGCTGAATAAATTATGGTATATGAATGTTATGGAATATTATTGCTCTGTAAGAAACGACCAGCAGGACGATTTCAGAGAGGCCTGGAGGGACTTGCATGAACTGATGCTGAGTGAAACGAGCAGAACCAGGAGATCATCATACACAGCAACAACAGTATTACATGATGATCAATTCTAATGGACATGGCTCTCTGCAACAAAGAATTGTCTCAAACCAGTTCCAATTGTTCACTGAAGAAAACCATATACACCCAGAGGGAGGGAAATGAAATATGGACCACAACGTAACATTTTCATGATCTCTATTGACATTTGCTTGCATTCTGTTGCCTTTCTCTGATTCTTTTTTTTTTCTTGTAGATAGGATTTTTCTTGCATAACTTCTCAAGCATTTCAACATTATTAACATGTAGTGGACTTCCTGCCATCTAGGGGAGAGGAGGGGACTGGGGGTAAAATTTGTAATGGAAAGCTTTGTAAAGATTAATGTTGGGGAACTACCCATACATATGTTATACAAATAAAAAGCTTTAATAAAAAAAAAAAAAAAGAAAGTGAATTAGGTCAAGGGAGGAAGCAGCTTGGCTGGGCTGGCCTGGCCTTGTCTGGCTTGTTTCTCTGAAATTGAAAGTTCCATTTGCCCCTTTGGGGAATTGAGTGGGATGGGATATTTAGTCTGCCTTCTGGATGTAATTAACAATGACAAGTACTGAGGTACCACTGTACATACTCAATTGAGGATAGAAATCTGTCTTACCCTACAGGGAAGTAGGAGGGAAGCGGAATAAGTGAAGCAGGGTGGAGGAAGACTGTTATCAGGAAGGACAGATTTGAGGAGAGTCAGAAGCAAAACATTTGTGAGGAGAAGAATAAATGAAAAAAATATGATGAGGTAAATTCCCAATAATTATAACTGTGAATGGGATGAACTCATACCCATAAAACAAGTGGAATGGAATGTAACATGGATTAAAACATAGAAATCTGCAATATATTGTTTACCAAAAATAATTTTAAGTAGAGAGACACACAGAATATAGGTAGGGGAATCTATTATGCTCAAGATGAAGTTTAAAAAGAAAGCAAAGGTTATAAATTATGATCTTAAAAAAGCAAAAGCAAAAATAGATTTAACTAAAAGAGCTAAGGAAGGAAACTATATCTTGCTAATAGGTACCATAGTCAGTGAAGTAATATCAGTACTAAAATATATGCACCAAATGGTATAGCATCCAAATTTTTAAAGGAAAAGTAATGAGTTTATAGGAGGAAATTGACAATTAGATTATACTAGTAGAGGACCTAACTTTTCCCTCTTAGAACAAGGTAAATGTAACAAAAAAAGTTAATAAAATTTTAGAAAAGTTAGAAATTTTTGATCTCTGAATAAAATTGAATGTCAATAGAGAAGAATGCACTTTTTTTTCAGCAGTACATGGTACTTACACAAAAACTGACCCTTTATTAGGGCATAAAAACCTCACAACCAAATGCAGAAAAGCAAAAGATATTAAATGAATCCTTTTCAGATCATGATGCAATAAAAAAATCACATGTCATAAAGAGCCATGGGAAAATAGATTAAAAATTAAATGGAAACTAAAAAATCTAATCTTAAAAGACTGAGTTAAAGAACAAATCAACAATTTTATTCAAGTGAATGACAACAATGAGACAACATACCAAAATTTATGGAAAGCAGCGAAAGCAGTACCTGAGGGACAATTTATATCTCTAAATGCTAACATAGAGTAACAGAGAAAGAGCAGATCATTGAACTGATTATGCAACTAAAAAACTAGAAAAAGAATAAATTAATTACCTCTAATTAAACATCAAATTAGAAATCCTGAAAATCAAAGGAGAGATTAATAAAATTTAAAGTAAGAAAGCTTTCAACAAATAAATAAAACTAGGAACTGGTTTTATTTTTTAAAAGAAATAACAAACCATTGATTATTTGATGAAAAGAAAGAAGATTATTAATATCAAAAACAAATTCACCACCAATGAAGAGGAAATTAAGGTAATTATTAAAAGCTATTTTGCCCAATTATGTGCCAATAAATTTAATAATCTAAGTGAAATAGATGAATATTTATAAAAATAATTTGACCAGATTAAAAGAAGATGAAATAGAATACTTATATAATCCCATCTTGGGGATGGGAGGAATTGAAAAAGCCATCAATGAACTCCCTAAGGAAAAATCTTCAGGGCCATATGGATTCATAAGTGAATTCTACCAGATGTTTAAAGAACAATTAATTTGAATACTATGTAAGCTAATTTGAAATATAGGAAACGGAGTCCTATCAATGTGGCATAAGTATGATGCTGATATCTAAACCAGAAAGAGCAAAAACAAAACTATAGACCAATTTCCCTAATAAATATTGATGCAGAAATTTTAAATGAGATTCTAGCAAGGAGATTATAACAAAATTTCAATTATTATGCACTCTGACTAAGTGGGATTTTTAGTAGGAATGCAGGGCTGGTTCAATAGTAGGAAAACTATCAGCATAATTGACTATCAGTAATCCATGTGATTAACTATATAATCACCTCAATAGAGTCAGAAAAAGCTTTTGACAAAATGCAATACCCATTGCTACTAAAAAAAAAAATCGCTAGAGAGCATAGACACTTTAAAATACTAAGTAGCATCTGTCTAAAACCATCAGCAATCATTATCTGTAATGGTGACAAGCTAAAAATCTTCCCAACAAGATTGGTAGTGAAGCAAGGATATCCATTATCACCACTATTCAGTGTTGTACTAGAAATACTAGCTATAGCAATAAGAGAATGTTAAGGATGGGCCAACACATCAAAGGGCTGAGCTAGGAGACTGATGAGGGACTTATGAAAAATGCCTGTTCTGACTACAGTCCTCTTATCCATTTATCAAAAAGTTTGCCTCCATGATGGACTATTATGATGTTAGTGCAAATTATATTTCACAAGATTCAACAGCTGCTATATAGCATCTCACCCTGCAACCATCCAGAGGAATAGGATGGAAACGACTTTGATAGTGCTGTTTGCATTCCTCAGCACGGGGACTCAGATAACAGCTTCTTCACACTATTAGACAAACTTAACGACCATGCTGTTGGGAGAAAAATAATTGTGTTCCCATAAAACAAAAAACAGGAAATTGTTAAGGACCACACCTAAGTGTGAAGGGGGTGAGCCAGTTCTCAGAAAGTCCCCACAGCTGTAATTATAACACATTTGAAGAAATTGCAAATCACAGATGTTGCTTGTGAATTGGGAATGAAATAAATGGGAGGCAAGAAGGAAGAGGAGAGAGGTCAGAGAATGCAACTGCCTCTCAGTCTCCTTGTATTGTTATCATCCTCTCACATGAAGGGATCTATTCTGCTGGTCAGAATTAGATGCCCAGAAGTCACTAGCAGACGGCTCCTATACTACCCAGCAGCCACTAGCAGGTGGTTTCCATAACAAGAGAAGAAAAAGAAATTGAAGGAATTAGAATAGGCAATGAGGAAAGCAAAATTATCCCTCTTACCATATGATATGATGGTATACTTAGATCCTAAAATCCTAGAGAATCAACTAGAAAACTAATTTAAATAATGAACATCTTTAGCAAAGTTGCAACCTATAAAATAAACTTATATAAATCATCAGCATTTCTATATATTACCAACAAAGTCCAGGAGGAAGAGACAGAGAAATTCCATTTGAAATAATTGAAAACAATATAAAATACTTGGGAGTCTACCTGTTAAGACAAAGCCAATTAAGAACAAAAAAATTTTTCATACAAAGTCTGATCTAAATAATTGGAAAAATATCAATTGTTCACAGCTAGGTTGAGCTAATAGAATAAAAACAGCAATTTTACCTAAATAAATTTGTTTATTCAGTTCTATACCAGTCAAACTACCAAAAACATTTTATAGGGCTAGAAAAAATATTAATAAAATTCATCTGGAGAACAAAAGGTGAAGAATATCCCATTAGGGGCAGCTAGGTAGTACAGTGGATAGTGCAGCCTTGAAGTCAGGAGGACCCAAGTTCAAATTTGACTTCAGACACTTAATACTTCCTAGCTGTGTGAGCCTGAGCAAGTTACTTAACTCCAATTGCCTCAGCATAAAGAAAAAAAATCCCATTAATGGGGGGGAGAGAATGAAGACAGATGGCCTAATCATACTAGATCTCAAATTGCAGAAAGCAGTAATCATCACAACAACCATATACTGGCTAAGAAATAGTGACAAATCAGTGGAATAGAGTAGAAGCATTCTACACAATAGTAAATGCTGATAGTAATCTAGTTTTTGATAAGTCCAAAGATCCAAGCTTTTGGGACAAGAACTCACTATTTGATAAAAAACTAGGTTATAAACCAACATCTCCGACTGTATACCAAGATAAGATTAAAATAAGCATATAACTTAGACATTAAAATTATATCAGCAGGGGCAGCTAGATGGCGCAGTGGATAGAGCACCAGCCCTGAAGTCAGGAGGACCTGAGTTCAAATATGGCCTCAGACACTTAACACTTCCTAGCTGTGTGACCCTGGGCAAGTCACTTAACCCCAATGGCCTCAGCTAAAATAAAATAAAATAATATCAGCAAATCAGGGGAAATATGGAATAATTTACCTGTCAGATATATTAATAATGGAAGAATTTGTAACCAAACGAAGTGAAATGTATAATTTTAATTATATTAAGATGTTTTTCCACAAACAAAACCAGTGCCAAGATTAGAAGGAAAGCAGAAAGCTGGGAAACAATTTTTTAAGTGTCTCTGATAAAGGTCTCATTCTTCAAAAGCTATCTATATAAAAAAAATGCTCTAAATCACTACTGATTCAATAAATTACAAATTAAAACAACTCTGAGGTACTACCTCACCCACCTATCCAATTGAATAATATGACAGAAAAAGGAAATGACAAATGTTGGACAGGATGTAGGAATGGAACTATGCCCAAATGGCAATCAAACTATCATATCTTTTGGCCCAGCACTACCACTACTGAGTCAGTGTCCTAAAGAAATAAGAAAAAAAGGGGAAAGGATCTATTTATATGAGAGTATTTATAGCAGCTCTTTGTGGTGGCAAAAAAATTGGTAATTGAGGAGATATGCATAAAATTGCTTGAACAAAGTTGTGATATATGATTGTGATGAATACTATTGTGCTAAGTATAAGAAATGATGAGCAGGATACTTTCAGGAAAACCTAGAAAGATTTACGTGAACTGATGCAAAGGGAAGTAAGCAGAACCAAGAAAACATTTTACATAGAAGTTATATACAATATTGTATGATGATCGATTTTGAATGGCAGTTATCTTTAGCAATAAAAAAGATCAAAGACAATCTAAAGGATCTATAATGAAAAATGCTATCCACTTCCAGAGAAAGACCTGATGGTGTCTGAATACAGGTTGAAATACATTATTTTTTGCTTTTAAAATTTTTTTCATAGTTTTCTTTCACAGAATGACTAATATGAAAATATTTTGCATAATTTCATTTGTATAACCTATGAATTGGGAAGGGAAGAAGGAAGAAAATTTGGAATTCAGAGTTGTAAAAAATAAATGTTAAAATTGTTTTTACATGCATTTGGGGAAAATAAAATATTATTTAATAATAAAATTATGATTTACCAAAAAGGGAAAAAGAAATAAAAATGTGATGAGGGTCTGAACTAGGGTTGTGACATAAATAAGAGATGTCCTAAAGAAAGAAACAATAAGTTCAATGTTAAATAAGAGGGAAGAATAGAATGTGGCACCAAAGTTACAACCCAAGGCAATTGGGAAGGTAACTAGTGTCCTTAACAGTAATAGCGAAGTTTGGAAGAGAGGAGATTTTGGTGGCAAAGATCAAATTAGGACATGTTAAGTTGAAGGTATCCAAAAGATGATTTGGGACTGGGACTCAAGAGGGAGAATAGGGATGTATGTGTCAATCTGGGAATCATCTGCATTGGGATGATATTTCAACTCTTAGGAATGTCTCAAGATTACCAAGATCAAATAATGTCAAATACTAGAGTTGTCAAGAACAATCAGGACTGAGGAAAGACCATTATTTTTGTTGTTTAAGAGTTCATTGAGAGAGGGGCGGAGCCAAGAGAGGGGCGGAGCCAAGATGGCAGAGTGAAAAGGTGACTTTCTGCCTCTCCTCCGATCTTCTCTCAAATCAACAATAAAATAAGCCTCTGAACTGATCTTCAAGTCAACGAACTCAGAAATATTTGGGCACGACTCTCTGGAGAACTTCATATCAGGTTAGTCGGACTCGGACAGAGAGATAAATAGACGACAACTGTGCAGGCCGGAAGTGAGGGTGGGACTCAGCTCGGCACATCGTGGAAGAAATTCCAAACTCCAAACTCCAAATTCCAAACACCTGGAGTTTATCTGAGGCACTCGGGACACTCTGCCCTGATTGGG
>JAJPUD010000280.1:456480-492422 GCA_023553655.1 Myrmecobius fasciatus
AAAAAAACTAGAAAAAGAACAAATTAAAAACCCTCAATTAAATACCAAATTGGAAATTCTAAAAGTAAAAGGAGAAATTAATAAAATCGAAAATAAGAAAACTATTGAGTTAATAAATAAAACTAAGAGTTGGTTCTATGAAAAAACTAACAAAATAGATAAGCCTTTAGTTAATTTGATAAGAAAAAGGAAAGAGGAAAATTAAATTGTTAGTCTCAAGAATGATAAGGGAGAACTTTCCTCCAATGAAGAGGAAATTAAAGCAATAATTAGGAGTTACTTTGCCCAACTTTATGCCAGTAAGTTTGAAAATCTGAATGAAATGGAGGAATATCTACAAAAATACAGATTGCCAAGGTTAACAGAAGAGGATATAAATTATTTAAATAGTCCCATATTAGAAAAAGAAATAGAACAAGCCATTAACCAACTCCCTAAGAAAAAATCTCCAGGGCCAGATGGATTTACATGTGAATTCTACCAAACATTCAAAGAACAATTAATTCCAATACACAAACTATTTGAGAAATTAAGGACAGAAGGTATACTGCCAGAATCCTTCTATGAGACCGATATGGTGCTGATAGCTAAACCAGGTAGGGTAAAAATAGAGAAAGAAAACTATAGACCAATTTCCCTAATAAATATTGATGCAAAAATTTTAAATAAGATTTTAGCAATGAGATTACAGAAAGTCATCCCCAGGATAGTACACTATGACCAAGTAGGATTTATACCAGGGATGCAGGGCTGGTTCAATATTAGGAAAACTATCAGCATAATTAATTATATTAATAACCAAATTAACAAAAACCATATGATTATCTCAATAGATGCAGAAAAAGCCTTTGACAAAATCCAACACCCTTTCCTATTAAAAACACTAGAGAGTATAGGAATAAATGGGCTTTTCCTTAAAACGATCAGCAGCATCTATTTAAAACCATCAGCAAGCATCATATGTAATGGAGACAAACTAAAATCATTCCCAATAAGATCAGGAGTGAAACAAGGCTGCCCACTGTCACCATTACTATTTAATATTGTATTAGAAATGTTAGCTTTAGCAATAAGAGAAGAAAAAGAGATAAAAGGAATCAGAGTAGGTAATGAAGAAACCAAATTATCACTCTTTGCAGATGACATGATGGTATACTTAGAGAACCCTAGAGACTCAACTAAAAAACTACTAGAAACAATTCACAACTTTGGCAAAGTTGCAGGATTCAAAATTAATCCACATAAATCATCAGCATTTTTATATATTACCAACAAAGTTCAGCAGCAGGAGATACAAAAAGAAATTCCATTCCAAATAGCAGATGATAGGATAAAATATTTGGGAATCTATCTGCCAAGGAAAAGTCAGAAACTATACGAACTAAACTACAAAACACTTTCCACACAAATAAAATCAGATCTAATCAATTGGAAAAATATTAAGTGCTCATGGGTAGGCAGAGCGAACATAATAAAAATGACAATACTACCCAAACTAATCTACTTATTTAGTGCCATACCAATCAAACTCCCAAGAAATTATTTTACAGATCTAGAAAAAATAGTAGCAAAGTTCATTTGGAAGAACAAAAGGTCAAGGATTTCAAGGGGATTAATGAAAAAAAAAGGCAGATGAAGGTGGCCTTGCTCTACCAGATCTAAAACTATACTATAAAGCAGCGGTCATCAAAACCGTTTGGTACTGGATAAGAAATAGAGCAGTGGATCAGTGGCACAGGATAGGTTATCAGGACAACCTAGGCATTAACCTTAACAATCTAGTGTTCGATAAACCCAAAGACCACAGCTTTTGGGATAAATACTCTCTATTTGGCAAAAACTGCTGGGAAAATTGGAAACTAGTGTGGAAGAAATTAGGGCTTGACCCATACCTAACACCACATACCAAGATAAGATCTAAATGGGTTCATGATCTAGATATAAAGAGGGACTTTGTAAGCAAGTTAGAGGAACGTAATATAGTTTATCTCTCAGACCTGTGGAGGTGGAACAAATTTATGTCCAAAGAAGACTTGGAACTCCTAATTGAACACCAGATGGATAATTTTGACTATATTAAGTTAAAAAGTTTCTGTACAAATAAAACAAATGCAGACAAGATTAGGAGAGAAGCATCTAAATGGGAAATCATCTTTACATTTAATGGTTCTGATAAAGGCCTCATTTCTAAAATATATAGAGAATTGTCTCATATATATAAGAATTCAAGCCACTCTTCAATAGATAAGTGGTCAAAGGATATGAACAGACAATTTTCAGATGATGAAATTAAAACCATCTCTAGTCATATGAAAAGTTGCTCCAAATCACTATTGATCAGAGAAATGCAAATTAAGACAACTCTGAGATACCACTATACACCTGTCAGATTGGCTAAAATGACAGGAAAAGATAACGATGAATGTTGGAGGGGATGTGGGAGGGCTGGGACACTAATACATTGTTGGTGGAACTGTGAACGGATCCAACCATTCTGGAGAGCAATTTGGAGCTATGCTCAAAAAGTTGTCAAACTGTGCATACCCTTTGACCCAGCAGTGTTTCTATTGGGCTTATATCCCAAAGAGATCTTAAAGGAAGGAAAGGGCCCCACATGTGCAAGAATGTTTGTGGCAGCCCTTTTTGTAGTGGCTAGAAACTGGAAACTGAAGGGATGCCCATCAATTGGAGAGTGGCTGAATAAATTATGGTATATGAATGTTATGGAATATTATTGTTCTGTAAGAAACGACCAGCAGGACGATTTCGGAGAGGCCTGGAGAGACTTGCATGAACTGATGCTGAGTGAAACGAGCAGAACCAGGAGATCATCGTGCACAGCAGCAACAGTATTGCATGATGATCAATTCTGATGGACATGGATCTCTGCAATAAAGAATTGTCTCAAACCAGTTCCAGTTGTTCACTGAAGAAAACCATATACACCCAGAAAGAGGGACATGAAATATGGACCACAACGTAACATTTTCATGATCTCTATTGACATTTGCTTGCATTGTGTTGCCTTTCTCTGATTCTTTTTTTTTCTTGTAGATAGGATTTTTCTTGCATAACTTCTCAAGCATTTCAACATTATTAACATGTAGTGGACTTCCTGCCATCTAGGGGAGGGGAGAGGACTGGGGGTAAAATTTGTATTGGAAAGCTTTGTAAAGATCAAGGTTGGGGAACTACCCATACATATGTTATACAAATAAAAAGCTTAAAAAAAAAAAGAGTTCATTGACAACTTTAGAGATAGCAGTTTCAGTTGAATGATGAGTTCAAAAGCTGGCATGCAGATAATTTAGAAGAGAGTGAAAGGAGAGGAAGTTAGAGCCTTCCGACATAAAAGGCTTTTTCTTTTTTTAAATTTTTATAAAACTTTTTTTATTTATAAAACATGCATGGGTAATTTTTCAACAATGACCCTTGCAAAACCTTCTGTTCCAAATTTTCCCCTCCTTCCTCCCACCTCCTCTCCTAGATGGCAGGTACTCCAATACATGTTAAATATATTAAAATATATTTTAAATCCAATATATGCATACATATTTATACAGTTATCTTGCTGCACAATGAAAATTGGATCAAGAAGGAAGAAAAAAGAAACCTAAGAAAGAAAACAAAATGCAAGCAAACAATAATAATTTGAGTGAAAATGCTATATTATGGTCCACACAGTTCCCACAGTCCTCTCCCTGGGTGTATATGGCTTTCTTCATTACTGAACAACTGAAACTGGTTTGAATCATCTCATTGTTGAAGAGAGCCATGTCCATCAGAATTAATTATCGTATAGTCTTGTTGCCGTGTATAATAATCTCCTGGCTCTGTTCCTTTCACTTAGCATCAGTTCATGTAAGTCTCTCCAGACCTCTCTGAAATCATCCTGCTGGTAGTTTTCTTATAAAACAATAATATTCCATGACATCCATATACCATAATTTATTCAGCCATTCTTCAGTTGATGGGCATCCATTCAGTTTCCAGTTTCTTGCCACTATAAAAAGGGCTGCCACAAATATTTTTGCACATGTGGGTCCCTTTCCCTCCTTTAAGATTTCTTTGGGATATAAGCCCAGTAGAAACACTGCTGGGTCAAAGAGTATGCACAGTTTGATAACTTTTTGAGCATAGTTCCAAATTGCTCTCCAGAATGTTTGGATCCATTCACAGTTCCACCAACAATGTTTCAGTGTCCCAGTTTTTCCACATCCCCTCCAACATTAGTCATTATCTTTTCCTATCATCTTAGTCAATTTGACAGGTGTGAAGTGTTATTTCAGAGTTGTCTTAATTTGCATTTCTCTGATCAGTAGTGATTTGGAGCACCTTTTCATACGACCAGAAATAGTTTCAATTTCTTCATCTGAAAATTGTCTGTTCATATCCTTTGACCATTTATCAATTGGAGAATGGTTTGATTTCTTATAAATTTGAGTCAATTTTCTATATATTTTAGAAGTGAGGCCTTTCTCAGAACCTTTGAATGTAAAAATGTTTTCCCAGTTTATTGCTTCAAAGGGCTTTTTCAAAGATGTAAAGGCAAGAGATAGAAAAGATTGTAAATTGGATAGTAGGATCAAAGAAGAGGTTTTTTGTTTGTTTTTTGTTTGTTTGGTTTTTTTTTGTTTGTTTGTTTGTTTGTTTGTTTGTTTTTAAGGCTTGGGGAGCCATGGATTTGTTAGCCACCAGGAAGCAGCCACTTGATAAAGTGGATATGATAGTGGAAAGAAATCTTCTGGTAGGAATGAGATAAGAGGATTAGAAGAGTTAGCCTTTGAAAAAGAATTACTTTATCTATCTGAGACCAGAGTGAAGTGGATAATGTGGGAGGATGTCTGAATGATGTGAAATGATGGGAAGAAGAGGGACCCTTCAGTGAATGGTCTCAATTTTTTAGTGAAATATGAAGTAAGGCTCCTGGCTGAGCGGAGTGGGGAGAGAATGTTGTGGGAGTCTTGAGGAAAGATCAGAAGATTTGAAATAGCCACTTTGGGTAGTGGGAAAGCCAGTTGATTAGGGAGAAATAGAATATTTGCCTTGCTACTGTGAGGCCTTATTTGAGATTAGATAAACTTGTAGTGGACCCATAGTCCTTTATAAAAAAAAAAAAAAAATTCCCGAAGCTTGCATGTAAATAGGAACAGAGATGGGTGGTAGGAGTAATCCAGGGTTGGGGCTTGGCAAAGCATGGTTGGTGATAGGACCAGGAACTAAGGGATTTAGGAGTAGAGAGCACAATAGAATTGGTTCACCAAAGAGTTGAGATAGGGGAAAAAGGAGAATGTAGCCAATGGAAGGATAATGACATGAGAAAGATATGGGTAGAGGGTGAGAGGAAAGGAGAAAATGAAGGTCACAGCGAGTTTTTAAAATAAGATTAGGAGTTGTAAAATGTATAAAAAGTTGAAAAGTTGATTAGATAAAGGAATTTAATAATTTGTGGAAAAGGAAGTGTTCTCATGGGTGATAGTAATGTCAAAGACATGACCATCTATGTTTGTGGCTAAATAAAGTGGTGGTGGGAAATAGTGCCAATAGGAAGGTCTCATTGAAGAGATGGAAGGAATGATAAAAGAAATAGTTTAAGATGAAAGGAAGTGTATTATGGATCATACATTTCAAAAGGCACAATGAGAAAATGTTGGCAGATGTAGAAGTTAGGTGGATAAACATGAGGGATCAAGATGTTGAGGATGGGGAATAAGGTTTGTACATTAAGTATGGGGAGGAGCAGAATCACTGGAGAGCCATCCTATATAATTAGTATTTTAAAGGCAAAAAAAGAAAAGAAGAGGAAGAAATCACAGCTGATTAACATATCAAAAAAGTCTGAACATGTATAATTTTTGTGGACCTCCCATCTCATAAAGGGATAGATATATTCTCATATCTCTTTTTTGTTTGCTTTGGTCAATTTGTTTTATTTAATTGGTTTTGTTTGTTTATTTATTTATCGTACAAAGGAGGATTTTTTATTCAAAACATTGCCATAAAAGTCATGTTGTGAAAGGAAACATAGATCTCCCTCTCTAAAAAAAAAAACCCAAAAAAACCCAAAAACAAACAAACAAAAAAAAAAACTCAAGAAAAATAAAGTTAAAAAAAAAAAAGAAAAGAGTATGCTTCAACCTGTATTCAGACATAATCAGTTCTTTCTCTGGGTATGGATAGCATTTTTCATCATAAGTCATTCAGAGTAATCATGGATCATTGCATTGCTGAGAATATAAAAGTCATTCACAGAACATTGCTATTACTTTGTTGCACATAGTATATTCCACTCTGTTTGAGTTCATAGAGGATTTTCCAGGTTTTTCTGAGAGTATCCTGCTCATCATTTCCCATAGAACAATAATATTCCATTATAACCACATACTACAGTTTATTCAGTCATTCCCCAATTGAGGGACATCTCCTCACTTTCCAACTTTTTACCCTGAGAAGTGACCTGCTATGAATGTTTTTGTACAAATAAATCCTATTCTTTTTTTTTTAATCTCTTTTGGGATTCATGGTGTTGTTAGGTCGAAGGATATGCATGATTTTATAACCCTTTGGGCACAGTTCATATTTTTTGATCATTTGTCAATTGGGGTCAAATGGGGCTCTTATTTTTTATAAATTTGACTTAGTTCCCTGTATGAGGAATGAGGCCTTATCAGAGCAACTTGATTCAAATTTTTTTTATTTATTATTCTTAAATGTATTTCTCCCCATTTATTCTATTCTCTCTCTCCTTTCATCCTGTCCCTCCTCAAAAGTGTTTTGCTACTGACCTCTCCATCCCCTAATATACCTTCTCTTCTATCACCCTCCCATATTCCATTCCCCTCTTACTTTCCTTCAGGGTAAAATAGATTTCTATACCCATATTGAGTGTGTATGTTACTACCACTTTGAGCCAATTCTGAGGAGAATAAGGTTCACTCACTCACCTTCTCCTTTCCTTCTTTCCCTACACTGTAAAAGCTTTTTCTTACTTCTTTTATAGCAGATAATTTATACCATTTTACTTCTTTTCCCTTTCTCCCAATACATTTCCTCTCTCCTCCTTTAATTTTATTTTTTTAGATATAATTCTTTCATATTCAGTTTACACCTGTGCCTTCTGTCTATAACTGCCATAATAATGAGAAAGTTTTAATGAGTTACAGGTATTATCCTCCCATATAAAAATATAAACAGATAAATCTTATTAAGTTCCTTATGATTACTTTCCTGTTTACCTCCTTATGCTTCTCTGAATCCAGTATTTGAAAATCAAATTTTCTATTCAGTTCTGATCTTTTCATCATGAATGCTTGAAAATTCTCTATTTCATTGAACTTATACTTTTCCCCTCTAAGGATTATACCCAGTTTTTCTGGGTAGGTGATTCTTGGCTGTAATCCTAGCTCCATTGCTCACTGGAATATAATGTTCTAAACCCTCTAATTCTTTAATGTAGAAGCTGCCAAATCTTGTATTATCCTGATTGTGGCTGTACTATATTTGAATTTTTTCTTTCTGGATGCTTGCAATATTTTCTTGGATGTAGGAGATTTGACTTTGTTTTCTTCTGAGTGTGTGTTTTGATCTTCCTTTGTCACCATAGTAATTTTCTATGATTAGAATCGTGTTCTGTAAATTTCTGTTAATTTTCCCAAACTTGCCTTTTTTATTTTTATTTTTAGGTGGTGTCTTTATTCCTATAGTCCCTCCAAAACTAGTTCTTCCCCCTATAAAATGGGTTGTACAGAGAATTCTGATATTTTCTGCTTTCTGATTTATCATGTAGGAACTTTGGGGGTGGTTTCTGGTGCACAATTCAGGGGCTCTCAACCATGTATTTAGCATCTTCTATGTGCCAGGTACTGCACTTTACATTCTCATTTGGTTACAAATTTCCAGTTTCTTGTCACTGCAAAAAGGGCTGCCACAAACATTTTTTGCACATGTGGGGTTCTTTCCCCTTTTTTATTATCTCTTTGGAATGTAGGCCCAGGAGAGACCTTGCTGTATCAAAGTGTGTGCACAATTTGTTAGGTCTTTGAGCATAGTTCCAAATTGCCCTCCATAATGATTGGATCAGTTCATAGCTCCACCAACAATGTATTATTGTCCCAGTTTTCCTGCATCCCTTCCAACATTTATCATTATCTTTTCCTGTCATTTTAGCCAATCTGATAGGTGTGTAGTGGTATCTCAGAGTTGTCTTAATTTGCATTTCTCTAATCAATAGTGATTTAGAGCATTTTTTCATATGATTAGAAATGATTTTGATTTCTTCATCTGAAAAATTTACTTTGACTACTTATCAATTGGATGATAGCTTGTATTCTTATAAATTTAAGTCAATTCACTATATGTTTTAGAAATGAGGCCTTTATCAGAACCCTTGGGTATAAAAATTTTTTCCCAGTTTTCTGAGAAGCTTTGTTTTAGACCCAGCCAATATTCAGCTTTTGCTAAAGTTTCACTCCTTCTTCTCAAGTCTTCTTACACTTTACTGCTTTCTACACACTCTATGGTCCTAATACACTGGCACTCTTGTTATTTAATGAATAGAACACTCAATCTTCCATCTTCATGCTTCTATAAGTCTGTCTCTCACTTTGGCAGTGCTGTACCTCTTTATCTTCACTACTTAGTGTCCATGGTTTCCTTCAAGTTTCAATTCAAATCCCACATTCTTCAGGAGGGCTTTCTTAATTCTCTAATATCTATTCTGTGGATATCTTATATTTTATTTACATGGTTTCTCATTTACATGTTGGGTCACAACCCCTCACCACCATTAGAGGTATGCTCATTGAGGAAAGGGATATTAAAAAAAAAAAACAAAAAAAAACACTCAAAACTTTCTTTTATAGTAAGAGAAAAAAATAGAAAAGAAGCTCAGGCTTTTTGCTATCAGTGTGATAACAGTAAGACTATGATGAGAAAGAAACACTGACTCAGATTTCTTGTCACCACTATGATAAGAAAAAGACACTGTCCTAGTCTCTATTTTGAGCTTCCAGACATTGTTCCTAGATGCTAAAGTCATATTGTATAAAATCAAGGTTAGGAAACAAGTTACAATTCTATTTTTGAACAACTGGCAGGTATCCTTATCTTTCTCACTCTGTTACTTTGTTTTTAGACATGTATAACCTACTGTTTTCTGTTAAAATTCCACTTTTCTATACTGTTTCTATGTTCACATCCTACATAAGATTGTTGCAACTGATGCTCTGGGCTCACTGACTCTTGTAAGATCAGTTGAATCGGAATGTTGAGCTTAATAAAACTATAGTTTATTTATCTCTCTGTTGTTGATTTGGTGATTGACAGCACTACCTCATCAATGACCCCTCAGGTGATTTTATCTCATTTGATATCCCCAGTACTTAACACTGTTGTCTAGTAGCCAGTCAGTCAAGTGTCTTTTGTTAAGTTCCTACTATATTCCAGTGTTCTCGAGGAGCAATGATACTCTAATGGGGAAGACAAAATGCAAATAACTATGTTCACAAGCTACATACAGAATAAATTGGAAATAATTGACAGAGAGAAGGCAATAGCATTAAGAAGGATCAGGGACTTGGAAGAAGCCAAGAGATAAAGATGAGGAATGGAGAGTATTCCATACATGGGGGACAGACCATAAGAGAGATTGCCCGGAATCAAAAAATGGAGTATCTTATTTAAGGAACAGCAAGGAGGCCAATGCCATTGGATCATTAATAAATGCCTTTTGACCAATTGATAGTTATAAATAGGCTCTAGCATGTTATCAGGGCCACGTGAGAAGTTTTATAAAAGGCATCATTAAGAAATGAAAAACTAGAAAAGTAAGTGGGCTAGTCATGTAGTAGGAGCAAAGTATAACAAATGGAGAGTCCCACTTTTGTACTGGTATCCTTAAACTATTAAAAGGATCCAAAAATGCTCTCCAGCCATTGATATCAGATGATTTGTGCAATATTTGTGAAAATACATGGTCAAGAATCATATAGGATGAGAAGGATCTGCACTTATAAAGGAGCACCCACATTGATAAGTTCATAAATCAGTATAAATCAATAAATTACAGGATGGATGTAAAACAATTTGGAAGTTCAATGCAAGTCCATAAATTTATTTGTGTATTTCAGAGAGAAATGTAAATAATTTTGTGAAAATTTATAGTGTTATATCTACCTCATCCCCTAACCCCACTCTACTGATGTCAGAAACTGATTTTTTTTTAACTTTGGTGTTGCAGCTGTTTTCATGGGTAACTAAGGGAAAAGTTCTTGTGACACCTCCTCAGGGTTCTAGATTAGAAGTTTCTGGAAGTTCTATGGCAGTTAGTACTCTCTAAGCTAGAGGCAGAGAGAGAGAGTGAGAGATTGTGCGAGAGCCAGAGAGAGAAAAAAGACAAACAACACTAGTCATTGTTTTACAGAAAAGAGATCTGTCCATTAGATGACATATCTCTGTAATAATTTGCTTAACCAAATTGTCAGGACTGGTGAGTGTCTTTTTAATATTATTAAAGGGATTGGAGCTAATGGAACAATCACAGTAGGGGTTTGATGTTGGCAGTCCAGGATGCAGGAGCACTTTTTTTTTTTCAGAATCTGGAATATCAAAGCTGGAAAAAAACTTAGAGAAAATATAATTTACCTCCTCATTTCACAACCAGTGCCCCAGAAAAGGATGACCCTTCTCTGTAAAATCTTCAGTGTTTGTTTCCCCAGGTTCAGAAGTTCAAGAGACTACATTCTTCTTTCCAGCCACAAAGATACCCAATTTTGTGTTTTATGGATTCTGGCTACCATCAGACATGCACATTTATGGTAACCTATTGTTTATGCACTGAACAGGTCTGGAAGTTTATCTTCCACTAATTACTTTTAAATCATATTTTAGTCTGATTTTTATGCTACTTGAGATCCAATTTGGTCAATATGAATGGTGCTATTCCTAATCCAGAAGGTTAGTTATCAAAGACAAGAAAGAGTTCCCAGAGTCAGATGGTGATAGTGTTATAGTTTCCATAGGCTCAATTATGACACAATAGAACAATAAGTTTACTTTTTTTGACAAGTAGTGTAATCCCAATTCACTTGTGCCATGTCCCAATTATAGAGGGCCTTCTTAGATAAAAATTATTAAACTGATCCATGAACTAGATAATCTACTAAGAGATATGAAAATCCAAGTCTTTTATAAAGCTAGCTAAGGAATCCCACAATTTAACATGGTAGAAACTTTTCTTTCTTTTCTATTCCAAAAATTGCTTTCCTTAGGTAACATGAGCCATAGGCTTCCTTTTGGGGGTTTACCCAATATTCTTGCTTGGATTGGGGAGGAGTTGGAGGGAATAGTCTAAACTACCAACATTAGAACTTCATTAGTGCGCTACAAGAAATAGAGCACTCTAAAATATACCCTGAAATCATTGACAGGTATGAATTTAATGATGTGTGGTTTAAAAATGTTTTGGGAATGAATGGTCAGTATTATAGGCTGGTGTAATGATGGGTATGGACTATCAGCAAAGAATTTTAATTTTGTTGGTGTTCATAAGCTGTGACAAGAGCTCCATAGCTAGAATGCCATGAAGTTTCAAGGATGTAAAGTTCTTAGACAATGAGCAGGAGACTAGTTACTCCCTTGTTATCTAACTCCCATTCTTCTGCTGGCAGAATTACTCTCTCAATTCCTTCATGTCACTCTCTCTAGTCAACATATTCAGTTCTGCTGAATAGTTTTGGCCTCAGGATTATACAAACCCCTGAAGGGTTTCTTTCTCTACTACCATCTTTGTCTTTACTTTTACTTTATTTTTACTTTGTCTTTACATCAGCTTGAGCCCTTCTTCCAAGTGTGCTCCAGTCCTCATTGTTAGCCACTAGTAACTAGTACACCAGGTTTGTTTAATCATCAAATAGCTTTTATAAAGGGATGTTTACTTTGAAGATATAGCAAGAAACAAAGGTACAAATATTTCCATCTATCATGTCAGCCTCATGCTCTCCCATTTATTATCTTGTTCTCAGGGAGGTTGAGCTCAGACATAACATAGTTTATACATAGCATTGATTTCACCAAGTTCACATCTAGATACAGCATAACTGCTAAATGAGTTCTCATCTTTACTACTAGGCTGGGCCCTGATCCTTAGGATAGTGATTGTGGGTTGGGCTGCAAAACTCAGCATAGACTTCATTCCTGGCCTCCTGGACACCCAGATGTTCTCCTGACCTTTTAAAATATACAAGATTCTAACTTCCAATTCCTCTGCCTAAAATGAAAGAACAAATATTAAGGCAAAAGCCAGAGGCCCATTTTCATGGGACCACTTTTCAGCGTTAGAGGGAGAGGTCACCCCTATTATCATATTTCCTCTCAGTTCCATCAGCAAAGGAGTTTAACTTAAAATATTAACTTAAAATATATTTCTGTGAGATTCTCTTCATTGATGGAGAATGATTACTCAATAAGGTGGGGGAAAAGAGGAAGTGTTAGCAAGAGTTTGAAAGAGCAGAGATCTTGGGCTAGGGACTTCTATCTTTTTTTTCTCTTTTCAAGAAATTTATTAAGGAGCTATCTCTATCCTTAGAAAAATAGGGTTTACTTATGTGTGTTAACAACTGAGCTTTTTGCCCGATCACAACAGTTTATTTTTTCCTTTTTAAAAAATTTATTGAAGTAAATACAAAATAAGAAAAAACAGAATAGAAAAGAGAAAGAAAAATAAAACAAAAGTATCATATTAATTAATCTATACACCTTGTCCCACTGCCTTAAATCTACACATCCATCTATACCCCACATTATCATATTCCCTCCTTTCTCCCATCCTTCCCCTCTTATTTCTTTATAGATTTTGGAGAGTTCTATACTCCTTATGATAAATATGTAGTGTTGCCTATTGAACCCATTCCTAATGTATGTTTTCAGAACTCTAAGCCCTCCTTCCCCTTCTAATGCCTCTCTATTCTTCCTCTGCATTTGTATAACATAATTACTATATTTACCTTTTCTTAGACAGTTTGCTTTTTATAGTCAGATCATACTCCACTGTGCCCTGATCTTTCTTTGGAGCTACCCAACTGCTGATGTTAATCTTAAACACATGGTATATATTTCCATGTAAAAAATAATTTGTCCACCTTAAGTTCATTGAAAATAATCTTTGATATTGGCTCTTATGTTAAATTTTTCTGTTGTTTGGGTTTGATTGAAAGTCCTCTGCAAGTTTGTTGAATGTCCATTTTTTTTTCATTCAATATTACAGATACTTTTGCTGGATATGACATTTTTGATCCCAGGCCTAGTTGTTTTGATTGCCAGTATATATGATTCTAAGACCTGCAGTCTTTTATTATGATTGCTGATAAATCCTGTACAATTCCAATTGTAGTTCCAGTGTATTTGATTTTTTTTTTTGTTTGTTTCTTGCAAAATGTTTTCTTTTATCTGGGGATTTTGAAATTTAGCAATAATATTCCTATGTGTTTTCCATAAAGGATCTTGTTGAGGTGATGATTGATGGATTTTTCTATTTCTACTTTCTTCTCATGTTATATCACTCTAGGACAATTTTCTTGGATTATTTCTTGCATTATTGTGTCAAGGTCCTTTTTTTGGATACAGCTTTCAGGTAATCCAATTATTCTTATATTTTTTTCTTCTTGATCTATTTTTGATCTGTCATTCACATTCTGTTCTATTTCTCATTCTTCATATTGTTTTATTATTTCTTGGTCTCTTATAGCTTCATTGACTTCCCCTTGACCAATTCTAATTTTCAAAGAATTATTTTCATCTTTAAGACTCTGTATCTCCTTTTCCAATTGGTTAACTTTTTTCTATAATCTTGTTTTTCTTGAATGATTTGTATTTTATTTTTTACTTTTTTCTCAATCTCTCTCATTTGATTTTTAAAGTCTTTCTTGAGTTCTATCAATTTTTTCTGGGCAGGGAGTCATTTAATGCTACTCTTTGGAGTAAAGGAAGCTTTTTTTTTTTTTTTAACTTCAGTGTTCTCCTCTGAAGATGAACCCTGCTTGATCTTCCCTATTCCTATAGTAAGTTTCTATGGTTGGGTTCTTTCTTTGCTGGTTCTTTCTTTCTTTCTTTTTTTTTTTTGAGAAGTGTTAGTGTAAGTACCTCTAATTGTGGAGTGGGGAAATAGTGCTTCTAGCTTCATGTCAGCTTTCCCTTCTGACCTGGAACTCCAAACCATGAGCTCCCACTCCTGAAGTGCTGATAGCCAGCAGCCTTCCTGCCCCACTGCCTCTGCACTCACAGGGTATGCTGGTTCCTTCTGCCACATCTCAGAAGCACAGCTGGACCTGGTGTTTCCTGATCAGCTAGTTTTCCCAGACTCAAATCTCGGATTCTGCACATAGTCTTGAGACATTTCTGTGGTTCCTGCTGAGGCTCCAGCCAAACCTAACTAGCCCAGGGGTCCCCACTTGCTGTTTCTGTGGAGCTAGCCTGGAGGTATTTGTACTTTTCATGGATTAATACTTGGTCAGGGGTCTTTCTTTGGATCTTCTTGGGTTGTGCCAGAAGAACCCCTATTCTGCTGCAAGTCTTCTTGATTTTTAATTGGTCTATATTTGCTCTGAGGTGCAAATTTGTTCTGTTTGGAGGGAAATTTGGAGATCTTGAAATTTACCAACCTATTCTGCCATCTTCTCAGAATCCTCCCCCAAAGAGGTATTTCACATTTTCTTCAATTGAATTTTCAATGGATTTTCATACTTTGCAAGCAAAACTGTAAGTAGTGATTGAAAATCTTTCTCCAGGATGCCAACTTTAGAGGAAATTGACAGCATTTTTACTTCTCAGAAGTTTAACCAATTAGGGGGAAAAAAAAGAATATTCCAGATGGTACAGTGAACTTCTTCACTTCAACCTAGTCTTCCCTTTTCTCCTCCATGTATCATTCTCATGCTGATCTCTCAGGATCAATCTTTTCTCTCCCCACAAATGAGGATATACTTCATACACAATTTTCATTTTAAGATGATGCTCTTCAGTTATCTTTCCAAATTCAGTAAGGGACATATATGTCAGTACCTTTACTCACATTCATATCCCACCTCTTCCAAAAAATAAAAACTCAGAACTAACATTTCTATTTTTTAATTTTTTCAAACAGGAAAATTAACTCCAAATGAATAAAGTTCTAATGAAATGTCTGATCCAGAGTGAATCAAGAACCAAGCATCATTTACTATCATTCTTCGTCTTGATTGTTTCAGGAGAAACTTGAAGAATAAAAGCAAACCAAGATGGCAATGCAAAACCCTCCCACTGACCCAAGAGTGATGCATTTGGAAGCTTATAATAATCTGTCATTAAGGTTCAAACCAGATAAGTGGTTCAAGATGCTGGGGAGTGAGGAATATTTGAACATGCTGACAGAATTCTTTGATAAGGGAGACACATTAGTCATGGTGTTTACCATCAATCAAGCAGGATTGATCATTCCTTGCATTGGCTTTCCATCTGTCCTTAAGAGCAAAGGGTCTTACTTTGTAAAGTCAAATAATGAGCCTGTCACCAAGTTAAACTACCAGACTCTGCTTCTCTATGGAGACATAAGTCATACACCTGTGGAACAGTTTATAGCTGTGGTAGAGGAAGTAAGTCCATTCAAATGAGTAAAAGGTTTAGGGTTTAAGAAGCTAGAAAATTCTCTGATCAATCAATATATACCTGTCACTTAATGGCTGTTTTTCTGGCAAGCTTGAAGATGAAATAACCACCAACATCACTTTTGATTATTTTTGTTCCCTTCAATCCCTTTCTCTGTTGACAGGATTATAGACACTATGAATTTAGTTCTCTCCTCTTAGTATTGTATTATACCATATTATCTGGGTTGTTCAAGGGTTGTTTGGACATTGATTATGCCTTGTATTTTTTCTCAATTAGAAAATTAGGAAGACTGTTCAAAAAGACTAATGATGCTCAGACATTAATTTCCTAATTGTGTGACCCTGGGCAAGGCACTGTCAGTTTCTTTATCTGTAAATTGGAGATGAAGATCATAATAGCACCTACCTTCCAGGATTGTTGTAAAGATCAAATGAGATAACATTTGTAAAACAGTTTACAAACCTAAAAAATATTGCATAAATGCTATTAAAATTATTGTGATAACTGAATATCCTAAGTTAGGACAGTGGTATCCTCAAAGCTAACACTCAGAAATATTTTGGCTTCTTTATATGGAGCCTATGATGTTTTTACATGGGCCTAAATTTCAAATGTTCTCTCTCCTCAAATTTTCCTAGAACATTTTGTCTGGATATTTTCTTTGCTCTTTTCTCTCTGTCTGTCTGTCTGTCTGTCTGTCTCTTTCTGCGTCTCTCACACACACATGAATACATTTTTACATATACATATATATGTGCACATGATATTATCTATATATAATATAATAGGCTCAATCTCTTTGCCATATTTGCTTTTAAGGGAATGTCAGCTCCTTGAGGGCTGGGAATGTGTAATTCTTTAAATCTTTGTATCTACAATGCCTTAGCACATTGCCTTCTCCATGAGTATTTAATAAAGGTTTCCTGAATTGAATTTTCACTTTCATGGAGTTGCTCTGGTGACTAGCCACTGTTGGTGCATCAGCATCACTCTGATCAGAACAATCAATCAATCATTTCCAAGGAATTAATCTCTTGTCTGCTTCCTTCAATGAATAGGAGACACTTTCCCCAGAATACTGTTTGGTTAAGAAATAGAAACTCTGATATTTCAACCAACTTATTGATTAGGAAGTTTCCTATTCACTCAACAGAACTTTCCATAGATTGACCGAAGCAGAAAATGAAACTTTAAAATGTGCTCTTCCTAGATTATCTGTTCTCTGTTCAACCAAAGAGAAAATCTGAATGGCTGGCCTCGGGTGGTCTCAGAAGATATAGTCCGACAAGCTCACAAACTGAAGAATGACATGTTTGTGATGGGAGGGAAAATCAAAGGAAAAACTCTGCTTCCTATTCCAGAGCACTTGGGAAGTTTAGATGGTGCAGCAGAATCAATGGAAAGGTAAAATCTTTCAAGGGTTAACTGAGATCTGACTCATCTTAGACTAAAGACCCAAGAGAACAGTTATGTTCCCTAAAGTTATGGGTGAGGTAGTGTGGCACTGTGAGTGGATAGAAAGCTGTACTTGCAGTCAGGAAGATCTGATGTTTGTGAGTTATGTGATCTAGGCAAATCACTTAAACACTCTGAACCTCAGTTTCCTCATCTGTAAAATTAGTGGGTTAGACTAGATGATCTCTAATCTATAGTCCTCTGATAAATTTTTCCCGAATATATTTGCTTTAACTTTTGAAGCTAATTAAAGATAGAAGAGGGAAAGATGATATATTCCTGAGTGTGTAGTCAGCTTGGGTTCCTAAATCTCTAACAAGATTTAAGTTCAAAAACTCCTAGTCTCCATTGTTAAAGTAAAAACTGCCCCACCTCACCCCACCCTGTCCTTAGTTTTTTACACTAGCATATTGGAAAAGCAAAAGGAAGCTTGATGAAACACACTACATAGAAACACTATGAATTTAGTTCTATTTAGTGGAGTGTTGATAAATGTTTAACAATCAGCTCTCTGGAAGAAAAAAAACAATTGCATGGCATACTTTTAAGTTCAATCTGTATTATTAGTTTCTCCATCACTTTCTGAAATCTAGATAATCAATTAAAAAAACTGTTTTGTAGCATTTGCCAATTTCCAATGTATAAATGTTGATACTGAAAAATAAGAGATGGTTCAACAGTGGAAGGTGGTACATATATAGCCCAATCCTGAAGTTGGGTAGACTTGAATTCAAATCCAACCTCAGATGCTTACTAGCTGTGAGATCCTGGACTAGTCACTTAACCCCAACTGCCTCCAAAAAGAAGAAAGGGGTGAGGGAGAAAGGGAAAGAGGAGGAAAAGAAGGGGAGAGAAAGAGAGAAGAGAAGAGGGAGAAAGAAAAGGAGAGGGAGGGAGAAAGACAAAGGGAAAGGGAGAAAGACAAAGGGAGAGGGAGAGAGAGAAAGGAAAAAAGAGAAGGAAAGGTAGAGGGAGACAGGGAGAAGAAGAGGGAAAGAGAGAAGGTGACAGAGATGGAGAGGGTTCAAAATGGTACCAGTATATAATTTGTCTCTAACAGAGTCTGGGAAAGTTGCCTAGGAGTATTAAGAGGATAAATAATTTCCCCAAAGGTCCTAAAAGTAGTATGTGTCAGATAAAGGACTTGGGTCAGGTCTTTCCTCACTCTAAGGCTGGCTCACATGTTCACCCATAGGCCTAGCAAATATCTTCTTGAAGCACTTTTACCGATTTGACTTGGAGTGGATGAGGATACTCCTTTAGGGAAAAGATGTTTCATCTGTCTCGATAGATGTGTTGATTTTATAAGGTGAATAATTTAGAATATGACTATCTGTGGTTTTCAGACTACCTTCATCTACGGACAATGCATTGTTGCATGCTATTGAAACTATAATCATAGACTGGTCTCATCAAATCAGGGATGTCTTGAGTAAAGACTCAGCCCAACCTCTGCTAGATGGACTGCACCCCTTGCCACGAGTAGAATTTGAATTCTGGCATGCCAGGCTGATGAATCTGAACTGTATTCATGAGCAGGTATGGTGTGATATTTTCCTGCCACAATGAAATCTTTCATTTTTGTTTCATTACATTGATGGGGACTCATGAATAGAAGTTTTATCTTATAGTTACAGATTGTTGTTCCTTCCCAAGAAGAAAAGCTTTGGGAAACTGACACTGGGGGTGGGGGGGGGGGGGAAGGAGAGACGTATACTGCCTTTTTTGAACAGAGCCATAACTAGCAATTTTATGCCTCAGGCAAACAACAGAAAATAAGCCCTCAATTCAGTTGGGGTTACAGGGTGGTGGAAGAGACCCAGATTCCTATAAGGGTGCCACTAGGTAGTAAACTGCTAGAAGCTGGTTGGAAAGGAACCATCTGGTGGGGTATTTTAACTAATTATTCTTGCTAACTAGGTGTTAATTAAGCTCATTTTTTTCTATGCTTTTGAAGGATTGAAAGTGCTATTAACATCTCATTCTCTAAATATCTCATGCTCATGAAACAAAGCCCCATTTGCCTTATTCTACTTAGATCTCTGTTGTTGAAATGCTCATGTTGTTAATATAATTTTCTCCTTAGCTGAACAGGCCTAAAGTGAATAAAATAGTGGAAATTTTGAAGGAGGCAAAGAGTTGCTACTGGCCTGCACTTCAGACTGTTTATTCAGATGTTAATGAAGGTAAACTGATTCACAATTTAGTCATTTCTAGGATTTATCAAATATATATTCCAACTCAAATTTCAGAATCCTTTCTGAAAGGATTTTAGTCAGATAGCTATATCTACATGTGTATATATGTTTACCTTCAATTAATACTTGTTAAATGATTAATAAGGAAATGTTTTATATTATTTACATTATTGCACATGTATAACCTATATCTTGATTGCATCAGGGGGTAGAGGAGGGATTGAGGAAGAGAGGGAGGGAAGCAGAGATAGAATTTGGAACTCAAACTTTGAAGAAAAATATTAAAAATGTGTTTTAAGGGAAATGATATGTGTAATATATACATATACATATAAATAATAAAATAAAAATTAATTCTTGTTTTCCATAGGACTGAAGGAAGCTAATGATATTGTTCTCTACCTAAAGCCCCTACAGATTTTATTAGAGGAAATGGAACAAGCCGACTACACTTTGGTATGCTTTGAGAACAAAAGTCATTTCTCAGTAATAAGAGGGATAGATGGCAATACTTGGTTAGTGTGTTCTACATGGGTCAAAGGGAGGGGCTGTGCATATTATTGCTCTTCCATACCAGAGATAAGCATGTTCAATTTAATGAGGCACTGGGATTAAATAATACAAAATCAATAGCTTCTAAGAGAAGGAAATCATTTGTTTGACTATATGCTGTTATTGTTTTCTAAATGGACTTATGGGCATATTATTTCTTTGCAGCTGCCTATCTTTATTTCCAAGGTGTTGTTTACCATCTGTTTTATATGGTCCAACTCTGAATACTATAATACTCCATCAAGGATCATAGTCATTTTGCAGGAGATTTTCAACCAGTTCATTGAAATGGTAATTTCCAAGCTCCATCAAACATTCTTGTAAATACAGTATTCTTGTAAAGCCCTAATACTTCCTATGTACTTACCTCATTTTGCTTTTCCTCCAACCATACTCAGTAATTTAAAAGGATCTTCCTGAAATAGTTTCTGAGAAGGCCCTGGGGATTAAATTTAGGCAATAATCATTTTTCTCAATCTTTGGGGATATGTCTCTCTCTTTCATGGATATGCCCTTATCCTACTCTACCCTACCTTCCACAGTTCCCTCTGGAGTCCATCCTTCTTGTTAATAAAATACCCTTCACATTAGACCTGTGCCATCCCACCCATCCCCAAATTACTTTGTATGTATTTATATTGATCTCCATATTACTCCAAATAGAAAGTTCTTTTAAGAACAGAGACTTTTAAATTTTCTTTGTAGCTGTAGTGCTAGGCACAATCTCTGGTATGTAGTAGGCTCTTAAAATATACATGTTTATTGAGTTGAATTGAATGCGGAGGCAACCTTAGAGGAACTCTCGAGTGACCTGGAATCACTAGGATATAATTAACCCATTCCACAGAAATTATCCAACTATAACCCGAACCAATTTGCTTCTACATTTGAATCCCCTTTTTTCTTTCTTTCATATTATTTTTTTATATTCTGGACTTTTGATTCCCTTTATTTCTTCCTTGGAATGAAACCAAACATCTTCCAATGTCTCAAATTTGGCTTGAAAGTTCATCAACTTTGGGTATCGTTAAAAAATCCAAATCACCTATCCCAGAAATTAAGTAACCAAAGAGACAGTAGAGGGAAATAACTACTGAAAAACCTAACAGTTTATGAGAGGATGCCCCTCTCAAAGATTATACCAATGCCTTATTAATAACACATTTGCTACAACCTATACATTTTAGAGTTAGTGATAGGATGTGGTGGGGTAGTCTGTTCAAAATTAGCAGTAACTACTTTAACTTGATGGAAAAGATTAGAGCTCGTATAAGTTTATTGTTTACATTCAAATATAACCAATCATTCTGAATTGCCAGAGAAAGCAACCTTAGAAATTTTCTCCAGGGAGTTGTGGGCCCCTCCCAAATAGTAATAAATAATCTGAGGAGCTGGCTAGCAGAATTGAAAAAAATTGCTGCTCTGGTTAAACAAGGAAGGAGGAGAATAAGAGAATAGATAAACATAGTAAGGTAATATTCTAAATGGCTTTTAAAGATATAGAAATCGGTTTTTTGGGTTTTTTTTCCCTAGATACGCAATTATTTGAGTCCTGAAGAAGTGCTAAAAGGATTACAAGGTGAAATAGAGGAAGTTTTGATTGGCATCTCACTCTCAGTGAAAATTTTGCAGGAGATCTACCAGACCTATGATTATTGCTGTACCAACATGTCCAGATTCTTTAAGGTATTTACTTATTAGGAGAGCAGTAATGTAAAAGCTTCTACTGCTGTTCATGATTTCAATATTTGAAGATGACACCAATTTTTCCTCTTCTCTCATAGAATGGCAAAGAACCAGTTCTATGGGAATTTCCATCTGTGCTTGCATTTGCCAGAATGAACTCATTCTCCCACAGAGTCCAGACAATAGAGGTAAAAGCAAAACTTGAATTATTCTAGCTAAGCTTTCCTTTAGAACCATTGATTTTAATTTGGGCTTTTCTGTACCTTTGGGGTCTTTTACTATTCTGTTTCTAAGGATCACATCTTTAGGGCAGATCTAACTTAAAAATTTGAGAAGTCATAAATTCTTACCCTTCATTTTACAGATGAGAACAATGAAACCTTTTCGTAAGGTCATACAGCTAGTTAGTATGAGAGCTAGAATTTGAAGATATCCACACTATGATTCCTTTTCACAAATCTGTCTTCCAATTCCAAAACTTGCCTGAGAATTCATTTTTCCATAGCCTCTTTGATGTTTGACTTACAGCAACTTTGAAGCATATATCATTTCTTCCTCATCTCTGGCACCTTACATATCTTTGTTTCTTACCCAGAAAAAGGAAACTCATCTTAGGCTTTGGGAACTATATAAAACATCATCCCTACTGCCAAAAGCAAAACTAAAACCAAAAACCAAACCAAACCAAACCCAAACAAAATAAACAAACAAAAAACCAACCAAAACAACCCCACAAACAAACAAACAAAACCCTGAAAACTTTTGATTAGAGTTGGTAGAAAGGAGCAAAAATAATGATTTCAACTTCCTTCTCTCCTCTGCTTCCCCAATTACTCTCTAAAATAGGTATTAGTAAGAAATGAAATGGCCATAGGCAGGATTTCAAAAAACAGAAGAAAACTGAAGGGCTGAAATTATCCACAACTTAAAGAATCAATAAGTCTGATTTTAAAAAAATAAGATTTGTTCCTTTTTGTTTTTACGTCCTAATCATTTTGGGGTATTCCCCTGCCTCATGACTTATTCTGGAATTGAACTTTCCCTTATAATAAATAATTTTTTAAAAACCCACAGATTAGGCAAAAATGGTCTGTGATAGTGATTATATTTGCCATTGTATGGAACCTTCTGTTCTGAAGGCACTCCCTTCCTTTCTAACCTAACACAGTTGCTAAAATGAAAAAAGGTATATTTCATTATTTGATCTCCAGAAATAAGACTGATTATTAACATTACTCAGAGTTGGACTTTCTTTATTATAGTAATTGAGCATATGATCTCTATGAGTTCATATAATTCTTCCCATGTTTCTCTGAATTTGTGAGTTATAATTTCTTCCTGCCAAATAATATTCTGTTCCATCAATGTAACTTTATTTATTAAGTCCCCAATCAGTGATACCCATGAATTGTTGACAATAATAGTTATCAACAGCAACTCCCTTTTACACATGAGGCTTTTAGATTTACTAAGACAAAGGCAAGTACCATTAATGTCATTTTACAGATGAGAAAACCAAAATTAGAATATGTCACCAAACTGTGAAAGGTACCAGAATAGTTTCTATTCTTTTTTTTTTTTTTTTAACCTTCAATATTCAGGTCATATAATCATTTCTGTCTAAACACTTTTTGCTACATTGCTTTCCAGTTTTTCCGGAATGTTGTCAAATAGGAAGTTCTTTTCGTACTAATTTATTTTGGGATGAATTACCAATTAATTTATGGAATTATTCATTGTTTATTGTGACCCAGATAAAAGGAGGGAAAATATCCTAGAAGGGCATAAGTTGTGTCCAGATTGTTCAGGGCTGGGATGATTTTTAAATAGCATACAATATAAGTTCTAGTGTTCTTAATTTACAACTAAATGTCTACAAATACTAAGGCATACAACTTGGAGACCTAGATGATAGAGGGCCTTAGGAAGTATGGGGAGAAGTATAGAGAATTGTGTGGATTCTAGTTGGGAGTACTCAGCATGGACCCTTAGCAGGTGGAGATGTTCTAGGGGGCAGGAATTTGGGGTTTCATTTTAGTATGGCTTTGGTGATGGGACACCTAATCTTATTTAGGCCAGGTTAAGCTTAATTTATTAACATATCCACTTCATCTCAAAGTTATTAATACTACCTTAGAGTTAGTTCATTAGCATAATATTTGCTGGTATTAGGCTGCCAGTTGGCACAACTGAAGAGCCTTTACATTAGTATTTAGTTGGCTTAGCAGGATGATTTCAGAGAGGCCTGGAGAGACTTGCATGGACTGATGCTGAGTGAAATGAGCAGAATCAGGAGATCATTATACACGGCAACAACAAAACTATATGATGATCAATTCTGATGGACATGGCTCTCTTCAACAATGAAATGTTTCAAACCAGTTCCAATTGTTCAGCGAAGAAAGCCATATACACCTAGAGAGAGGGATGTGAAATGTAGACCACAACAAAACACTTTCATGCTCTCTATTGATGTTTGCTTGCATTGTGTTTCCTTTCTCTGATCTTTTTTTTTTCTTGATGTGTGGAAATATGTATACATATATTTGATTTGTCAAGTATATTAACATATTTAACATGTAGTGGATTTCCTGCCATCTAGGGGAGGGGTGGGAAGTAGAAGGGAAAAATTTGTAACAGAAAGCTTTGTAAGGGTCAATGCTGAAGAATTACCTATACATATGTTTTGCAAATAAAAAGCTTTAATTAAAAAAAAAAAAAAAGGAATTCAAAAAGCACTCCAAAATATTCTTCAAAGTTCATTCTGATTACCATTAATAAAGATTGGTCTTCAACAAAAGAAAAAAAATATTTAGTTGGCTTCCTCTAATTTAGTAGTCTCAAGATGTTACCTTAATTTATGGGAGTTTCCAGTGGTTCCTATGCTCCCTTAATTGGTGAGAATTGAAATTATTGTATCCTCATGGAACAGGCATTATCATATGAAATATATGTTGTTTCCTATTTGTTTATTTTTCAAGGCAATAAATAATATCTGAAAAAGGTGGACAAAGAGGACTCCCCACCAAAAAAAAAAAAAAATCCTTTTTTTTCCTGAGTGACAAAATTCAGACCAAAAAGAGATTAACAACTGCTTGACATTGAGCTTAAAATCTCTATATTTGGGAAACTTAAAATACCTTCCTACTAAAAATTTTTCACTCTTAAAATTTATGTCAGCTACACTAATTGATGTTTATAAATTCCAGTAGGCACAGAAAGAATACTTTTCCTCCTTTTTTTTCCTTTCCTTCCTTTTCCCTAGTAAAAATGTTGAGAGTTTAAATAAATAAACAGAATAAGTAAATGAACGAATGAATATATAAGTAAATAAATAAATAGAATGACGAAAGCCTTCTCATTCAGGTTGATTAAACCAAAAAGACAGTTTTTTTGCCCCAGAAGGCTCCCATTCAAGTAAGGGCTGTTTTCAGTATATACAAACAAAACATAGATAAAGCAAAACAAATACTGTGCCAGTATCGCACAAATATTCAGTAAAAAGTGCACTATTGTGCTAGTTTTGAAACTTGAAAGAATAATAAATCATCCAGATGCTAGAATTACGTTACTGGAAATTATTTAAACAGAGCTGTCTACATCTCAGACACCCGGAGAAGATAAGGTGGTGATAAAGATAAGAATTTAGGATTATAAACTCTTGGCCCCATCCCCTGGAGTTATGTCTAGTTCTGTCTACTCTGTGTAGAAGGCTTAGGTGAGCTGGTAGAGGGGGAAAAAAAAAACAATTCTTAGTGGTGATCAAAAAAACCAGACAGATACAAGTAAGTGGGGATGGGGATGGGGATGTGGTTGGGGGGGGGTGCTGATTGACAAACAATAAAGCCATTCTCTCTGGAAAGTTTATGTAATCCCTTGTTACAATAATTACCTTGTTGTAAGCTAGAGAGCTATGTATGGCTTCAAAATCTGCTTGTTTTTCTCCTCTTCCACTTCAGGAAGTTTATTTTAGATGAAAAATTCTGAGTTGTCACACTTGTTCTGTTTCCCTAGTTAGGAATCTTTCTCCACCTAGACAGAGATTGGGCTCTCTGCTTTAACTGTATCCCTATACCTACTTAGTCCTTAATTTCTTTATGGATGAGGCAAAATTCAGTTTCCTGAAAATAGTTGAGTAATAAAATAGCAGATTATTTTATAGTGTCTGTAGATTAAAAGGCATCAGGAAGAGAAGTGAGAAAAAGCTAAGTTTTTCTTAGGCTGTGACTTTCTTTAGCCTGAGTCTTCAGGTTATAACCTTCCTAGGCCATAGATCAGTCTTCTTTCATTCCATGCTTACTATTGCCTCTCAAATTCTTTTATATAAACAGTTTACTGTATGGCCCAGTCTCACACATAATGATTTGACACACTAAAGGGAGCTAGACTCTCTGTTCTTACTCAGTTTTGTTTTATTCAAAGAGTTTTCTCCCCAGAGGGAATGGTTTTAACTACATCCTTAGAATTCTCAAGGTAGCTGGCTGGCTCAGTTAATAATATATAGGGCTTAGAGTCAGGAAAACCTGAGTTCGAATTTGACCTCAGACACTTACTAGTATTAGAAATACACTCACTGAAAATCAGATATTGAGGAAAATTTATTAAAGAAGAATCTTAAGGAATCGTTTTCATGTTTCTGGTCAAAAGTGGGCCCCACTCCTCTTCCAGGAAGAGGGAACCCCAAGCACAGAAGTGGGAAAATCTTTATATTTGCAAGTGGGGCACAGTTCTTCCCTTCGGAGAATGGATTGATCCATTTCTTCCAGGTTATAATCTTTCTGACACACCTACTATGTATTTCCCCCATATGTATAAACATGTTCCCCCTCCCTCATCATACATCCCATGTTCAAAAATGGCATAAAACTCCTCCTATGGGGTGTGTGGTTTAATATTCACTTATCCTATTAAGCAGGTGCAATAATGATTTGGTCAAGTCAGATAATGGACCCCAATTATTTTGGGCTGGATTGGGTATTATCGGGAATGTGTGGTTTTCTCCAAATCACAAAACTCTTTCCAACTGTGCCTTCCTAACTCCCCAATTCTTTGTTTGCTAAAGGCTTCTATTGATCACTTCATTATTCTGTGAATCTTAATCCTCCTTAACCTCTCATATTCTGAAAACCTCTTGTCAGTGGTACCCACTATCCCACACTACCTTGAATCTGCGACACTGTGAAAACCCAACTTTTTAGCATTTCTCATATTAGCCATGGGACCTGAGCACTTAATTTATTTAACCTTTGCTTTAATCCACTGGAGAAGAAAATGGCAAACTACTCTAATGTACTTGCCAAGAAAACCCCATAGACACCATGATCCACCCAATCATGAAGAGTCAGTCAACAGTGATTACAGCTCAGACCTAAAAGAAATACCCCCACACTCTGAGAACAAGACATACATAAACAGACAACTCTTCCACAGTAGTTAATGGAAATGTCCCCTAAAGGGACAATATCTTATTGGCATAGAGCAAACAGAATAGGATTTTAATAAACCACACTAAGAATAGAAAGAGAATATCAAAGGGAAAAAAGGTTTCTACTAATTTTTTAAAAATCACACCTAGGGGAATTCTATGCTTCAGAGACTTGTAGTCCATGGACTACTAGTAAGTTTTTCCTCTTGCTTAAATAGATTTAAAAGGAATACTGACATATTTTAAAACATACCAGAAAGAGGAAAAGGAGGGAAGGAAATGACCAATGTTTTCTTCTGATATCTCTAATATCTTCTGATATTAGACTCCCTATTGTTATGACCTGAATAAAATTATTATGACCACCCCTTTGACATTAGGACTGGGAGAACTGAGTCAGGAAAAACCTTGAGGTTCCAATTCCCCTTTACATACCATTGTGACACAATGAAGGATAGAAAAGAAAAGCAATATCCAGGTACCAGGTGCTCGGACTCCATCTTTGTCCAAAATTACCCTGGAGTAGAATTGTTATCTCGCTTCCTGACTATGCCCTCCTTAAAAGTCCCTATCTATTCAGAATGGTTCTCCTCCCTAGTCTGAAAGCCACAATCCAAGACTATAAATACTGGGTTAACTCCTCCTTCTCTGAAGTAAAGACAACTGCAATAAATTGTTAGACTAACAATTGCCTTCAGTATCCTGCTTACAAATGCTAATTAACTAAAAACCCTATATAAGTTCCCTGCTTCAGTTCCTCTGGGCCAAATACTTTGGATAAGAGGCTCATCTCAGTTGGCTAAATTTATAAACTCTCCTCATTAAAAGATTAAAAACCAATCTCTGTCTTGCCTCAGTTTCTCTGGCATGGAGGGGAAAAAGAGAGTTTACAATAGAGGTATAAGTTACCAAAAATTTTATTTCATGGATGTCATGGCACTGATAGGCTTATATGTAGAGAAGGAAAGTCTCTGCTGCAAGCAGGCTTCTGAATAAGAATCTTTCCCTACAGGTATACAGAAAGCATATATACAGTCACACAAGATCCATATTCTGCCATAGGCCTTCGGAAAAATTTCTTATGTTTTAGGAGATGGGACCAAAATTTGCTAACCTGCTAGTCTGTCATGAGTCTTAGATCTGAGATAGTAGTGGTGGGACACCCTAGGGAGCAGACTCTCCTACCTGGCCTTGTCCACAAAGAGAAGTAAACCAAAAGTTAGAGATGTGACTGCCCATTTATACTGGAGTAGAAGCTTGTTCTAGATTCCAATGGAAGCTCATGCATCAAAGAAAAAAAAATAGGACCTCTCATTCTCTGCCACTATTTTGTCTTTTGTTTCTCTTCTGCTAGATTTTCCCCTGCTTCAGTGTTTTTAGATCTCAAATCTTTTGCTGTATGTATAATAGACTTAATTCTTTTTGTAATTTGATAGATGTCTTAACATTCTATATTAAAATGTCTTTGTCCCAGAGATAGAGTCCTAATTTCTTCTTTGGGGATTTCATTTCACTTTCAAATCCCTTTGTGACATTTCTTATAGTTGTTCATGTTTTTGGGGCAAAATCCATAAAAATTATTCATTTTATCAGGTATTAGTTCACTTTCCTTTGTCTTATTATATTTGTTAAGAGAACTTTGATTAAAAAAACAGTGTTCATTTATTTGGGTTTTCATTGAATCCTTTGCTCTTAAAATCTCTGAATTTGTACTCCTCATTATGCACTTTCTAGTCCCTTCCTTTTTTTTCTGGTGGGTAGAATCCCAAGGTTAGAGTATGACATAGTACAGTGGTCCCAGTATTTTTCAGTTCTATGAAAGCTTTTCAATTAAAAAAAAATGCCATAAATTACCATGATAATTTCATATACTGTTTATAATATTCTTCTAGATTTATTCAAAAGTGCTTACAATAACTACAATAATAATTGTTGTCCTTCAGATTCCAAATTAATATTATGTATATATGCTATATTTATTATGAATAATATAAAATTATGTATATATGTGTACATTTGTAGATAGAATAAAATGTTACAAGTTAGACATAAATGTGTAAAGCTCTATTATAAAATAGTTGTAATATGTTACATAGGATCATTTGTAAGAATTAAAAGAAATAATCTAGTATAACAGCATATTATTGCTTCTGAAATTTCATATTAAATTTCCTTATTTTACAAATTTTGTTGAATATAAATAGTATCTTAGTGAAATAAATTACGATCTAGAAGATGTTTAGCAAAATACAGTAATCACTTGGAGCAGTGAGGTGCCTAGATGTGTGACCTGGGCAAGTCACTTAACCCCAATTGCCTCAGCAAAAAAAAAAAAAATAATACAATAATCATTTATATACTTAAATGTTAAATGTTAAACTTTTTAAACTTTGAACAAAGGTTTTTAATATTTAGCTCAACACCAGATACAGTCTTAAATCTGTTTGCACAATGAGTTTATTTCTATATTATGATTTTAAAACAAGAATAAAGTGAAAATGCTCACTCGTAGTAAAAAATGATAGGAGAATGTTATGAGTTGTTACAAATGAGAGTATGTGCTTGAACCTTACTATTTATTGGGAGGTGAGGTTGAATTCATTGAACCCTTCTGATGATTTGGAAACAATTTGGCAAAATTCTGAAACTGCAAAAACACTTAGAATTAGTTGGATTATATACTATAATCATTGAATCCATGATCATGATGGTTTTGAATCAATGCAGAAACAAACTTATAATGCTTCAAACATGCACAAAATTGTGCATATGTAAAATAACTGGGTAATTATTTACTGCTTAAGGACCCATGAAAGATTTTTAGTGTAAATCCCTGGGGTTAAGAACTCCTTGGAGATGTGTATATCACTAAATGGGAACCATTGGCATAAAGTGTTAGCTAGACTTGGAGTCAGGAAAACTTGAGTTCGAATTCTCTCTGACTCTTACTAGCTATATGTGACCTTGAACAAGTCACTTAATTTCTCTTAAGTCTAAGTTTTCTCATCTGCACAATGGACTATATTAGCTTGTGAGGTCCCTTCAGTTCTAAATCTGATCCTATGATCTTTATGTTGCAAGATATATGGTTTGCTGATCTAAGTAATGGGGTTTAACACATTTTTGGAGGGGTGGAATGGTAAGAATAGCATTGCTCCAAGTTGTTTTACCCTTTTTACTTTTGTTGTGGTGTGTGTCTATATTACCACTTTCACTCTGGTTCCTCTCTCTTTTTCCTTCTTCCTTCTCTTGAATGGCCTGAATTAACTTCTGACTTTTTTTCAGGAGAGGGGTGATGATGGCTGTGTGTGCGCAGAAAGGCAGATCTCAGTAGTCTATAAGCAGAACATTTTTTGCATCTTCTTTTTCTCATGGCTAAGCAGACACATCATTTGCCATTTGTTGTGGAGCTAGGAGCAGCTGGAAGTTTTTGTGGAAGAGAATCTGCAGCAACAAGGGTCCTAATAGTGATCCCTTTAAAAAAAAAATTGTCAATTAGCTTGTGTTCTTGCCATGTTAAGACTTTAAGGCTAGTGAGAAAGAGGTATTGAGTGAACACTTTAAGGAATGGAGTTGTCTGGTATTATGTAATAAGAATTTTGCTTTCTCAGAGCTTTCTCTTCTTTTTCTTAAATGTACATCTGTGGCACCATTCGTTTTGGGAGGAAGGTGAGAGAGTAGTTTGGAAAAAGTAACTTATCTGCCATTTCACTAGTCATGGCTCCTGTAAGTAATGAAAAGGAATCCTTTTCATTCCAGCTTTTCTGTATTTGTCTTCTCCCTCTTCTTACTCTTATCAAAGGAGATCCTACTGTTAAATTTTCAGTGTATTTACAACTTGGAAATTGTCAAACACTAAAAATTGGGGCTTGTTTTAATATTTTATTGCTTAGACTTAACATGATAGAGAAAATGTTAATAGTACAGATTAAATTTAAAAGTGTATCTGAGTACTTTTTTGTGGAAAACTGATTGTTAAATATTTACCAATAATTCCTTAGCCTGGGAGGGGAGGGGAGCTAAGTTGTTAATGCATTCTCTAAAGTACTATATTCATTAAAAGTCAATAGGCAGAATTGGGCTGAGCCAAGATGGTGGAGTACAGGCTAGAACCTGACTGAAGTCTCACAGAATTCTCTTCCAAACCTCATTAAAATAATCCCTCAAAATAAATTTTGGGATGGCAGAACCAATAAAAGGTCAGAGGAAGACATTTTTCTAGCTTAAGACAATTTAGGTCCATGAAAAAGGTCTGTAACACTCTGGATGGGCTCAAGCCAAGAATACAGCAATAGTATCAGTGGTGGGCACTGGAGGCAGCTGTGACAGTAATAGCAGGAGCAGAAGCAGCTTCAGAAGTCCAGAGATGGTAAGGGAGTCAGACAACTGCCAGAAAGAGATAATAGAGGGCCCTTTGCTGGCACTGGGA
Organism: Myrmecobius fasciatus; assembly: GCA_023553655.1. NCBI lineage: Eukaryota > Metazoa > Chordata > Mammalia > Dasyuromorphia > Myrmecobiidae > Myrmecobius > Myrmecobius fasciatus. The sequence continues at coordinate 487,865 of JAJPUD010000280.1, forward strand.
ACAACTGGTGCTGATCGGCAACTTTATTGTCCATACATCACTCTGGTGTCCAGGGCCAAGTGGAGCACTGACACTTGTGGCTGCAGGAAAACGGGACCATTACCAAGAGGAGGAATGATACTTGCAGCTGCAGGGAAGCAAGGGCCCTTCCTGGGCATGGACCAGGGGAGTTGTACCTTTTATCACATCACTTTGGAAGCACCAAAAATTCAGCCCCAGAAATAGCTCTGAAAACAGCAGCAAGAAAAAGCCTAAAACATAAGACAATGCTTCCTCACCCCCAAGTAAGCAGAGCTCAACTTTAACATAAAGTTCAAAATAAAGATGTGGTCTGGGAAAATGAATAAAACAAATTTTTAAAAATAATTTGATTTTAAGAAACCACTACAGAGTGCGACTTAGGGCAGGTAAGACCTAGACATAAATTCAGAAGAAGACAACAATATGAAAACAGCTACCAAAGAAAATAGGATGGAGAGAAATATACAGTTAGTAATCAGGACTGTAAATAGGAAAAGCTAATATGGAATATTAAATGGAAGCAGATAGCATAATGGATTAGAAACCAGAATCCAATAATATGTTACATAAAAGAGCTACACTTAAAACAGAAAGTCACACATATAATTAAAATAAAGGGCTGGAGCAGAATCTATTATACTTTAATCATAGTTAAAGAAAAAAAAAGGCAGGGATAGCAATCATATCTCAGACAAAGCAAAAGCAAAAACAGACCAAATTAAAATGAATAAACAAGGAAACTACATTTTGCTAAAAGGCACTATACATAATGAAATTATCTGTGTATATGTACATATACATATATATGTGTGTATATATGTATATAGTTCAAATTTTTCTGATGGAGGCTTCATTTCTCAAAAATATACGGAATTGAATCAAATTTATAAAAATGAGAACCATTTCCCAATTGATGCTCAAAGGATATAAACAGGCAATTTTCAAAAGAAATCAAAACTAACTATAGCTACATCAAAAAAATGTTCTAGGTCACTATTAAAAAATGAATTAAAACAATTCTGAAGTATTATCTCCTACCTCTTAAAAAATGACAATTGTTTAAGGGATAAAGAAAAATAGGTACATTAATGAACTGCTGGTGGAGTAGTGAATTGGTTCAAACATTCTAGAGAACAATTTGGAGCCATCTCCAAAGCATAATACAATTATACATTTCCTTTGATCCAGCAATATTACGACTAGGTCTGTACTCCCCCAAAAATCAAAAAGAAAGGAAAAGGAGCTATATATATAAAATTACAGCAGCTTTTTTTTTTCGCAGTATCAAAAGAATTGGAAATTGAAGTAATGTTTATCATTGGGAATAGATGAACAAATTGTGGTGTATGATTGTGGTGGAATATTTTATTGTGCTATAATAAATGACAAACAGAATGCTTTCAGAAAAACTTGGAAAGACTTATATGAACTGATGCAAAGTGAAGTAAGCAGAACCAAAAGAATTTTATACACAGTAATAACATTATTATATGATAATCAACTGGGAATGATTTACCTATTCTCAGCAATAAATTCAAAATAATTTTGAAGAATTTATGATGAAAAATACTATCTTCGGAAAAAGAATTGATGGAGTCTGAATATAGATCAAAGCATACTTTTTAAAAAACTTTTTTTTAATATGTGTTTTCTTTCACAACATAACTAATATGGAAATATGTTTTGCATGAATGAACATGTAAAATGTATATCAAATTACATTCCTTCTTAAGGAGGAAGAGGACAGGAAGGAAAAGAACTTGGTGCTCAAAATTTTAGAAAATGAATGTTAAAAATTATTTTTATATATAATTAGGAAAAATAAAATGTAAATTTTTTAAAATGAGAAGGTGGGAGAGGGGAAGGAGAGAAAATGCTATTCACTTCCAGAGAGAGCTGATGAACCTCTGAATGCAAATTGAAATATAATTTGTTGATTTCTTGCTTTTTTGGTGACATGGCTAATATGGAAATAGGTTTTGTATGATTTCATCTTTGTAAGTGATATTGCATTATTTGCTTTTATTAGTGGGTAGGAGTGGGTGGAAAGGAGGTAAAGAATCTAGAACTCAAAATTGTAAAATAAAGGAATGTTAAAATTAAATAATTAAAAAAAAACCCTAACCCTTCACACCCTCCAAAAAGCATTCTTGAAATACGTGAGGCAAGTTCCTGAGCCCAAGTAATTTAAAAAATTCAGAGCAAATGACTACATTCTGTTGGAGTATCAAATTTAATATTATTTTGTTGTTCATCATTTCAGTGTATCTCATTCTTCATGAACCCATTTGAGGTTTTCTTAGCAGAGATATTGGGGTAGTTTTCCATTTCCTTTTCTAACTCATTTTATAGATGAAGAATTGGAGCTAAATGGGGTTAAGTGACTTGCCCAGGATCCTACAGCTAGTAAATATCTGAGGCTGGATTTGAACTCAGGAGGATGAGTCTTTCTGAATCCAAATTTAGCACTCTTATCTACTAAGGAAATATATGAATGACACATCTTTAATTTTGGACTCTTGTTTTTATTTTGAAATCCCTTCTGAGCTTCAGTACATTTCTAGTTTTTGTTGGCTGTTTGGTTTTTTTGTAGATTTTCTCTTGTGAGCTTAGCTGGTTTGTAAAACTGAATTCTTGAGAGAAGTACTATCTAGTAAGAAATGCATCTTCCATATGAATACAGGTCCTCTAATGCCATAGTCAACTATAAGTTCTCCAGCTCCAGCTTTCAGATTGAGAAGATAGATTATAGTCCTGAATCTGCCAGGCAGTACCTTAAACTGGCCATTCTTCAGTTCGCGAGCCTAATCACATGATTGCTTCCTTTATATGAGTGCAAATGTCTAGTACATTATATCTGTTTCACATACATAAAATCAATAATTTCTGCTGTTTTGGGAGGTGGGGGAGGTGAAAGGGACAACTTGTTGCTACTTACTGGAGAGATCATAAATATTTTTGATGGTTAGAAGCAGGATTATACTGGCAAATGTTTAATAGCTGACTCTCCAAAAATGTAATGAACTGATGACACACTTTTATGTTTAAATCTGCATTATTAATATTTTTCCATTGCAATCTTAAGTCTAGACTATCAGCCAAACAATAAAAACAAAACAAAAAAAAATGATTTGTATCATTTGCCAGTTTCAGGGGTATAAATGCTTACACAAAACATTTAACAATGACCTCTTGGGAACTTGTTTGAGCACATGCCTAGTTAGAAGGGACCTCAGAGATCATTGATCCAATGGTTCTTAACTAATTAAAGTGCAGCTATCAAAAATTTCTTAAAAACAAGTTCATGCAAATAACACGTGATGAAAATGCTATCTATCTCCAGGAGAACCAATGGACTCAAAGGGCAGATTGAAATATGTATTTTTTTCTTTTTCTAGATTTTCCTTCCCAGAATATGGCTAATATGGAGGAGGGTGCGTAGTTCAAGGATCCCAGATTAAGAACATCTGATTAGTCTTATTTCTTAGATGGGAAAACTGAGGCCCAAAGAGGAAAAATGATTTCTATGCAGTTACATAGCCTATCAATGGCACAGCCATAATACAATGACCTTGGTTTAATACTAAAATTCTTTTCTTCCCTCCTTCCCTTCTTTCTTCTTTCTTTCCTTTTTCCCCTCCTCCCCTCCTTCCTTCCTCCTTCCTTTCTTCCTTTCCTTTCCAACACTGCTGTAGTGATAATTATATCCTGGCATTTGATGTCAGTGAATCAACTGGTTTCATTATTGTTCTCCATTAGGAACTATATAAAACAGGCATTGAGTTCCTGAAGCTTGAGAAAATTGAGCTTGGAGGAGTAAGAGGAAACATCCTTGGTCACTTGGTGACACAAATTTATGAGGAAGTCTTTGAGCTGGTAAAAGTTTTTGCAGAATGTAAATATGATCCCTTGGATCCTGAAGACTCGGTAAGCAATTCATCTTAAGTACCTCAAGACTTTAGGTTTGGTTTTACTACACAAAAAAATGTTTTTCATAAACCTACCCCAAAGATGTAGGGGGCATGAACAGTTTCCCATCCCTTAATGATGCTAGATCAGGCCTTCATAATGGGTTGTCACCATGACAACCAACCTCTAATTTAGACACACACACTCTCCAATTCTAACTCATACATTTGCTTTAAATGAGATTCTGTAGCTAGCAATTATCACTTTGCAAACTGATTGCTTCCTTTTGCTTAATTTTTTTAATCAACAGAGTTTTGATGAGGATTATGCTGATTTTGTGAACAAGATTGAAGATTTGGATAGAAGACTGGCAACTATATTTTGTCAAGGATTCCAGGATTGTAATTCCATTGAATCTTGTGTTAAGGTATAGTTTCCTGGGGATATCTTGGAGTTAATAATATTGAATAATCACAGAACTAGTGGAGTTAAAATGATAGCTGGAAAGGATAGATTGTAGAGAACATCCTAATAGGACCTTAATTTTACTTCTTACTTTAGATGGACTGCTGTAGGGGAAGTTCTTTTTGTAAATCTTTTTTTTTTTTTTTTTTTTTTTTTGTTTTTT
>JAJPUD010000280.1:496095-511327 GCA_023553655.1 Myrmecobius fasciatus
CCATCTTTTCTTTACTTCCTTTTAAATTGTTCTTTTGTTCTCTGCTGGGTACCTTTTTTACTTTATGTTTTTTTCCCCTTTCATCCTCCCACCCCCATTCCCAAGCAAGCTATAGTTAAGAAAGGATATCTTTATGTATACATCCATAGATATATACATATAGATACATATCCACACACATAGATACATGCTTATCTTTCCTATCCTGCTGATTTTTTACTTCAATTCTGCTTCAAACTTGCCTTCCTATTACTTAATCTCCACCCCACCCCCCAACCCATGGATTCCTTCCTTGTCTTCTTCCCTTTCCCTTTATTTCCCTGTCCCACCCCCCCCCTTTATTCCTTTATAGATTTTGGAGGGTGCTATACCATGGTATATATGTAATGTTGCTTATTTAACCCATTCTCAATGTGAGTAGGTTTTTGGAACCAATGAGTCCTCCTCCTCCCTCTAATGCCTCCTTGTCTATTCTTCCTCTGTACCTCATTTGTAATGCACAATTACTATTTTTATCCTAATTCTGCCCCAATCTTTCTTTTTAGTTGTTGTATTGTTAATGTTGATCTTAACCATATGCTGTAAATTTTCCATGTTAAAAACAAAAACAAAAACAATTTATCCATGTTGAATTCTTTGAAACTGCTTTTTGATATTGGTTCTTATATGTTAAATTATCTGTTAAGTTTAGGTTTGGTTGATAGAAAGTCCTGGAAATCTATAAGTTCACTGAATATCCAATTTTGCTTGTTCAATATTATAATTAAGCTGGATATGATATTTTTTGGCCCAGACCTAGTTCTTTTGATTGTTAGTAGATATGATTCCAGGGTTTGTGGTCTTTTATTGTGGCTACTGATAAGTCCTGTACAGCTCTACTTGTAGTTCCAGCATATTTGAATTTTTTTTTTATTGTTTCTTGCAAAATGTTCTCTTTGATCTCAGGGTTTCGGAATTTGGCAATAATATTCCTGTGTGTTTTTCATAAAAGGTCTCGTTGAGGTATGATCAGTGAATTTTTTCTATTTCTACTTTTCCCTCAAGTTCTTTCACTTCAGGATTATTTCTTGCATTATTGTGTCAAGGTCCTTTTTTGGTCACATCTTTCACGCAGTCCAATTATTCTTACATTTTTTCATCTTGATCTGTTATCCAGATCTGTTGTTTTTCTTAAAGATGTTTCACATTCTGTTCTACTTTTTCATTTTTTATAATGTTTTGTTACTTCTTGGTCTCTCATATCTTCACTAGCTTCCCCTTGCCCAATTCTAATTTTCAAAGTTATTTTTGTCTTTGAGACTGTATCTCCTTTTCTAGTTGATTAATTTGTTTTTCATAATCTTGTTTTTCTTGGGTAGTTTTTATTTATTTATTTATTTTTAGTTATTCTTCAATGTCTTACTTCGAAATTCTTTTTTGAGTTCTATAAATTCTCTTTGGGTAGGGAGCTATTTCACATTACTCTTTGGAGTGGACACTTTTTTTACTTCAATGTCCTCCTCTGAAGATGAACCCCTGTCTTCCCTGTTCCCATAGTATGTTTTTATGGTGGGGTTCTTTCCTCTTTGCTCACTCATTTTTTTTTTTAATAAGAAGTATTAGTGTAAGCACCTCTAAACCTTGGGGGAAGGAATGGTGTCTCTGATTTCTCAGAGATTCTCACAGCTTTCTCTTCTGACCAAGAACCCCCAAACCAGGAGCTCCCTACTCCTGCAAGTGCCGCAGCATCCCTGTCCCACTGCCTCTGCACTCACCAGGTACTGGCTCCTTCTGGCCCAGGGTCGCATCTCAGCAGCACAGCTGGGCCTGGTCTTCTCTATCAACCGAGGTCCCTCAGACTCCTCAGGCTGTCCTGGAGCTGAAAGTTTCTGTGGTTCTTGCTAAGGCTTTGGCCACACCCATCCAGGGCTCCCACTTGATGTTTCTGGGGACCTAGCCCGAAGGTTTGCACTCCTCACGGGTTAATCCCGGCCCTGGTCTTTCTTCTGACCTTCTCCTGTTGTATCTGGTGGACCCTAATTCTACCTCCGGTCTTCTTGATTTGTCATTGTCTTATGTTCACTCTGAGGCGCAAATTTGTTCTACTTGTGAGGAAAATTGGGAGAGCTTGAAATTCACCAATTTAGTCCACCCCTGTCCTTTGTTCTCCTTTGACTGCCTGATATGGCTCTACTGTGGAAACATATTATATATACCCCAGAATCTTATTGATATTGACACTCCATCCACTGGAGGAGAATATCATACACACACACACACACACACACACACACACATAGGCTATGTATATATTGTATAATATATAGAATATATGGCCAACCCCCTTGGAAGCTTTCATTTGATGAATATTAATGTTAATAAGTGCATTAATATTCCTTAATACTAGCAAGTATGACATTAATAAAGGGCAAAAATTTAGAAACTACATTTAAAAATATATAAACACAATGTTTCCTTCTAGGAGAGGTCCAGAATGAACCCCAAGGAGGGAGAAATTAAGGAAACTAGTAGTATTTACTTAAAGTAGAAGCTACTTGAAATGCTTTTAGGATATAGTTATCATTTCCAAAAAATGTTTGCAGCAACCTTTTCACTAAATGCAAATCAAATTTTGATTTTTATTTGTAGTTTGGGGCCCTATAGGTGCAACTAACTTCCAATTTCAGAGTACTTTGTGGGCCCATACTCCTAAAGCTTTAGTTCATGACCAGTGTGTTTTGCTAGAGTAGATATAATTAGCTAAAAGCAAAGATATTTACTCAGATGATATAAGAACAATTATAGCAAAACATTTCTCTCAGAAACCTGGGATGAACTCTCCTACAAATACTCATACCATTAGTGGGAAGAATGGGGTAGGGAACACCTGAATCCTAGTCAGCTTATAGTTCTGATTAATGTTGGATGCAATGTCCTTTGTTTTCCATGGTGTTTTCACATTGCAACCCCTGGACACAGAATCTCTGCTTGACATTCTATTCTCCTAGTCTCGCCTGTTCCCTATGAAGAATAGTCTTTCCTAGTAGGGAGAAGTTCCTCTAGTAAGGGATTCCTGATAAGACATTGTGATAGATAGAAAGGGGAAAGAGTGATTCCCTTTTAACATCTGAGTTCTTTTTCTTAGATAGTTTTTTTGCTCTGCTGCCAAAGGCCACATATTCCAGAGCTATTTCCTGCATTAACTCTTCATGTTAAAGAATGTTTCTCATTTTTTAAAGGGTCAATGGGGCAGCTCGGTGGTGCAATGAAGATGACACTGGCCATGGAGTCGAGGACCTGAGTTCAAATTTGTTCTCAAACACTTGACAGTTACTAGCTATGTGACCCTGGGCAAGTCACTCAACCCCAATTACTCCAGCTCCCTACCCCATTTTTTTTTTTTTTTTTGTCAAAAGGCCATCAAGGTTATTGCTGATTCTTAGTTGTCTTCTAATCTCATCAGTTTTTTCACATCTTGCAAAAGAGACAACAAGGTATAAGTCTTTTATACTTTTGAGATATTAACACTTTATTATCTGATACCTTGTCTCCTGTGATTTCATCAGCTGGGATGGGAAAAAAATCGAATGATGAAGATTTTTCCTGATGAACTTTCCCTCTCCCCACTCCCCCAATACACACACCCTACCCAATACATAGGTTTTTGCTGGCCCAGGTGGTCTTTCCATATTTCCTGGTATCTTGAAAATGATAAAATTTAATGAAACTTAGCACTCATAGTACTAGGCTGCTAATGTGCACAAGCAACTAAAGCTGCTCCTTAAAAACTTTTTTTCTCATATTTTTATTTTCCTAAGACTGATTTTTTTTTAGTTGATAGAGCATGGTGGGGTAGAGAAAAAGCCCTGGATTTAGGGTCAGAGGATCCTCCTCTCACCTTTACTACTTACTAGCCAGCACAACCTGGAGAAAGCTAATTTCTCTTTGAGTCTCAGTTTCTTCATCTGTAAAACACTAAGATCCCTTTCAGTTCTATGTCTGAGGTCCCACTTTTTTATCTAGACTCTAGATTTTAGGACTATAGCTGATTTGCATCTTGGTCAGTTTCATCATCTAGTAGATGAGGGAACTGGAGTGGTCTCCAAAGTTCTCTTTATTTATAAAACCTGTAATTCTATTAAAGAAAAGAAAATGTATGAAGGTATATAGGAGGGAGGATTTTATTTATTTACTCATTATATACATCAGAAAAGTTAATTTTTTTAAAAGGATAAGACAATTGTCTTATGAAACATGAGATCTTCCTCAATAGCTCCAGAACTAATAGTGCTAGGAAATAGGGAATCAAATGTTTTTGGTAAAGTTTCAATGTCATCTCTTTATCTTTCAGTTATTATACATGTTTGGAGCACTTGTCGAACGGCCTCTAATATTGATGGAAGTAGTTCCCAAGTATACAGTCTTATTGAATATGTTTGATGCTGAATTGGATAATGGCAAAATTTTGTATGATGCCCAGATAGTGGCTACAAAAGAAGGAGGTGGTGTCCCACCAATAAATATAAACATGCCTCCCATAGCTGGACAACTGAAGTGGAGCTTGGAGCTCCAGGAAAGGCTTCAGGCACCAAAGAAGCACTTCAAATACATTGACCATCCGTAAGTCATGACTTCTTGGCTGAAAGGGACACACCAAGGCCCTGGTTGTGGGGTATGGGGACAGCATAGATCATTAATATCAGCAAATTAATCTCCAAACCTTAACTTCAGCCAAATTTTTCAGTTTCATCTTGTATCAGACCTTTATCTACCAGTGCTTTATCTACCTTGGTGCTGGAGAAGGAAATCTAGATCTGCATTAAGAAATCCTAGCCTTAAATCCTAGCTCTAAAACTTACTACTTTTGTTACCTTAAGCATGACATTTCCTTTCTTTTAACTTCAATTTTCTACAATCATTGTTCAACAATGACATGGGACTTAGTTATCCAAAAAAAATCCCTTTCAATTCTAAATTTATAATTCTGTGAAACAAATTTGAATACCTCTTTCCTCTGCCTCTTTACTTTTAGCCATTTCTTAGCATATAGAGAAATGAGAAATGACAGAATTCTGTTAAAGTGCTTTATTCTGTTAATTCTGTTAAAGTGGATTAATCGCCCTCTGAATGTCTTTCTAACTCTTGAGATTCTGTGGTTGCAACAAGACCCCTGGGGAAATAAGGGCCCTGAATGATCCACGATCTGAATAATAAATTCCTGAATGAATTAAAAGCTAAGTAACAGATGACAACATCCTGAAAGCTATCATGGTTTATATAGGTCAAAGAGATTCTTTTTTTTTTTTTTTTTTTTGGATACATCATATGAAGTCCTATGCTGTTTTTCTGCATACTTCAAATTTTGAATATAGGGTCATGTCCAGTGCAGAGGCTAAGGTGATCTATCAAAAATATGAGGAGATGATGGCTTTACTTCAAAGCTACCGTCAGTCTATTTACAAGCAGTGGATAGAGCGAGTGGATGAAGACTGCCACTTTAACTTAGGACAGCCCTTGATTTTGAGAGATGCAACCACAGGCCTCATCCAAGTGAACTTCAGCAAAGCGGTTGGTAGCCATCTTGCTGGGCTGGGCTTGCTGGGGGGATGAGTATAAAAGTGCAATGTGGGAGAAATAAAATTTTTGTTATAGTTGGGGATAGTTATTTTATGATTACATGTAAAATCCTGAAAACAAATGTCTCTGCACAAAAGAATGAGTTTAGAAATATGGGCTATATAAAATATCACGATAGTGAAAAGAGCTTCAAACTGTACATAAACAGGAAGCCTCATTAATCTGAAAATTTTTTTTTCATATTCATCTTGGGCAGGTGAGCTACCTGTCCAAAAGAGCAGATGAGACATATTCAGAGTACTGAAAGATAGAGGAGTCAGCAAATGTGGTTGAGGAAAAAATAGTAATAATAGGTCTGATCTGGGACCTTGGAAACTAGGTTCTGTGTTTTGGCGTAAGGGTGGGAGGAAGAGAGGGAAAAAAATTAGAACACATTTTGTAGGGATGAATGTCAAAAATTATCCAAAAAATATTAAAAATTTGAAAATAAAAAGCTATAATTTTTTTTTAAAGAACATAGGATCTAGATTTAGAGCTGGAAGTATTCTATCCAGTACCCTACCTAGTTGCCTCATAACAATATATGTTTAGATTTGAAGAGGCAGTAATGATAGATAGAGATGGCTGCTACAGGCTCAGGGAAATAGGGAAAGGGTCCAAGAAGCTGTTTCTCTTCTCAATTCCTTTCTCACCCTGGTTGTCTGTGGTCTGCTCTCTTATATAAAAGTATTTAATCAGCTGTACATTTCTGGTCTCCATCTTTTTCTAATTTCTAATTTCTTGTCCTTTATAATTTTCCAGAGTCCTCTGCAGCTGCAGCCTTCCCTTCTTCTTAGTGAAGCTGGGTTGATTCATGGGCTTCAACTCAACATATTAGTGGGGTTCCCTCTAAATTAGTGGATTAGCTCAGGAGGGTTAGCCCCAAAAGTGAAGTACTTAAAATCCCAGTGATCCTTGAGGTTCACGGCCAACACATGGGCAATGGTTACAGGCAAGCCTGACTTATGAATAGTCAATCTTACTTGGAAACTAAAAAGCAGTTAACTCTAAAAGCTAAATAAGTCCCTAAGATTTCAGTAGCCACAAGTGTACAAGGGCTAGCTGCCCCAGGCCAGTACAAAGTTTATGGGAATGAGTGGGGAGAATGGAATAGGCATGAGCACCCAAAACAGCAAATTGATGAGTTATTTAGTCACTTTTTTCAGTAAAAGTGGTAGTAGAGTCATTTATCTTGTTCCTGTGGGGTTCCCCCTCTGAGTTTACTGAATTTGAGAACTTTTTACTTTTATTACTTTTTGGGGGGGAACAGGAGAGAGTAGGAAAAGCTGACCTTAGAACAATCTTACTCACTATCTTTCCAGAACTAATTGCAGAATTATTGATATTCACAGTAGCCTTTTTCTCTGATTTTTTTTTTTTTACCTTTCAGTTAGTGGCTGTTCTGAGAGAGGTCAAGTACCTGAACTTTCAGGAACAAAAAGAGATCCCAGGGAGTGCAGAGACTCTTTTCTCTCAGAATGAAACCTTTCGAAAGTTTGTGGGTAATCTGGAGCTCATTGTTGGCTGGTATAATGAGGTAAGTGCTATTTTTGCAAATATCTATTTTTCTCTTAAATAATAACAACAATGTGTAAGATCCCCAAATGGGGCATTCTGGTTTGGGAGACATGTCATAGCACAGAGATGGGAGAAGGCATGTTGTATTCAGTGCAAGCAAATTGGTTGGGATAGTGGAATTTTAGAGTGCATGGAGTAGGAAATAGAGGTAGGAAAGGGCCAAGTTGTAAAGCTTTTTAAAAGTCAAACAAAAGGGGCAGCTAGGTGGCACAGTGGATAGAGCACCAGCCCTGAAGTCAGGAGGACCTGAGTTCAAATCTGGTCTCAGACACTTCCTAGCTATGTGACCCTGGGCAAGTCACTTAATCTCAATTGCCTCAGCAAAAAAAAAAAAAAAAAAAGTCAAACAAAAGACTTTAATCCTGGATGTAAATAAGAGAGCCATGGAGGTGTGGAGGACAGTGATATGAAAATCTTTGAAGAACTTCCTAATCTTGTTTTGTGCCTCTTCTGATGAAAGGCTCATTTATTTCTAAGATATCTTCCAAGAAATGATTTCAGTGTAGCTTTGAGAGATACTGGAGGCAGCTAGTGATTCAGTAGGTAGAACATTGGGCCTGAGTTCAAATCCAGTTTCAGACACTTCCTAGCTGTGTGCCTGTAAGGTGGTGTTTTGTTATGCTGACTCAAATGCTTCATAATCATTCATGATCAAAGAAAAGTACAATGGAATCTTATAGTCTTTAAATCTTTAAGTTAATTGTGAAATGGAGAAAAGTGTGGTTCACTTTTGAATATTGCTTGTGAATGTTTGCTTTTTCCCTACCAATACCCACATCGATGAAGTCCTTGATTGTATATACACAACTCACAAAGATTTATATGGGAAAGAGGCAAATAGGATAATAGATATTGATGTTCTCTAGGTTTCTTCCCCCCCCCAATATTAATAAGGTCTGATTTGATACATTCCTGTATTACACATACTTTTTTATACAAATCTCTCAATGCTGTCATAATTCTATCATCTCCACAGAACTTCTCTAAACATCCATTTATGCTGGCTGCTTTTTCCAATTGTTTTTATGTCCTCTATATTTCTATTTTTTGTCTCTAGAATTGTGTTTTCAAGTCCACAAGTGGTGACTCCACCAGCTTGGATAAAGAAAACAGTTTGTTTAAAAAAATTTTGCAAATATTTTCAATTTTTCTTCTTTTGGAGTACTGCTTCCATTTTCATCCTTAAACATACTTAGGATGACTTTATTTATTCTGATATCCTTTCTTTAAGTTTTCTTTAAATTGGTTCTAGTTATCATTGTTTCTATTTGCTTTATGCATCAATTCTCTCCCGAATCATCTGTCATGCTTCTTCATAAGATCTTAGAGATGAGTTTATTTTCAAATCAGGTGTTTTGAAGTTCTTTTGGTCTTTGTTTTGATCAATTTTCATTAGTTAAACTACTGGATAAAATTATTTTATAAGTAGTATTAATGTCATTTCTCTATTTGGTTTTCAATTATTTATTTAAATAGTTAAGTTGTAAATAGTTGAATTGTATATCATTTATTTTTCTCTTTACTTTTTTATTAATTTTGAACTTAGCTGTAATGAGTCAATATCGTAACTGTATTCATACAGCTGACTCAGTTAACTCCTAAATTAATTAAATAATTTTTCTCGTCTTTTAAATAGAAAAAATGTTTTTCATTATCTCCAGTGTTACTTAGTGCTAACAATACCCTTTATCTACCAGTTTGTTTTAAAGAAGGTGCTCATGATATAGAGGAATGAGGCTCCCATGTAATCTATAAGTGTTTAGGCTCTCTCCTCCTTTATGAATAATGCTTTTTTTTAATTTTATTTTTTTAAATTTTATTTGCATAACATATGTGTGGGTAATTCTTCAACAATAGCCCTTACATAGCTTTCCGTTACAAAATTTTCCCCCAACTCCCCACCCCTCCCCTAGATGGCAGGATATCCACTACTTGTTAATTATGTTAAAATATTGGTAAATCGAATATATGTATACATATTTCCAAACTTGTCATTGTTGTGCAAGAAAAATCTTGTCTACACAAATGATATATCAGATAAAGGAAACACAATGTAAGCAAACATCAATCAAGGAGTATGAGAATGTTATGTTGTGGTCCAAATTTCACATCCCTCTCTCTGGGTGTATATGGCTTTCTTCAGTGAACAGTTGGAGGTGGTTTGAAACATTTCATTGTTGAAGAGAGCCATGTCCATCAGATTTGATTGTCATATAGTACTTTTGTTGCCGTGTATAATGATCTCCTGGTTCTGCTCATTTCACTCAGCATCAGTTCATGTAAGTCTCTCCAGGCCTCTCTGAAATCATCTTGCTGGTCATTTCTTACAGAACAATAATTGAATAATGCTTTTTTACACATTTCTCTTTATCCTCATCTTTTCCCATCTTTATATTGAAGTCTCCAATTATCAGAGTATGTGTATTTGCTTTGGAACATTTTATGAAGTTTCTTTCTTCAAAGGATTTTTCAGCAATTGATGTTGGTGTATAAGCTGCAATTATTTTCAGGGTGGTTTTTTTAAGTGTTTTTCATTAATAGTCTAATACATGATAACTAACTATTTTAAGAAATAATGAAAGTTCAATAAAACTCATTCCATGACCTCCCTTTTTTGCATCTCTAAGGAGTACCTATTAACCATCCTTGTATTTAGCTGCAAATTTGGGGGTTTTTTTAAAGCAAGAATGTCCAGATTGATATAATTCAGCTTCTTTAGCAACAAGTCCCTCCATTGGACATTGAACAAAATCTCACACTTGGATTATCAGCAATCAAATTAAACTGTATTAATGGCACAATTCTTAGTCCTTTTTGCTGGACAGTAGGGGATAGATAGTACTGAGAATTATAGAAGTGTAAGATTTTTGTGTACCAAGAAATATATATGTGCTATATATATGTATATATTATACAATACATATATATGTTATATACATAAAATACAAACACTTATGTGTGCACTGTATAGAGACACACATGCACACACATATGTATTTGTATGTATATTACCAAGTGATCAATCAGCTCATGATATGCCTGTCTATAGTTAGCTAGGTTTTTCCTCAGAAAACAGACTAGCACTATTGCAGGTGACAGATTCTAAGCCTTTTCAGTATAGTTAGATATTATATTCTTTAAAGTATCAGTGTCACTTCCCTGTCATAATGAGGCATCAGATTATGATTTTGTGAAGGCAAAATAAACTCTAAAAGAAACAATTACATTAGCTTTTAAAATTGGTGTTGTTCTGGGATAAAAGCAAGTTTGTCATAATATTTGATCTAGCATAGAACCATTGTTTTTTTTGTGACCTTTCCCCTGGAGTGAGGAAATAGGAAAAGTTGTGTTGTGTTATCAAAATCCTTTCTGAGCAGTGCAATGGCAGAATAAGTCACCTTTGGAAAAAATCATAGCCATGGCTACCAAGACTTCTTGTCATGACTGTCTTTTGCTCCAAGTACAAGTAAAGGTACCATATTCCTTAATTTTGCTTTGTCTTTAGCTCCAAATTCTGGGACAATGCACCCACTGCTATATTATTTGCCCTGGAAAAAAAAAATGAGTTGCTCAAGAAAAATTATGAAATCAGGAGTGCCCATTGTGCATGACTCCCAAATAATAGATAAAACTTCTTAAAAATAGACCAAGTTTTTATGATCTCTGAGAACTGTAATAATGTTGTATCCTTTCCAGTTGTGGTGCCTCTAGGTCTGCAAGGAAGGACTTAATAGTCATCACCTCCTGCCAACTGTTGGTTAATTTCTCTCTGTTAGAGTTAATTCACATGAATTACTGACCACAAACAGGCTAACAGCCATGGAGTTTAGACCCTCCTCCTCCTTGACATGTTGCATGTGTGGGCATGTTGTCTTGTATTTTATATCTTTTCTTTCAAGTCAGGCCTGTTCTTGGTAATTTTGAAATATTCACTGTTGAAGGATTTTTTTTTTCGTGGTGTATTTTTCTGTTTCTAATGTAGTAGGTATTGTGTATATTGATTTCTTAGCTCTGTTTACTTCCCTCTGCATCAGTTCATGGAGATCTTTCTATACTTCTCTGTATTCATCACAATCATCATTTTTTACAGCATAATAGTATTCTGTTGCATTCACATACAACAATTTAGTCATTCCCTACTTGAAGGATATCTACTCTGTTTCCCAATTCTTTGCTGTCTCAAAAAATATTCCTATAAAGTTGCTATAAAGTATGGGGACTTTCTCTCTCTTTTTTTTTTAGTAGGATATTAAACATCCCTATTCTTCATTGTTTCATATGTTCTCTTAGCTGCTTTATACTACCCAATGATAGGCAGTACTGGCAAAGAGACGGATCTAGGCAGCTCCTGACTATACAAAGTTTCCTGGCATACTTGTTCCCTTTGGCACCAGCAAGATGCATGAGAGGGTTTGTTTCCTCCTCCTTACAGCTCTGCTGCTATTTCAGTTTCTCTCTTTGGTACTTGCTCCTTTGTAGGGGCTTTTGTAGAGACCATGCACAGGTCTTTCAAGGTTTATATGAAGCATTTCTCTCTTTCATCTCAAAATCTACATTATCCCTCATGTCCATAAAAATGGCAGTCCTTTGAGCAAGATGTGGGGAGGGGCTGACCTGCACAGCTGACATGAAAGGCTGTCATTCATACTCGTCCTTGATTTGAATGAAATGATAAATCCCTTACAAATTCAATTTAGTTTAATTATAGCCCCTGAGATTCTTTAAGATATTTGAGACCAATTGAAGCAAGTGTTGCATGCATGCTAGTTAGGTGGAAGAGTGGATACATGATAGACTGGATCTGGATTCAAATTCATTCAAAATTGATCTCAGAACCTACCAGGAATGTGACCTTGGGCCAATCACTTAATCTATTTCAGTTCCTGCCTCTGTAAAATGGGGAAAATAATAATATTGCCAACCTCCCAGAATTATTTACTAATAGATAATATTAGCAAAGTGCTTTGCAATTATTAAAGAGCTATATAAATACTAACTGGCATTATTATTACTATTATTATTATCTTATTACATCCCTGTTATCTGACACATGCATTTCTTTCTCCCTTGGGTAACCAAAGTTTTACCTGGTTCCGTTTGCTTCTCACTTTGCATGTAATTACTATGTTTCTAAAGCATAATGAGGGCTAATCTCAAAATATGCCAGCAAAGCTTATACTCCTTTTTCTTCTTAAGTAGACTGAGTGAATGCAGCTCACTTGGGGATAGAAACGCTAGTACACTCTCTCAAGGGAAATGGCCCAACATACTTCTTTCCCACCTCCACAATTTGGTTGTACTCCTTCCCTTTGAACATTCTTTCTCTCTAATCTGATTTAGGAAAATTTCAGGCAGACCCCTAGGGATATTCATACTTTGGGACTCACTGAGAAATGGTAATCCCTCCTGAGATGATTTGAATAATCCCACACTGAACCTGCAGAGAATAAATTGAGGAATATAGTCAGAGTGCTTTCTTATTCCTTAGACTAGTTCAGAACAGGCTGTTGGGGGGAGGAGGGGAAGTAGGTTTAGCCTCAATGCCAGGAAGTAAGGACTTTGTGGGAAGGTTTTAGTCACCCAAATGCAAATAAAGTTAGTACTGCTGAGCTTCATACACCTCAAAGGAAAGAAGTTGATGTCTAAGGGAAAGCATTCATTTGGTTTTGGGAAAACCCACAATTACCACAAACATCTCCTTTCGTTCTCCATGCTTCAATCTCTCCTTCTCTCCTGGCTTCCTACAAATATGGCCAAGTTGCCCATACTTAGAAACTCCTCACTAGAGCTATCACCCCTCAAATAATCATCTGATAGTTCTCCTTTTCACAGTCAAATTCTTAGAAAAAGTTGTTTCTCCACTTCTCTCAATTTACAATCCTTTACAGTCTGGTATCTGATCCAACATTCTCTCTCAAGATACCAAGGTTCTTCTTTAATTTAATTAATGACTTTTCTCAGTTTTCCTTTTCCTCTCTTCGGCATTTGTCCTCTTAGACCCTCTTTTCTTCTCTGTATTTTTGGAGTACTTTTTTCTCTTAATTCTCCTCCTGTCTCTTCTCAAATCTCTTTTTTTTATTCCATATCATGTATCTATTTGGGGTTTTATCTTAAGACTGGTGCCTCTTTTTTTCCTCTCTCTACACACACTCACTTGGTGACCTCATCAACTCCTTCAGGCTGACTTTATGTAGATAAATCCCAGATCTATTTATGTAGCCCCATGTTTTTCCTGGATTGTGGTCTTTCATCACTAAACTTCCTATTGGATATTTCAACCTCAGTGCCCTACAGATATCTCAAACTCAACACAGACAAAATAGAACTCATGATCTTTCTCCCCAAGATCCATCCCATTTCTAACCTTCTATATTTCTTTTGATGGTACTATGAACCTTCCAGTTTCTAGAAGCATTATCATTTATTCTTCCCTGTCTCAGCTAGAATGACTAATAAAATGATTAACTACCCAGAAACTGTCTCAACCTTTTTTTCTGTCACAATAGTAAGTACTTAATAAATGTTTATTAGTTGTTTACATGATGGCTTGGGGATAAGTGAAATCTTTGTTCTTAGATTAGTCATTAAATGTGGTTTATTGTCTTGGGGGAGAGTGGTGTAGGAGAAGGAATTTATTATACATCTTCCTGCTGCTTGGCCATCTTGCCTCTGCCCTTCTTTACTTTTCATAAAATATTTGATCCCTTACCAGCAGGATGGTCCTGAGATGAAATTGGTGTCCATCTGGAAAATTTTTGTCAACCTTCAGATTTCTAGGTCAAAGCACAAGCCAAAAATACTTTGATATCCACAAAATAACCTGTATCCTCTGTGTCATGGGCATTTCTGATCCATTAACTTAAAATTTCCTTGTCAACTAATAGATGGGCCTATAAGTAAATAGTTCCACCAGTGAAGCCAGTATCTTAAAAATTTGTGATTTCTCTAGATCAAAGGCATCATTTTATATTGCATATATCTCCTATTCTTAAATTACTGGGTTTGTAACTCTTCCCAGATGAGGATAGTTTTAAAATTGTGTATATAAAGCAAAATCTTACAAATTGAACTGCATTTAAAATAAATTAGAATTCATTGTTTTGAAAAAAATTCTTTTCAGAAAGTGTCTATGATTCATGTTAACAACTTTATGAAATTTTAATTGATCACTTATATACCAGGTTTTCCTACACCAGATTTACTTTAGAATGAGTTTTCTGGTTTCCTTTTTTTTTTTAATTATTAAAGCTTTTTATTTGTATAACATATGTATGGGTAGTTCCCCAACATTGATCTTTACAAAGCTTTTCATTACAAATTTTACCCCCAGTCCCCTCCCCTCCCCTAGATGGCAGGAAGTCCACTACATGTTAATAATGTTGAAATGCTTGACAAGTTATGCAAGAAAAATCCTATCTACAAGAAAAAAAAAAGAATCAGAGAAAGGCAACACAATGCAAGTAAATGTCAATAGAGATCATGAAAATGTTACGTTGTGGTCCATATTTCATTTCCCTCTCTCTGGGTGTATATGGTTTTCTTCAGTGAACAATTGGAACTGGTTTAAGACAATTCTTTGTTGCAGAGAGCCATGTCCATCAGAGTTGATCATCATGTAATACTGTTGTTGCTGTGTATGATGATCTCCTGGTTCTGCTCGTTTCACTCAGCATCAGTTCATGCAAGTCCCTCCAGGCCTCTCTGAAATCATCCTGCTGGTCGTTTCTTACAGAACAATAATATTCCATAACATTCATATACCACAATTTATTCAGCCATTCTCCAATTGATTGGCATCCCTTCAGTTTCCAGTTTCTAGCCACTACAAAAAGGGCTTCCATGAACATTCTTGCACAGGTGGGTCCCTTTCCCTCCTCTAAGATCTCTTTGGGATATAGGCCCAATAGAAACACTGCTGGGTCAAAGGGTATGCACAGTTTGACAACTTTTTGAGCATAGCTCCAAATTGCTCTCCAGAATGGTTGGATCCGTTCACAGTTCCACCAACAATGTATCAGTGTCCCAGTTTTCCCACATCCCCTCCAACATTCATCGTTAT
>JAJPUD010000280.1:511337-534912 GCA_023553655.1 Myrmecobius fasciatus
AAAAAAAAAACAACCTAAGAAGGAAAACAAAATGCAGGGAAATATTCACAGAAAGCGTTAAAATGCTGTTGTGGTTCATACTCAGTTCCCTCAGGCCTCTCTCTGGATGTATATGACTATCTTCATCGTTGAACAATAGGAACTGGTTTGAATCACATCATTGTTGAAGAGAACCATGTCCATCAGAATTGATCATTGTATAGTCTTGTTGCTGTGTATAATGTTCTCCTGGTTCTGCTCATTTCACTCAGCATCAGTTCATGCAAGTCTCTCCAGGCCTCTCTGAAATCATCCTGCTGGCCGTTTCTTATAGAACAATAATATTCCATAACATTCATATACCATAATTTATTCAGCCATTCTCCAATTGATGGGCATCCATTCAGTTTCCAGTTTCTAGCCACTACAAAAAGGGCTGCCACAAACATTCTTGCACATGTGGGTCCCTTTCCTTCCTCTAAGATCTCTTTGGGATATAGGCCCAATAGAAACACTGCTGGGTCAAAGGGTATGCACAGTTTGATAACTTTTTGAGCATAGTTCCAAACTGCTGTCCAGAATGGTTGGATCCATTCACATTTCCACCAACAATGTATGTGTCCCAGTTTTCCCACATCCCCTCCAACATTTGTCATTATCTTTTCCTGTCATCTTAGCCAATCTGACAAGTGTGTAGTGGTATCTCAGAGTTGTCTTAATTTGCATTTCTCTGATCAATAGTGATTTGGAGCACCTTTTCATGTGACTAGAAATAGTTTCAATTTCTTCATCTGAAAATTGTCTGTTCATATCTTTTGACCATTTATCAATTGGAGAATGGCTTGAATTCTTATATATTTGAATCAATTCTCTATATATTTTAGAAATGAGGCCTTTATCAGAACCTTTGAATGTAAAAATATTTTCCCAGTTTATTGCTACCCTTCTAATCTTGTCTGCATTCATTTTGTTTGTACAAAAACTTTTTAACTTGATATAGTCAAACTTATCTATTTTGTGATTAATGATGATTTCTAGTTCTTCTTTGATCACAAATTCCTTCCCCCTCCACAGGTCTGAGAGGTAAACCATCCTACATTGTTCTAATTTGTTTATAATATCATTCTTTATGTCTAGATCATGAATCCATTTAGACTTATCTTGGTATATGGTGTTAGGTGTGGGTCAATACCTAGTTTCTTCCATACTAGTTTCCAATTTTCCCAGCAGTTTTTGTCAAATAGTGAGTTTTTATCCCAAAAACTGGAGTCTTCGGGTTTATCAAACACTAGATTACTATTGTCATTGAGTATTTTGTCCTGTGAATCTAACCTATTCCACTGATCCACTGTTCTATTTCTTAGCCAGTACCAAATGGTTTTGATGACCACTGCTTTATAATATAGTTTTAGATCTGGTATAGCTAGGCCACCCTCATTTGCATTTTTTTCATTAATTCCCTTGAAATTCTTGACTTTTTGTTTTTCCAGATGAATTTTGTTGTTATTTTTTCTAGGTCAGTTAAATAATTTCTTGGGAGTTTGATTAGTATAGCACTAAATAAATAGATTAGTGTAGGTAGTATTGCCATCTTTATTATATTTACTCCACCTATCCAAGAGCACTTGATAGTTTTCCAATTGTTTAGATCTGACTTTATTTGTGTGGAGAGTGTTTTGTAGTTTTGCTCATATAGATCCTGACTTTCCCTTGGCAGATATATTCCCAAATATTTTATACTATCGATAGTTATTTTAAATGGAATTTCTCTTTGTATCTCTTGCTGTTGCATTTTGTTGGTGATGTGTAAAAATGCTGATGATTTATGTGGATTTATTCTGTATCTTGCAACTTTGCTAAAGTTGTGGATTAATTCTAATAATTTTTTAGTTGATTCTCTAGGGTTCTTTAAGTAGACCATCATATCATCTGCAAAGAGTGATAATTTGGTTTCCTCATGACCTACTCTAATTCCTTTAATCTCTTTTTCTTGTCTTATTGCCAAAGCTAGCATTTCTAATACAATATTGAATAGTAATGGTGATAGTGCGCAACCTTGTTTCACCCCTGATCTTATTGGTTCCCAAATGAATTAAGACAAATTAGACATCTCTTGGGATATGTGATCACAATTAATTCCTGATTGCATGAAGGTTTATTTCAAGTATTCAGACTGATACCGAGTGATAATGTGTAAGTACTTCCCAAAAATATATATATATTTTTTAAATTGTGAAATTGAATTTTAGAAATGGACTTAAAATGCCTTTGTTTTGCAGATAAAGACTACTATTCAAGAAGTAGAATTTCCATTGGTCAAGGCAGAATTAGAAGCAATTGATGTGAAGTTACAATCAGCTGAAACAACATTGTTTTGGAATGGTGAAGGTACTGAGGCAATGACTTCAAATTTGGTTGAATTTGATATCCTAAAGAATCCATTGATTTGTTTCTTTTTTTTTTTTTTAGCAAAAAGAAAAAAATTAAAAAGCAAAAAACCAACAACCTTGTTTTCAGAATTCAACTTTAGAAATATGGTAGGCAAGATATATGGTACAGGGAAAGGTGAGCCCAATGAGAGGAGGAACAGGACTATAGTGACCACGTTGAAGAGCCACTGTTAGACCAGTAGAAGACCATGAACATAGGAACAACACTAGATAAATGCTACTCATACCTTAGAACCCCACTGACCAGCACCCGTAGACTTGCCCTATTTACAACCCCATTTTAATTATAATTTTTAAAAGTCTGTTATGATTTATAACTCCTAATAATAAAATCACTTAGATTTTTTTTTTCTGGTATTCTCAGTGGTGATGGCTTAAGAGGCTAAGACAATTCTACACACTGATTCAGTTCAAAAAGAACCTGTTTAATGTAATATTGCTTTCAGCAATAGTGATTTTTTTTTTAAAGGAACATTCTTTACCTTCTGGTCTTAGCAGGCTACCCAGCTAGGTAATCTGTAATCAAAGGGTAGGGATAATATGGGCATGATGCTTAGTAAAAACTTTTATATGATAGTAATGGCATTCTCTGGTTTGCATAGCAAAGTCTCCTCTAATTTGGTCTTGAACCTGAGGCATTTTATTTTTTATATCCTGTTGGGTCACTTCATTTTGAAGCCCTGAGAGTTGAGCAACAGTGTCCTCTGCTTTCCTCAGAATAGAAACAAGTGGTTACTGACCCACTGTGATTCATTCATAGTCCAGGAGCTGCCTTTCCATTAGCCAAGATGGATTTTGTTGAGCACTCAATCCATTCTCTCTGAGAAGGAAATGTGCTTAAGTTGCATTTGAGGAGTTTCAACTCTTATGTGCATTTTATTTGTGCTGTGCCCTAAACAATGGGATAGTTTTTCAGAGCATTCTTGTCCATAGAAGGACTAAAAAAGAGCGCTTCAACTTATTAAACTAGATAGCACAGTGAATAGAGCACTGGGCATGAATCAGGAAGGTGAGTTAAAATCTAACCTGAAACTATTGCTAGAGGTATGATCTGAGCTTCAAATGTGAAATGGTAATGATAATAGCACTTACCTCTCAAGACTGTGAGGGTTAAATGAGATAGTAATTGTAAAGTGGATTGATTCTTTTGTGAAAGCAAAATGGGTCATCTTTTATTTCAGTTCTTACCTAGCCTATAACTACTGAAGGAATGTTGCCTCAGGAAAATTCAAACCTGGGAAAGATCTTAGCTTTAAAAGGCCAAAATCACCCAATGCATCCCAGCCACAGCCAGTTATCCTGACCCATGTCTTACCACTGGACTCTGATGATTGGAGCAGAGAGTGGGACTGATAATTTTGCACAGCTCTTGCCTCACTCAAATCCAATTTACTTGCAAGTCAAGACATCACCCCATTGATGCCATTGGTCCTTTTCAAGAACTAAGGATGAACAGCAACAAACAATTGTAAAGTGCATGGTACAGTGCCTGGCACATAGTAGTACAGTGCCTGGCACACTACTTGTGGGGGTTCCCTGTGATGCTGTGTAAGCAGGAGGAGAGATGACTTCCAATTGGCTAAAATACCTCAAAAACCACTCTCTCATTCTTTGAGGTCACGGTTGTTCAAGGAATTGTCACAAGCCACCTGTGGGTAGAAGTGTTATACATATTTCATCTTTGTTGAATTAAATTGAATTGAATCTTATAACATAATCCCCTCATTTTATCAAATGATCAACAAGTATTTATAAATATTTCTTATATGCCAGGTATTGTGCTAGCTCCACCATCCCACCATAGTACAAAGATAAAATGTCCCTAAACAATTTCTAGTCTAACAGGGATGATAAACAAACACATAAAATATCATATTATATGTTATATATATATGTATAAGTATACATATACATATATTTATAGATAAAATGTTTCATTTGTTATATTATATATTAAATATATTTTGTATTATAAAATGTATCTATCACATTTATTATTTATTGTATGATATATATCATTATACTGATATTTAATATATCACATACATTATTGTATTATATAATATTATATATAATTTACTCATGGTAGATATCCAATATAAAATAATCATATGAAATACATTTTATATTAAATGTATTTTATTAGATGGCGTATTTAACACAATGTATTATATAAAATGATGCCTATATATCTAGATATATACATTATATATATAATGTATGTATGTATGTATGTATGTACATAGACTCAAATGAATCATATTTAGTACCAGGAGAGCCTGATCCCAATAAGAAGAGTAAGACTTTTTTTTCTCTCATACTCTCTGATTCATTCTTCTCCTCTCCTCAGGCAGTCTAGGAAAATCTTTTAAACATAACACCCAGTTATGGATCATGTGCAGATTTTCCCTTAATTCTAGTAAGTTACTCAATGCACAAAATAGATATAAGTATTGGAAAGTTCTTTTTTTCACCACCACAAAAGAAATGTTTAAAACACAAAAGACTCATAAGTGTGCATTAACAAATACTTAAAACATAGAACAATAATACATCACCTAGTATGTTCTTATGAAAGTTGGAGGTGCCTCTGCTGAGCAGACATTTCCCTCAACTTTGTCAGGTGATAGGAAGCAGTCTTACTTGATCATTGCATCAAGCAGAATTCTTAAATCTTTCAAAATTGAAATATTCACTTCTCAAGTTCACCATGAGCTCAGAGAAAGAAACATAAAATATTAAAGACAATCTGGGGTCTGGAGGTCCCTTCTCAGAGTCATTTAGTTAATCACCTATTCTTGGGGATTGAGGAAATAAATCAGGTTACTGATTTATTAGAAGTTCATGAGAAAACTGGAAGAATTCCAAGTTTTATGCTCAAAAGAGAGAGAAAGCATTTTTCTGCAGGACTAATAGCCTCTTGAGGTGGAGGGTGGCTCTGCCTGGCTCAGTTGTCAATCATCTTGGACACATCTCCCAATCAAAAGGATACATCGAGCGAAGTCCTAGTCAAAGGGACAGACTGGGAGTAGTCCTTTTGCAAAGGGCTTATATCCTCTCTTCAGTTAAATATTTCTTATCTCCAACAAAATCAATAGGCAGGGCTGTTTTTAATACATTTTGCCATACCCAATTTTTAACAGAAAAGGAAACTAATTCTATGAATATTTCAACTTTTTTTTTAAAAGGTGTATTTCAATATATTCAAGAGATGAGAGAAATCCTATATGACTTAGAGACCAGGATCCAGAAAACAAAGCAAAATGTGGAAGAAATTATTCAGATTATGAACGTGAGTCAATAATAAGGTGCTTGCTTGAGAAGGATAAAAATGGGAGGCCCAAGGAAAAGGCTGAGGGAAAAAAATGCTAAAATACAGCAATAATGGGATCTTTAAATTTAAAGAGCACAAGAAGATTCTCCATACTACAGAAATTCAAAGTAATACACTGCCCTACATCACTATAAGTGTGAAGCTGGATTTATTATGGATAGTGGAAGTTCTTTCTTCAAAGTGTCTTTTCCAAAGGCAGATTTCTTATCACTGGATTGCTAACCTGTTTTAACCTTTTCCTTTCAGGATTGGTCAGCCAACCCTATGTTCGAAAGAAAGGACAACAAAAAAGAAACCCTTTTAGACTTGGATGGAAGGGTGAACAACCTCAACAAACGCTACACAGCAGTCAAAGAAGCTGGAGTGAAGATTCACGCCATGGTTGCAGTAAGGAAGCTAGAAAAATTCTTAGGAATACACCTAGTTTCCATGCTGGAGAGTAAAAAGCCAAGATAGATATAATGATGATATAGGACCAAAGATTTAGAGGGATTGTGGACTTGAGAGACTATCTAGCTCCCTTCCCCCACCCCACTCCCCACTTTTTGCAAGAGGGGAACCTGAAGTCCAGAAGTGAAGTAATAAGTAATAAGTGAAAAAGGCAGGATTTTAACTCTGGTCGTCTGAATCCCAAACCATGCTGTCATTGAATGAACTATCATTCAAATTACTCAGTAAATTTTTGTTTAAATTAACAATAGTTATCTTATAAGATCTTAGATACGAAGCTGAGAGGGAGCTTAGATGCCATCTAATCCAACCCTTCCATTTAACAGATGAGGAAATGGAATTCTAGTAAACTTAAAAAACTTGTCCATAATTACACAGTTGGTCCTCAAGCAACGCATAGAATACTAGGTCTGGAATCAGGAAGATTCATCTTCCTGAGTTCAAATCTAGTTTCAGACACTTACATTGATCAAAGTTCTTAAATCTTTCACAGCTATTTTCCTTTATGAAAAACTGTACAGATTGTTCTTGTTCTGCTCACACTGTACTACTTCCTCCTAATTTTCTCTGAAGCTGTCTCTCTTGTCATTTCTCACAGTACAACAATATTCCATTACATTCACACACCATAATTTGTTCATCTACTCCCCAAATAATGGGCATCTTCTTTGTTTTTAGTTCTTTGATGCAACAGAAAGTATTTCTATTGTAAAACAATCATATGTATAGGTCTTTTTCCTCTTTCTTTGTCAGTATTAATGGGTCAGTAGGTATTCAGGTGAGTGATTTTTGGGAAGAGTATGGTTTCAAATTGCTTTCCAAAATGGTTGGATTGCTTCACAGCTCCACCAGCAGTTCATTGGTTGGCCTGTTTCCCAGCAGCCTTTCCTATTATTATTATTTTGCTTTTTTTTTTTATCATCTTGGCTAATGTGACAATCTCTAAAATTCAGAGTTGTTTTAATTTGTGTTTTTTTTTATTATTAGTGGTTAGTCTTTTATATAGCTATACTTACTTGCCTGTATTTATATCATTTTCTTTGAACATAAAATAAATTTGCTGACAATATTTTTTGTTTCTATTTAAATGCTAACATTCTAATTATAACTATATTGATTTTTTTAAACAAAAATAAGTTTCCTCATATATAAAAAGTAGAGTTTGAACTTCTTAAGTTCTATATCCAGATGCCATGGTGAGCAACCAAACATTTTGGGACATTTCATGGCTTGCGTTGTAGAAGTTATGCCATAGTCATTGTATTTGAATTGGGGTACTATTTTTGAACATCATGATGAGAGCATGGGATTTTCCACTGTTGTGTAAAATTAAAAAATTTCCTGTAGACCTTAAGAAATTCCCTGGGATTTTTCTTGGGATTCTAATTCCTACATCAGAGGCTACCTAAAAAAAGTATGGTTTTTTTTCCCCTTCATAAATCTCCCTGTTCTGAACAGTACAGGCATTAGCTTCAGAAGGCGCTGCCTGAAATGTTAGCTGGGAGGTAACTTCCATTACATATTGCCATGGATTCATGAGGAGGGTAACCCAAGACATAAAAAAATTTCATGGAGTATTAGAGATGGCAATAAATCTAGAGCACAGTTCACAACAGAGAAGAATATACTTAAGCAAAAGCACAGCCATCAAGAAAAGCAGAAAGACACCAAATAACTGGAAGAATGTGTTATGTGGGCAGCAAGGAGGAGAAATGATACCAAAGAAAGGTGTCAGAAGGCAGGACAGGGAAGGAGGAAGGCAATGAAGGGGACAAGTTTTATCTATTGCCTCATTTTGTAGAGGGGAAGCCCTACTCATGATGACCCTTGGTCCTTGATCACTGTGATAATCATTGTGATTTTAAGAAGCAGATTTAAGAAGTGATTTTAAAAATCATGTGAACTTAAATATATATATATATACACATAGTACAATGTATATATACATATATAAATCTGTATGTATATGTATATATGTATACACAGAGAGAGAGAGAGGGAGAGAGGGAGGAAGGAAGGGAGAGAGAGAAAGAAGGAAAGACAGACTGAGACAGAGGAGAGAGGGGGAAGAGAGAGAGAGAGAGAGAGAGAGAGAGAGAGAGAGAGAGAGAGAGAGAGAGAGAGAGAGAGAAGAGAGAAGAGAGAAGAGAGAAATAGAGATAGACAGAGAAACAGAGACAGAGAGAAGGACAGAGACATAGAGAGGGGGGGAAGAAGGAGGGGGGAGAAAAAGAGGGAGGGAAGGAGAAAGAAATGGAGGAAGGAGAAAGAGAAAGGGAGGGGGAGGAGAGAGAAGAGAGAAGAGAGGACAGAAGTTGCATTAATTGAGCACTGGGGATACAAATACAAGCACATAGGCGCTGCCTTCAAGGAGCTTACATTCCAGTGGGGAAATAAAAACATAGAGAAGGGAGTGGGCTTGGTCTGGACCCTTTGTAAAATGGAGGTGTAAGCTGGAGTTATCATTTCAGAAAAATAGACCTAAGGATGGAGGCATTAAGAGTAAGAAGGCTGATGGAAAGAAAAGTCTGGAGAATGAATGAAACCCATAGTAATATAGGGCATACTGGTAGTACACAGACCATTTTGGGAGCTCTTATTCACACAAAAAAGCATACAAGACATAAATTTTCACCCTTGAAGCCATTCTTTCTTTGGCTTCAAAGTAAATCATTATTGTATATTAGTAAGTAAGGCAACCTCCTTGGCCTGGCAGCTGATGGGGGGCTGTGAGGATTTATGCTAAAGAAAACAAAATGGACACAACATTCTAATTGAGTGAACCGACTCCAAAAGTGTATGAACACTCCAATTGTAAAGGGGGTCAGGGATTGGCAGAAATCCTTTGGAGTTAAGGCCTGTACTCATGGATGTTTATGAGTCATTCAAAACTGTTGCTTTATCTATCTGTGTTTCTCTTCCTCTGGATAAAAGTGATGATTTAATAACTTATATTTCTTTCCCAGGAAAATGCGGAATTATTTAGAGCTGACATAACAAGTGAATCTTGGGAGGATTATGTAGATTATATCGATTTTATGGTTTTAGAAGGATTTGAGCAATTTATTCGAAAATCTCTACAGTATCTTCTGAGCAACATGATAACAGATGTAAGTTTTGAAAATGAATTTTTGTTTCAAAACACACACACATATATATATAATGTAATTATATATATCATATATATAATATTATTATATATAAATATATAATCATTAGGGAATGTTTTCACCTGTCTTTTATGATATCAAGATAAATTTTTAAAAAGAGATTAGTACATCTCACTCCTTTAAATGAAGTGGAAGTTATAAACAATTTCTCTATTATCTTTGGAAATGGGTACTTAGCTGCTTACTTCAGCATGAAAACTATGTTAAACAATTAAAAAAAAAAGCGCAATTTTAATCCTAGGTTCTGTTTCATTGGAAAGATAACTAGGAAAAGTATCTCCAATCTTCAGGGGTGACTGATGCCATTTATGTGTGCTTTCTGCTTTGAGAGTAACAAAGTAAAAAACTCTGTGAAAATGGAAATACAATTGACTCTTAGTCATCCCCTCTAGGTCGACCTGGTCTAAGTTTTAACTCTGTTTTCACTACTTACTAGCTATGAAATTTGCCCTGAGCGACAGCATGGCATGCTGAATGCAGTATTGTACTTAGTCTCAGGAAAACTTGGGCTCAAATCTTGCTTCTTGTACTTATTAGCTGTATGACTCCAAGGCCATTTCTTTAATTATAAAATGGGGATAATTATATCTGTAATATCTCCTTCACAGAACTGTCATGGGAATGAAAAGAGAGAATATACGTAAAACACTTTGTGAAAATACAGTGAAAAAAGTACTGATCTTGGAATTAAGAAGACTCATTTTCATGAGTTCAAATCTAATCTCAATTACTATGTGACCCTAGGCAAGTCACTTAATGTCTCATTTTCCTCATCTGTATAATAAGTTGGAGGAGGAAACAGCAAACCATTCCAATATCTTTATCAAGAAAACCCCAAGTGGTGTCATGAAGAGTCAAACATGACTGAAATGACTGAACAGCAATTGCATAGTTGAGAGTGCTAAATTACTCCATATCTTTATGGAATTGCCAAGTTTTATTATGATAAAGCAAATTGTATTATAATATTATAATATAAATAAACAATAACAATAATAATATGCTTTTTAAAATGACAGGTAATACAAAATTTATTTCTATTTCACCACAAATGCAAATACAATTATTTTTGTAGTAGACTGTGAATTCTTTTGAGTAAGCTGAAACTGAGTCTATGCTTCTTGAAATACATAATCTATGTGCTGGGGAAAAGCAACGTAGGAGAATTTCAGGAATTGGAGTCAAATTGGCTTGGAGTTTTTTTTTTAAAGTCATGTATATATTTCATAAAATATATTATATGAGAAACAACTATAAGTAGAACAACATATAAAATTAGAAATAAATAGATCCATTCTCTCAAAGAAAATAATTTCTCTGGGCATCAACTGTTCTCAGGAAGTTATTGCTCCTCTGTTTGAAGTGAGGTTGGAACTAAATGAAGATGTCTTAACATACAATCCATCTCTGGAAATTGGAGCAGAAAATGGCTTCTTGACTCTAATAGAGAGTTTGATAAGTGACATATATAACACTGCCAAATTGATTCAACGAGTGGCAAAAGGCAAACTGAGTTACAAGGTGAGATTTTCCTTAATTCAACTGTTAATATTGGTAAGGACTTATTTGCCAATTCTTTTGGGCCACTTCTCCAGCTTCTATTCACATTGTCAGACCAAGGCCCCAGAAAGTGCTATTTTTTCCCCTGGAGTTCTAGGACAATGATGTCATGTCAAACTTAAATAGAAGAATATCTCTACAGTCATAAAATGACTTAGGAAATCCCAAATAATATTATCTATGTATTTTTATTTGTTTTGTTAAACATCTTCCAATCACATTTAAATCTAGTTTGACCCCACATGTTTTGTAGCCACAGGTGACCAGTGGACCACAAGATTGACACCTGTGATCAAGGAAGTAATCCAGAAGAATTGGGGAGGGGGAGAGTTCTAGAACTTTATTCACAAGTCCCCGGCTAATGTACTCCCTGGTATCTATTAAATCAATTGATAACTGCTCCAATATGCATTTTTTTTTTACAATAAGTAGGTTACAGCAAGGACAAAAACATATCCCCAAATTGAGGAGATAATTTTGCCTCTGACCATAAGAGGGATCTCAGGAACCTTTTAATTCCACTCCCTCATTTTCCAGATGAAGAGACTAAAGTCAAGGTAGCTCTAAATCTGGGATGCTATAAAATTGTGAGCTGTTATGAATTTTTTCCTTTCAGCAACAGCCAAGCAGCACATCTTCCTGAACATGAATGGGAGAAAAGTTTCCCTTCCTACCTTCTTTCAACTCTCTACTAGCCTAAATTACTCCATGAAAATAGTTCTATCTTAGCACAACTGAACTCTGGCTACTAATTCACAGTTACTGCTTTGATCTGTCTGCTGGTTCAACACTCTCATCTGCCTTTAAGTCCCCATGGGTATTGTAGAGTCAAGTTTATTTATAGGCAGAATAATTCTAATCAGGTTTTATATATATATATATACATATATATATATATATATATATATATATATTTTGCTGAAGCAATTGGGGTTAAGTGACTCTGGCTAAGTCACCTAACCCTGTCTGCCTCATTTCCTCATTTGTAAAATGAGCTGGAGAAGGAAATGACTAACCACTCTAGTATCTCTGCAAAGAAAAACTCAGATGGGGTCACAAAGAAACAGATATGACTAAAATGACTGAATAATAACAATAATACAAAGGGAATTGTTGCTTCTCTGCCTCTGTGAGGCAGAGAAATCACAGTGGCTGCTCTCATGGATATTCATCAGTCATTCTAGTTGCTTCTATGTGTTGCTTCTTTGGAATGAAGGAACCTGATTTAATCAGCTTACATCAAGAACCATTCTGACTTTTCTCTTTTACATTTAAGACCTCAGATAGCCAATTCCATCTCTTTATACCAGGCAGAGAATAGCCCACCATACTGATTGCTCCCCAAAGACTTGTTTTGACTTTTAAAAAATATCCCAGTTCCATTTTTTTAAAAGGCTAACAGCCTTTTCATTGATTAAAAGCAAGTTCCCAGTGGGGGGGGGGGGGAAAAAGAAGCTAATTTGGATTGTGAATTCCACTATTTACTTCATTGCCTTTACTCTTTCAGAGTGACCTCGAAGACAATGCAGAATTGTTAGAAATGAGGGAAGACGTGACAAACCAAGTTTATACTGCTATGAAACAGGCTGAGGAGTATCAAGATTCCTTTGAGAAATATTCTTATTTATGGATAGATAACCTCCGTGAATTCATGCAGCTCTTCTTGACTTATGGACACATGTTCACACAAGAAGAGCTAGATGCCCGAGTTGAAGAAAGTCTCCCTAAGACACCCCCAACTCTGCCACAGTTTCAGCAGCAGGTAACATTAAAATGACAATTAAGGCACCAGGAAGGAATTTTAAAATTATTATTGATATTAGGCAGGACAAGGTGGGGGTGGGTTCAGATCTAATACAAATCATTTTTGTATTAGACTTATCCACCTTGCAGATAATCTGTAGACATTTCTAATCTGATCCTGGCTTGACCCTGTAACTCAAAACATTTTTATGCTCTCTTTACATCAGATAGGATTGAGTCAAGGAATGCAAATTAATTTTTAATGTTAGCCCAACATAATTAGAAGGGGAAAAAATGCTATAAATAGTACACATTCCAAGGCAAATGTAAATAATTTCTTAGTTGTCTGAGTTTTTCCATAATTTTAGTTGCGTCTCCATCCCATTTCATCAACATGGATAATTAGAAAGTTATTTGTAATCAGTTCCCCACACCGTAGATACTTTAAGAATCACCCTAGACTCTTGGGATGATGCTAGATCAGGAAGTCTATGAGTTTTGTCCTTCCCAACTACAGAAAGAAGCCACACTCAAAAGATTTTAATTCTCTGTGCTTTCTAAGAAAACCACTAGTCCATTTTATACTTCTATTGTGACACTGATTTATGCTTTTCAGATTGATTCTTATGAGAAGCTTTATGAGGAAGTCTCCAAATTTGAGAACAGCAAAATATTTAATGGTTGGTTACAGAGTGATTGCCGTCCATTTAAGCAAGCCCTTCTCAATATCATTAAACGGTGGAGCCTTATGTTTAAGCAGCATCTGAGTGACCATGTTACTAATAGGTAGGATATTCCAATATTTCTAATTTAAATTCACCTTTGTTTGATGGATGATATCTATCTTGAAAATGAAAACCAAAAACTTGTTAGTCTGCTGAGATGTCTCAGTATGCCATCCTACTCTGAAGAGATAAGATACTTACGTAATATAAATTTCATTACCATTCTTGTAGCTTATTATCTGCAAAATGAGGGGCCCACATTCTCTGAGACATCTGAGGAACCATAGTTTTCTATGGTTCTATTTCCACTTACTGAACAATTTTCCTAAAGTAGGGAAGGTAAATTTGTATTTGTCCAGGACATTAGTCTGATCCAAGAAAAGGGATCCAAGGTAGAAATTCTAAAAGAATTATATTGGGGACATCTGGATTCAGGACCTGGTCTCACATATCACTAAGACTGATGAAGGGTAGAAGGTATGGGCTAAAAATCTGCTCTAAGGTAAAAGGAGATTGTAACTGGGGGTCCCAGTGTCTGAGACCTCGCCTTATTTTATCAGGTTTTTTTTTTTTTTTTTTTTTTGAGGCAATTGGGGTTAAGTGACTTGCCCAGGGTCACACAGCTAGGGAATGTTAAGTGTCTAAGACCAGATTTGAACTCAGGTCATCCTGACTTCAGGGCTGGTGCTCTATCCACTGCACCACCTAGCTGCCCTACCTCACCTTATTTTAAAGGCAGCATATCTCCAGTTAAGTGGAAGAATTCAGATGAAGGCAGCCAGAAGTTCATTTTATCTAGCCATTCCACCTAGAGGCTATTAGTTGTCTGGAGTTTTCACCCTGTTCATTGTTCACCTATTGTTCCCCATGCAATATTTTCCCATCCTAATCTACTTATTGCCTGCAAAGAACATTCTATTAAAATAAATAGGTATCTTCCAAATGTACTCCTATCATATGTACCAATACATTCTACTTGATTTGGGCCCATTTATCCCTTGGATGTCTCTTTGCCCCATTATCCATTTTAATTCTTTTTTGGTGCTTATTAGATTATAAATCATGAAATTATTGATCACGTTCCAAATGACTGTTTTTTTTTTTTTTTTTTTTTAGCCTGGCTGATCTGGAAACTTTCATGAAAGAAGCCAGAGCAGGTTTAACAAAGCCTCTAAAAGAAGGTGATTATGATGGTCTTGTAGCAGTCATGGGACACTTAATGAAGGTCAAAGAGAGACAGTTAGCAACAGACCACATGTTTGAACCCCTGAAGCAAACTATTGAACTACTAAAAACCTATGGAGAGGAGATGCCTGAAGAAATACACACCAAGTTACAGGTAAGGTATTTGGTGGCTAACCAGTTGGATAATCAAACAACAAATAATTAAGTACCTACCATGTGGCCTGTGCTGTGACAAACACAGAGTGCTCCATGATGCAAGTATAAGATATGATTTCGGTACTGCTTTAAGAACTGACAGATTTCTGGTTGTGGGTTAGTTTGCACCCAACAAAGATTAATAGGAATGTGTTTGAGAGTCATACACAAATCTAACTCAAATGATTCTCAACTGAGAAGGAAAAGAGGAAAAAAAGCTTCCTTTATATACTCACTGAGTTACATACCATAAATGGCAGCGACAGTATTGGATGAAGAGTAGCAAGTAGCAATAAATGGATAAACATGTATGGGGAAAAGAAGAGAGGGGACCAGAGATTCTGAGCTAGATATCTGAACAGGTGGAAAATAGTGAAATTTGGAACTAGAGAAGCATCCCAGAGTCTAGCTGTTCAATTTTACCATGATGGGTTGTGCTGAGGACTGACAGGACTGTCACTTCAGTGAGAAGAGCAAGCCTTAGGGAACTAAGAACAGATATCCAGAAATCCTCTGAAATTCTTACCAAGCTTTCCTAGGGGTTGTGATCAATTCTCCTGTTTTCCTCACTTATTTTTCCCTTGCTTTACTCATTGTCCAGCATAAAATTGAATGGAAGGGAAGCCAGCCATATTGTTTCTTTCCCTTCCCCCTCTGTTGCTGCTTTAAGAACAACTGTTTCTGTAATGGTTGTTTTCTGTGCATGTAGGGGAAAATGTCTTAAAATCAGGGTGACCTTTCAAATCTGCGCCAAAACTGCTTACTTGAATGTTAGTGGTGAAAATCATAATGGAGGGAAGACAAACTTGAGAGGGAATATCAAGATTTCATAACCTTAATTTGGATTTGCCAGTAAAAAATGAATGGAGATTTAAGCTGCACATTTACTTGAGATTATAGTGCAGTATAGAGAAAAGGAAAACAATATTAGGGGACAGATTATGAGAACCACTAAAAAGTCCTGCACTTTTAAGAGGTTTGCATGGATAATTTTACTTTCACTTTAAAACTATTGGCAGCTGCTTTTTCTTATTTAGTGCATTGCGGTTTTTGTTGTTGTTGTTTGGTTGGTTGGTTTTTGTGGGTGTGTTTGTTTGTTTGTTTGTTTGTTTGTTTTTTGAGACTGGATCTCCCTATCTTGCCCAGGTTGCTAAGTACAGTCACTTTATACTAAATACCATTGCTGGCTTTGACCTCCATTTTATGACCTAAATGAATTAGTGCCTCATTAGGCAGCCTGGTGAATTCTGCCTCTTGTAGGCTCAGAATTTCCAAACTCCTCAAACTCTGGAATGGCAGGGATTACAGAAATGCCACTGGAGTTTTAAAAGAAGTCTCAGGACATGCAGGAGGAATGAAGTAAATCTATGCCTTCATAAAGGAAAGATAAGGGAGTTCTCCTTCAACTTTGCCCACACAATGACAGCTCATTCTGCCTTGTTCAACACCACCATCTGCTGCTTATGTAAGAAATAGCAACTAAGAGGTGCTCTGAAAGAAGCTAGAGATTTTAAAATGAGTAGGTGAAAAGTATGTGGTCACATAGGCACAAAGGGCTGTGCAAAGGCATAAATATGAAAATTGCATGTCAGTTGTAGGAAACATTGAATTAAGCCAATTTGAAACACTGATATTATACACTATATTATAGTATATTGTGCAAATGTTCATGTAGCACTATAAATTTTGGAAATCTAATTTCATGTATGATTATTTTTATTTTTATGTAATAGATGTTTGTTGATGGTTACTATGTTCAACTTTTTTTAGATGGGAGGAATGATCCTTTCATATGTGGAAGATGACAGTTATTTGCAATGTGCATAATTTATGAAAGGGGTGAAAGAAAGGAAAGATTGACAAGGTACAAGAATTAGGATAAGTTTTTTGAGGGTCTCATAATTTAGAATGAGAGTTTGCACTTGATATGATTGATTATTAATATAGAACCTCAAATAGGGTTCAGCATGATGTAAATAGCATTTGCTGAGTATGATTCTAGCTTTTGTGAGTTACATATTTGATCATTGAATTTAGAGGAAAGAAAACTGTCTCTTTTATCTGTTGTTTTCCAATTTTTAAAGTAGCCTCCTTATTCATTATTTCTTCCAGGAACTACCAGAGCAGTGGACCCAAACAAAGAAAGTGGCTATACAAGTCAAACAAAATGTGGCTCCTCTACAGGCCAATGAAGTGAATATAATTAGAAGAAAATGCCAGCAGTTTGAGGTACCATGGGAAAAAATCTTGTTAAGCAGATCCATAACTGAACTTTTTTTTTTAATGCTCAGGACAATTTCATAAAATGTACCTACATGCAGTTAGCATTACAAATGTTTTCATATCAATTTTTTGAAGACAAATTTATTTGAGGGGAAACAGGGACACACAGAATGATACAGGGGAGTTTAACCAGGGTAGACAGAGGTGGAAGCACTTGTCATATCCTATTTTAAATATTTATTCTTGTTAAGTAGGTGCTAGACCCAGTTGTTTTTAATGGTGCTGAAATCCAAGGGCTGTTGGTCCTGCTAAATTTCAGCATCTTGGGTAAAGCTGTGTTTTCTCTCCCTTAGTAACAGTACTGTTGGTAAGTAGTACACAGCTCTTAGATCCTGCTGGAATTTGGGCAATGTGGTACTTGATTTGTAGTAACAAACAGTATAAACTGGACTATTTAGTTTACTTTGTTATTTGTTTGAAATATAAAGTCCATATTTTCTTTTTCTTTCTAGCTCAAGCAGCATGAATTTAGAGAATTTTTCAGACGAGATGCCCCCTTTAATTTTATGGATCCTGCTCCCTACAAATCCCTGAATAAGGTATTTAAATCAAAGGCTCAAGGATGTAATCATCCTTTGGCCCGTGACTTAAGACAGTGAAAAGTGACATTCTGCATTGTTTCTTTATTCCTTTATGCTTTAATTCTTGTGAGTATATAGATAAATTTATTTGATCTCAGAGCCAGAATATTTATTTCTGTGTAAATATGGGTATTTATAAATTGAGCCAAGGACAGTGGACTTATGTTGGAGTGAGGAAATGATCATATTTAAGAAATCTACTCAATGATATCTTCTCTTTTTTCTACCTCTCCCTACAACTTCTGAGAATACATCATTCTCCCCCCTCAAAAAAAGGGATTAGAAGAAGGAGGTCTAGAATTATACTCAAAATCTGAATTCAAATTCTGTCTCAGCTCTTTAATAGCTAAGTGACTTTATGTAAGTCATTAATGTCTGTGGGGCTAAGTTTCCTCCTCTATAAATTCGATAGTGATATGATATAAATCAAAGATTCTTAACCCAGAGTTCTGTGGGAAGATTTTAGTGGAGTTCATGAATTTTGATTTAAAAAATGTTTTCACTAATCTTTAACTGAAAGGTAGCATTTCCTTCAATTGTGAACATAGGTTTAAATAGCAATCTGAAAAGGTGTCTATAGACTTCACCAGGCCTCCAATATATGTATGTGTAAGTGGTAAAAGGGGGTATCCAAGGCATAAAAAAGGTTGAGAGCCACATGCACTCTTAAGGATCCCTTCTAGTTCCAAATCCCACAATTGTGCTGGGGCTAGCAAGTATCCCCTGAAATTCCACTGGCATCATTGGTTTGCATCGAAATCATGTTGATAGATGTATGTATTTAAAATGGAGTATACTTAGGTGACTTTCATAACTCCTGATCCAAAAAGCTCCTTAGAGAATGAACCTGATTTGAACTCTCTGATCAGAAATCAGGGAATGCTTTTTGCTACTATCTACCTTCCATATTGAGAAATTTTGGCAGTGAAATACAACCCAACTGGCATTGGAAAGAGAGGGATGTGGTCACATAGTGCATAGCCAAAATCCCTTTGGTAATGCCAACACTTCTTATGGCCAGTGTTTCAGTGTTTACCTGATTATTTTGTTAATTTAATCCAATCTAGGAATAAGTAGGCAAATTAGTGGATCTAAATTTTCCTTCCTTTTCTTGCCTTTGCCAATGCAGTGGAGGTTCTAAAAGAGGATAATATTATTACCACAGTGATAACGAGGAAGATGGAGGCAAAAACTCAGGGCTAAGACATGTTCATTCAAAATAATTTCCCCAGAAAATTGGTGGTATTTGGATGTGATACAAAATACAGGACTAGATGTGGGTTTTATTTAATGGGAATCATAGTCTGAATTATTTGAGGAAATGATTTAGAAAAAACATCATAAGAAAAAGAAAAGCAATATTTCTTTTTTTTTAATTAAAGCTTTTTATTTGCAAAACATATGTATGGGTAATCCTCCAACATTAACCCTTACAAAGCTATCCATTACAAAATTTTCCCCCTAGTCTCCACCCCTCCCCTAGATGGCAGGAAGTCTACTACATGTTAATTATGTTAAAATATTTGACAAATCGAATATGTATATACATATTTTTACATTTATCTTGCTGTGCAAAAAAAGTCGGATCTACAAGAAAAAAAATCGGAGAAGGGAAACACAATGCAAGCAAACATCAATAGAGAGCATGAAAATGTTATGTTGTGGTCCACATTTCATATCCCTCTCTCTGGGTGTATATGGTTTTCTTCACTGAACAATTGGAACTGGTTTGAAACATTTCATTGTTGAAGAGAGCCATGTCCATCAGAATTGATCATTATATAGTCTTGTTGTTGCTGTGTATAATGATCTCCTGGTTCTGCTGATTTCACTCAGCATCAGTTCATGCAAGTCTCTCCAGGTCTCTCTGAAATCATCCTGCTGATTGTTTCTTATAGAACAATAATATTTCATGACATTCATATGCCATAATCTATTCAGCCTTTCTCCAAGTGATGGGCATCCATTCAGTTTCCAGTTTCTAGCCACTACAAAAAGGGCTGCCACAAACATTCTTGCACATGTGGGGTCCTTTCCTTCCTTTATGATTTCTTTGGGATATAAGCCCAATAGAAACACTGCTGGGTCAAAGGGTATGCACAGTTTGATAACTTTTTGAGCATAGCTCCAAATTGCTCTTCAGAATGCCTGGATCCATTCACAGTTCCACCAACAATGTATCAGTGTCCCAGTTTTCCCACATCCCCTCCAAAATTCGTCATTATCTTTTCCTGTCGTTTTAGCCAATCTGACAGGTGTGTAGTGGTACCTCAGAGTTGTCTTAATTTGCATTTCTCTGATCAATAGTGATTTGGAGCACCAAGAAAAGCAATATTTCATGGGAAAATGAGGCAGCAAAGAATGTTCTATGGAACTTTATGATGTGACTAGGAGTTATCATGGGAAAAATTATAATGATGGTAAAAATTTTACCTCTAAAATATCAAATTTGAAATTATAAATGTATCAAAAATTATATATGGCAATATTTTTTTTTTTTTTTTTTTTGCTAAGGCAATTGGGGTTAAGTGACTTGCCCGGGGTCACACAGCTGTTACGTGTCTGAGACCAGATTTGAACTCAGGTCCTCCTGACTTCAGGGCTGGTGCTCTATCCACTGCGCCACCTAGCTGCCCCTATGGCAATATTTTCAATTGTGAAATAGGCTTAATTCTCTAGATTTTATTCCAAAGTTTCTCCAAATCCCATTTATTCTGGGGATAGTCTATACCTTAAAGTCCCCAGCCAGACCAGTATTTATTGTATTCTGCTATCACATTTCAAGCCCCAAAGTCATCCATAGCCAAATTAGCTTGCAAAGCATTGGTCTTTGGACTAAAATGGATTTGTAAAGTCATGGAACCTTTAAACATTATTCTTAGCATTCTTCTTTTATTTCTAGCAACAAAAAAGCATTGCCACTATGGAAGGCATCATGGAACAACTTTCGAAGTCAGCTGGTTTGTTTGAAGTCACAGTCCCAGATTATAAACAACTTAAAGCCTGTCACAAGGAGGTATGCCTGTTGAAAGAGCTCTGGGATATGATCATCTTGGTAAGTGATTGGATTGGTATCATGATGCAAATAGATGTTTATTGTAATTATATTCAGCCTACTTCAAAGGTGGGGAATTTTATAGGCTGAACTCAACTTTAGGCATAATTTTTTATAAAAAAATTTAATGAATATCATTCATTTTATATCACCTATTTTCTTGCCATTATTTATTTTAAAAAGAAAAGGAGGGAGAGAGGGAGGAAGGAAGGAAGAAAAAAAGGAAGGAAGGATGGAAGAAGGGAGGAAAGAGAGGGAAGGAGGGAGACAGACAAGAAAGGAGAGAAGGAGGGAGGGAGACAAGGAAGGAAGGAGGGAGGGAGGGAGAAAGGGAAACAGGGAAGGAGAGGAGGAGAGAGGGAGGGAGACAGGGAAGGAAGGAAAGGAAAGGAAAGGAAGGAAAGAAGGAAGGAAGGAAGGGGGGGAGGAAGGGAAGGAGGAACATTATTCTTATATCCATAGTCTTGTTCAAAGTCTTGATTATGTATCAAGTCATTTGTTTTCCCATGTGTATTCATCATATTCATCATTTCTTCTATGCTATCATTTAAATAACTATTATCTAATTCATCCACTTTTGTTTTTTCTACTATAAAAAGTGATAGTGTAAATATTTTGTTTAAGAATTTGCTCTGTAGTGAAAGTTGACTTGATTCTTTACTTTTTAAAAGATTATATGACTTTTAATATTCTAATATCCATTTGATACTATGTTATATTGTATTGCAGTCTAAACCTAATTTTTGCCACACTGCTTTTCAGTTTTCACAGCAATTCTTGTCAAATAGGGGCATCTTTCACTGTAATCTGTGTTCTGAGGTTTAGTTTTAATAGTGTTAATGATTACTGCTTTATAGTATAAATTGAAGTTAAAATTTTTATTATTTCCCTTGAAATTCTAGGTCTTTTTTATTTTACTTTACTTCTCAAACTCTATAAAGTACCTATTCATGAGAATTTGATTATATTATGTCACTTTTTTATTTGTTATATTTTTGTGACCTAACCATGACCAATAAATTTCTAGTTAATTAAATCATTCTTTATTTTTTTTAAAGAGCTCTTTCTAAATTATGTCTATGTCTGTACAAGGTGTGATATAATTAATTCTCAGATTAATTCTCAGATATTTTATACATTTTACAATTATTTTGAATGGATTTCTCACTCTATTATTTCCTATTGAGTTTTCTTGTTGCTATATATAAATACAGTTAATATTTGTGGGTCTATTTTATGTCCTGCTAATTTACTAGAGATATTAATTGCCTCTTTTTTTGCTGATTTGCTAGAATTCTCTAATTTAATTATTATAGGCATTTCCTATTCATATGCTTTTAATTTCTTTTTTCTGATAGTCAGTGTCAGCATTTCTAGAACTATGTCAGACAACAGGGTGAAAAGAAAGCATCCTTGCTTTATTCTTGTACCTATTGGGAAAATTTCTAGTGTATCTTCAAATGATGTTAAGATTTGGTTTTACATACATACTTTTGTACTTTTATAGTTATGCTTTGAAGAGTCTCTACTATAAACATGCTACACTTGTCAAAGGCTTTTTCTGTAACTATTGTGTAGTTTTAAATGCTTCTTTTTTAAAATGCTTGTTTAATTGTTTCCCTTTTGTTGAAACAAACTTGTATCCTTGATATAAATCCAATTTGATTCTAGTGAATGTTTTAGATATAGTGATGTAAACTTTTTGTCAGGATTTTATTTTAAAATTTTAAGTTGCTATTCATTAATCATATTGCTAAGTTTATCTTTTTTGACTTTTGCTTTTCTGGTTAAAGTATGAGGACTTGGGGCAGCTAGGTGGCGCAGTGGTTAGAGCACCAGCCCTGAAGTCAGGAG
The DNA here is from genome assembly GCA_023553655.1 of Myrmecobius fasciatus. NCBI lineage: Eukaryota > Metazoa > Chordata > Mammalia > Dasyuromorphia > Myrmecobiidae > Myrmecobius > Myrmecobius fasciatus. The sequence goes on from JAJPUD010000280.1 coordinate 533,902, forward strand.
GACCTGAGTTCAAATCTGGTCTCAGACACTTAACATTCCCTAGCTGTGTGACCCTGGGCAAGTCACTTAACCCCAATTGCCTCAGCAAAAAAAAAAAAAAAAAGTATGAAGACTTTATGTAATACAACCCTCAGAACTCACTAGCCCAACTCACACCACCATTGGCAGTTTGGAGCGTCCCCATGGGACGTCTATTACTATTCCAAGTTTCTTAGGGCTTAACCATGTGGGTGACTGTCCTTCTAAAAGTTAGGTTACAAGTCTCTATCAGCATGCTTCCTCTTAATCAGTTATTTAACAAATGCATTTACTTAAAAGTTATAACAAGGACAGCATTTACAAAGTATCTCTCCCAAACCTCAGGGACACATCCTCACACAAACATATCCAGGGACACGCATAGCCAAGGCAATCAACAGCTCCGGTACTGCAGACCCTTGAGACTCTTTCTTGCTTCAGAAAATCTTTGTGAAGTTTCTTAAGGCTTTTCCTTCATTCAGTTGCATTCTTTTCACCGAACTGGCTCTTTGCAAGGCACAGTGTCTTTGGTAGAGGGGCACCACTCCACTGGGTAGTTCCTAGGATGCTGTGGCCAGAATGGTCAGTATGCTGTACTGTTCTCAGTGTGGGTATCTCCATGGGAGGGTTAAATCTCCTGAACTTTGCCTTCAGTGGACAGCTACAGTCTCTTTTCCAACCCTGAATGGCTTGGGGAGAGAGGCTGGATGCTGCTTTTGCTCCTGCTGGAGTGCTACTTAGATCTTTTCAGTGAAGGCACTGATTTTTTTTTTTATATTTTTATTTATTTATTTATTTTTTAATTTTTATTTTATTTGCATAACATATGTGTGGGTAATTCTTCAACAATAACCCTTACATAGCTTTCCGTTACAAATTTTTCCCCCCAACTCCCCACCCCTCCCCTAGATGGCAGGATATCCACTACATGTTAATTATGTTAAAATATTGGCAAATCGAATATATGTATACATATTTCCAAACTTATCATTG
>JAJPUD010000280.1:539912-577032 GCA_023553655.1 Myrmecobius fasciatus
CTCAGGCCTCTCTCTGGATATATATGACTATCTTCATCGCTGAACAATAGGAACTGATTTGAATCACATCATTGTTGAAGAAAACCATGTCCATCAGAATTGATCATCATGTAATACTGTTGTTGCTGTGTATAATGATCTCCTGGTTCTGCTGATTTCACTCAGCATCAGTTCATGCAAGTCTCTCCAGACCTCTCTGATATCATCCTGCTGGCCGTTTCTTACAGAACAGTAATATTCCATGACATTCATATACCATAATTTATTCAGCCATTCTCCAATCGATGGGCATCCATTCAGTTTCCAGTTTCTAGCCACTACAAAAAGGGTTGCCACAAACATTTTTGCACATGTGGGTCCCTTTCCTTCCTTTAAGATCTCTTTGGGATATAGGCCCAGTAGAAACACTACTGGGTCAAAGGGTATGCACAGTTTGATAAATTTTTGAGCATAGCTCCAAATTGCTCTCCAGAATGGTTGGATCCATTCACAGTTCCACCAACAATGTATCAGTGTCCCAGTTTTCCCACATCCCCTCCAACATTTGTCATTATCTTTTCCTGTCATCTTAGCCAATGTGACAGGTGTGTAGTGACATCTCAGAGTTGTCTTAATTTGCATTTCTCTGATCAATAGTGATTTGGAGCACCTTTTCATATGACTAGAGATAGTTTCAATTTCATTATTTGAAAATTGTCTGTTCATATCTTTTTGACCATTTATCAATTGGAGAATGCCTTGAATTCTTATATATTTGAGTCAATTCTCTATATGTTTTAGAAATGAGGCCTTTATCAGAACCTTTGAATGTAAAAATATTTTCCCAGTTTATTGCTTCCCTTCTAATCTTGTCTGCATTCATTTTGTTTGTACAAAACCTTTTTAATTTGATATAGTCAAAATTATCTATTTTGTGATTAATGATGATCTCTAGTTCTTCTTTGGTCACAAATTCCTTCCCTCTCAACAGGTCTGAGAGGTAAATCATCCTACATTGTTCTAATTTGTTTATATTCTTTATGTCTAGATCATGAATCCATTTCGACCTTATCTTGGTATATGATGTAGGGTGTGGGTCAATGCCTAGTTTCTTCCATACTAGTTTCCAAGTTTCCCAGCAGTTTTGGTCAAATAGTGAGTTTTTAATCCCCAAAACTGGAGTCTTCGGGTTTATCAAACACTAGATTACTATTGTCGTTGAGTATTTTGTCCTGTGAACCTAACCTATTCCACTGATCCACTACTCTATTTCTTATCCAGTACCAAATGGTTTTGATGACCACTGCTTTATAATATAGTTTTAGATCTGGTACAGCTAGGCCACCCTCATTTGCATTTTTTTTATTAATTCCCTTGAAATTCTTGACCTTTTGTTTTTCCAGATGAATTTTGTTGTTATTTTTTCTAGGTCAGTTAAATAATTTCTTGGGAGTTTGATTGGTATAGCACTAAATAAATAGATTAGTTTAGGTAGTATTGCCATCTTTATAATATTTGCTCGACCTATCCAAGAGTACTTGATAGTTTTCCAATTGTTTAGATCTGACTTTATTTGTGTGGAGAGTATTTTGTAGTTTTGCTCATATAGATCCTGACTTTCCCTTGGCAGATATATTCCCAAATATTTTATACTATTGAAAGTTATTTTAAATGGAACTTCTCTTTGTATCTCTTGCTGTTGCATTTTGTTGGTGATGTATAAAAATGCTGATGATTTATGTGGATTTATTCTGTATCCTGCAACTTTGCTAAAGTTGTGGATTAATTCTAATAGTTTTTTAATTTATTCTCTAGGGTTTTCTAGGTAGACCATCATATCATCAGCAAAGAGTGATAATTTGGTTTCCTCATGACCTACTCTAATTCCTTTAATCTCTTTTTCTTGTCTTATTGCCAAAGCTAGCATTTCTAATACAATATTGAATAGTAATGGTGATAGTGGACAACCTTGTTTCACCCCTGATCTTATTGGGAATGGTTCCAGTTTATCACCATTACATATGATGCTAGCTGATGGTTTTAAATAGATGCTACTGACTATTTTAAGGAAAAGTCCATTAATTCCTATGCTCTCTAGTGTTTTTAATAGGAATGGATGTTAGATTTTATATTTATTTCTGTTGTGACTCCCAGTATTTACATATATATATATATATATTTGTCTTCTTGCATATTTTTTTTTTGAAAAGGTGCTTAATGAAATGGGTATTCTCATTTTAGGTGAATGCTAGCATTGATGACTGGAAGACTACCAAGTGGAAAGATATTAATGTTGAACAGATGGACTTTGACTGTAAGAAATTTGCTAAAGATATAAGGAGTTTAGACAAAGAAATGAGGCCCTGGGATGCCTTTGTGGGGCTGGATAACACTGTGAAAAACATGATCACATCCCTCCGAGCTGTGAGTGAGCTACAGAATCCAGCCATCAGAGACCGTCACTGGCAGCAACTCATGCAGGCAACACAGGTACACCTTGAAACTTAGACTAAGAATAGTCAGTGACTGCCATTCTTTTGACTGTAATTGCTATTGTCAAGCCATTTAGGCCTATTAATATAATGTCTATGATAGAAACATTAATAATGGATAAAGCTTCTTTCCTAATAACTCTTAATCAGAAAAAAGAATAGTAGTCTCAGATACAAGTCAATCAATTAATAAACATTTCTTAAATACCGACTGTATGCAAACACTGTGCTAAGCATTGGAGCTATTAAAAAAAAAAGCATAAAATAGTCCTCATCTTCAAGGATCTTACAATCTAATGAGGCTTCCCCATGCAAACAAATATATTCAAAGTAAGCTATATATAGCTTAAGTAGGAAATAACTAACAGAGGGAAGGTATTAGAATTAGGAGAGGTTGGGGAAATCTTCCAGCAAAAGATGGAATGTTAATCAGGACTTAAATGAACTCAGGGAGCTCAGTGGGTGGAACAGAGAAGAGAGAGAATTCTAGGGTTGGGGAAAAATCAGTGAAAATGTCAGAAATGGGGAACATCTAGGAGGTCAGGTCCACTAGATACTTGGCAGTAAGAAGACTAGAAAGGTTGGGGAAGTGGGGTATGTTGTAAAGGGCATTGACAGAAATTAAAATGAACAGAACATTTTGTATTTGAAGCTGGAGACAATAAAAAGCTATTGCAGTTTACAATTCATTTGGGTTTTTTGTTTTGTTTTGTTTTGTTTTGTTTTGTTTTGTTTTGTTTTGACAAAGATACTGGAGTAGTTTACCATTTTCTTCTCCAGCTTATTTTAAGATAAGAAAACTGAGGCAGACAAAAATAAATGACTTGCCCAGAATCACACAGCTTGTTAGTGTCTGAAGCTGGATTTAAACTCAGATCTTGATTCCAGGTTCACTGTTCTATTCATTATTTGAGCACTTACTATTTTCAAGACACTATAAGAAGTGTTGGATAATCAAAGAAAAATAAGTTATGATTCCTATCCTCGAAGTATTGACAAATTAGAGAACTAATTTTTTTTCAGTTGATTGATCTATTTCGAGGTATTCAGATGTTAGGAATTTCTTTAGATTATAAATGTGATAGAATGATAAACATTGTTGAAAATAATAAATATTAATGACCTTGAAAATATTATTTGGTTCTAGGTGAAATTTGAAATGTCAGATCAAACTACTTTGGCAGATTTACTACAGTTGAACCTCCACAGATTTGAAGATGAAGTTCGTGGTATTGTAGACAAAGCTGTAAAGGAGTCTGGGATGGAAAAGGTACAATTTAATTAAATTAGGACCAAAATCTTAAAGCTATAAGGTCCCTTAGGAGTCATTTAGTAAAACCCCCTCATTTTATATATAAGAAAACTGAGGCCTAAAATATAAAAGTTACTTGCACAAAGTCACATGGGATTGGTTTCTATGGTGGCAGTCTTGTTGTCATTCTATGGTATGGGGAATTCTAGTCAAGGCACCAATTTGAGGATAAAATTTGATCCTTAATGATCTGACTCCAAACTCAATGCTCTTTCCATTGAACCAAACTCTCTCCTTAAAAATCAGATTGTCCCAACACTTATACTGAAATTAAATGTCATTTTATCTGTTGCTCAGTGTTCATATATCTTTCAATAAGCTTGAAGTTGAACTGTGCCTCATTTTACCTATCCAATTAGAGAAACACTTAGAAAACTTCACCAATAGTTAAAACTGACAGAGCTTCTTTTCTTTTTTTTAAATTACTTTTTAATTAATCTTTTATTTTTTACATCACCAGAGTTCCCCAGCACTCTTCTAACCCCCTTCCCAGAAGGTCATCTCATATAATAAATAATTTTTAAAGACAAAAAAGAAAAAAATTCAGCATATGTTGAAAAAAAATTGAAAATATGTGCAATGTGCAACCCAATGAACTTCCCACCTCCGTAGAGAGGAAGAATTAATTTTCAAGTTACAAATACTAGCTCGATTGCAAGAGATATATATTCCTAGAAAGTATGCAAATTGAGTCTTAAATAGATTGCATTTTATTTTTCCATTGATTTGCATTATTATTTCAAAGGTACTTCATTTTCAAGGTACTGCTTTTCAAACTGCAATGATTCCTAATACTTCTATTTAAAGTTATTTTGTCAAGTAGTCAGTGATATGTTAATATACATTTAAAGTCATTGGAAAAATTCTCAATTAAAGAAAGCCTAAGGTAAGTCTTTCAATAAAATAAAGAAGCCCTTTATAAAACTTGAATAATCACTCAATTTAGAGTTTCACATGTTATTATTTTTTCTTAGAGAATAGCAGAATGATTCCAGAGATTCTTGGGGTCATTGCAAAGTTTCATATTAAAAGTTTCAAATTAAAAATTCATATTAATTAATTAAACTGATATATATTTGTTTATATTAAAAGGTTTTGAGATTACTGGATAGTACTTGGTCTACTATGGAATTTGAACACGAACCCCACCCCCGAACTGGCACCATGATGCTGAAATCAGATGAAACTTTGATTGAAACTCTGGAAGACAACCAAGTGCAGCTTCAAACCTTGCTGACGTCTAAGTATCTTTCCCATTTTTTGAAAGAGGTGACAGGCTGGCAAAAAAAACTATCAATAGCTGATTCTGTCATTTCCATCTGGTTTGAAGTTCAGAGAACTTGGAGCCATTTGGAAAGTATCTTCATTGGGTCTGAAGACATTCGAGCTCAACTGCCTGAGGATTCACAACGTTTTGACGAAATTGATCGAGATTTTAAGGTGAGCAAAAAACAGTTTTTGCTTGATTGTGTTAAAAACAACAACAAACAAACTGATATGGGTAGGTGGTGGGAAGGATGGAGTCAGGATGTGTAGTCAGGACAAACGATGGAAGTTATAAAGAACTAACATCAATTTTGATGTAAGGGGGAAAATTTATAGCAATTAGAATGATCCTAAAGTGGAACAAACTGCCTTAGTGGGTAGTTGGCTCCTCTATTACTGGAGAACTTCATAAAGTTACAAAGTTGTAAATGATATAGAGGGAATAGATATGGGTTGGATTATCTAAGTTCTTAATTCCCTCCCAACTCTAATGTTTTCTGAAAACTCTCTCATAGAGAAGTATGATATAGAGGCACAGGTTCAGGTTTTGTGTCTGCTCCTTATGGGCTGTGTGACCTGGGGTAAGTCACATTTAAGAATCCTGGCAAAGTGGAAAAATGGTTCCTTATCTGTGTTCTTGTCCATTTAATACTTTCAACCTTTGCCAAAACACACAATATAACTATAAAATAAACATCCACCATGGAGAACAAAATATTCTAACAAAAAGTACATAATCTAGTAAAAAATGATAATAAAAAGTGTGACGTACTGGATAAAATATGAGTCTTAGAGTCAGCAAGACTTGGGTGTGAGTCATGCTTTCAACACATACTGACTCATCAAGTTACAACTTCTCACTAATTCCAGACAATTCTATTCTGCTTTAAAGGCAGAGAGGTGATGCAGTGGATAAAGTGGCAGACCTGAATCTAGGAAGACTCACCTTTGTGAGTTCAAAGCTTGTCTCAGACACTACTAGCCATGTAATTTTGCACAAGTCACTTAACTAATCCTTTGCCTCATCTGTAAAATGAGCTGGAGAAAGAAATGCAAACCACTCCTTTATCGTTGCCAAGACAATTCCAAATGGGGTCACAGAGTCTGAAAAACAAGTGAATAACAAAAATACAATTCTAAGTTATGTAACAGTTGCTGATCTGAATTAGTAAACAGTTTCCTTGCTAGAAAAGAATGAAATCACAAGTCTGGACAAAACAATACACAAGTATTGCTCTTTATGTCCCTGTGTGCTGAGTCCTAAGTAACTGGCTCTTCCAAGTCCAAAGGCTCAGTGTCCCCCAGATCAAGACCTAAGTCAGGAATCTTTGACTTTTCCCCAGCAGCAGGTGGCTTTAACTGGGCTCCGTATCTTCATGCAGTGGTGAAATGACTTCTTCCTTCTGGGCACTGGCATTTTGATTTTGTAAAGGGTCAGTCTGGGTCTTGTCTTGCCTCTGGAAGAAACCATGACTCCCAATTCACTAATGGAATGTCTTTTCTCCACAGGAATTAATGGAAGATGCTGTCAAAACACCCAATGTTATTGAAGCAACTAATAAGCCAGGTCTTTTTAACAAACTTGAGTCTTTGCAAAAGAGGTGAGCATTGGGATTTTTGCTGAGAGAGTTATTTAACAGATATCAAAAGACTGAATCCTGAAACCACAAACAAAACAAAACAAATGAAGCAAAAAAAAAAGCCTAGCATAGAAGCATGATAAATGTGGAAATATGTATGGAAGAATTGCATATATTTAACATATGTTGGATTGCTCGCTGTCTACCAGAGGGGGTGAGGGAAAAGGAGGGGGAAAAAGTTTGGAACATGAGGTTTTGTAGGGTTAATGTTGAAAACTATCTTTGTATATATTTTGAAAATAAAAAGCTATTTAAAAAAAAGTAAATAAAAATGACAAAATGTGTTCAGGAAAAAAAAAAGCTAGCACAGAGTTAGCTGATTTTATAATGGTCTAATTCTCTAACAATTATCTGGCAAAAATCATTAATAAATTCAGTTCTTTTAGTTCTAGTTGATATGCAAGTGCTATTCTTACATCCCTCCTGCTATTCTTGCATGTCCTCTGTTCTTTGAAGGTAGGGATTATTTTTGTTTTCACATTCTCTTTAATGATAGTACCTTCCTTCCATTGATTAGCTCCAATTATCCTGCATATGTACCTTGATAGTACCTAGCTATTTGTGTGTTATTCCTTCTCCCAAACCCATTAGATTGTAAGCTCTCTGAGAGCAGAAATTGTGATGGTGGTGGTGGTGGTGGGCATTTGGGGATTTTTAATTTTATTTTTACCTTACTTGATATGTTCATCCTACATCCCAGGGCATGATTAGTTGGTCTGACCTTTGTCTTGCCACTGGACTTAGTTGACTTTGGAAAAAAAATAGTGAGGATGATGGCTTTGTGCAACTCTGCCTCACTTAGATCCAGTTCATGTGTAAGTCAAGACATCACTGCATGATGTCATTAGTCCTCTTTGAAAGAAAGGACAACTCACAAGATTCTTGTCTTGACTTTGACCAGCATCACTATTGCCCAACAGAGTAGGCAAGCACATAGCAGGAAGTTAATGCATGTTGGTTTTAATTGTATTACAAAAATTCCATTTTAGCAGACAGACAAAATTTTAATATTGATATTGAACTTTTAATATGCTTTCTAGCACTCCAAATCTGATTCTAAGGAGCTATACATGCAGAGATAAAGGCACAGATGGAAGTTAATCTGGTTTTGTACCAACTATGCACCATTACAATTGTCGGTCCAATGTGATTTTTGGAAAAGAATAGAAAAATACATATTAAAGCATAATTAAGTTGCCTTCTTTTTTTTCTTTTTTGTCTCTAGTTTGGCACTTTGTGAAAAGGCTTTGGCAGAATACTTAGAGACAAAAAGATTGGCTTTTCCCAGGTTCTACTTTGTATCTTCTGCTGACCTGCTAGACATTTTATCCAATGGAAATGACCCAGTAGAGGTAGGTAGTATAATAATATTACTCTTCAGGCCTCCACTGCCTGAAGGCAGGTTACATTTCCATTTCCTTCAGGGTCATTTAATATCCTTAAGAGGGTTTGGGGCTGTGTGGCCTTTCTGCCATTGACTCCTGCCCCTACCAATGGTACATCTCCAATTACAGGGGTCCCTTGCACCCCCAGTTCAATATAACCATTTAATAGGTTTTCTTTTACAAGGAATGTTTCCTTTAAAGATGTAGCAAGGATGAAAATTAAAAATATTTCCTCCAAGATCTGGGGGCATAGTCTCTTCCTCTACTACCTCCTTTTCTAGAGAGAAAACGGGACATCAGGTTCACATTTTAGATTATATATAGCACAGTCCCAAGTATCAAGTCCCACCCTGGATTTGAGTTCTGGGCACTCTGTTTTCTCAGGATCTCTCTCTATATATATCTTTGATCAAGGAAGTCAAATGTAAAATATATACTAATATATTTGTAGTAGTGCTTTCTGTAGTAGCAGCAAAGCTCCCAAACATGCAAAAAATTCACTAGAAATAAAAGAGTGCTCATGGATAGTAGATGACTGAACAAATTGTAATATATTGAGGTGATAGAATGTTATTACAACATAAAATAATAATAAAAAGAGTCAGAATATCTCAGTTCAAATCCTGCTTCTGACACTACTTATGTGACCTTGGGTAAATCATTTCACCTTTCCAAGTATCCTTTTTTGAAATTAACTTTTCTCAAAAATGAAGGGAATTGAACTTTTTTTTTTTTTTTTTTGCTTTTTGCTGAGGCAATTGGGGTTAAGTGACTTGCCCAGGGTCACACAACTAGGAAGTGTCTGAGATCAGATTTGAACTCAGGTCCTCCTGACTTCAGGGCTGGTGCTCTAACCACTGCGCCACCTAGCTGCCCCCTAGGGAATTGAACTCTTAAGATCCTTTCCATTTCTCTGTGATCCTATTAAGGATGCTAAAAAATGATGATAATGATAATGAGGATGATTAATAACAACAACAATAATGATTCATTATATGGTACAAGATTTGCAAAGTGTTCTAAAATATATCTCATTTTATCATTATAACAACCATGGGAAGCACATGCTATTATTATCATCCCCATTTATCAGGTGAGTAAACTGAGGCAAATAGAAATTAATTGACTTCCCCAGGTTACACATAGCTAGTGTCTGAAACCAAATTTAAACTCAAGTTTTCCTGACTCCAGGTCTAGCACTCTCTTCACCATGCCCCCTCATTACCTGATATTCAGAGGAACATGGAGAGTTATATATGAACTGAGGCAAAAAAGAAAAAAAAAACAGAACCAAGGGAATAATATATAAATGATTATATTAATGTTAATAAGTTAAATGACAAATTAAATATTAAATAATGTAAATAAAATGAAAATACAACTGAACACATTAATTGTAATGATTTTTCTTGGTCCTTGAGAACAGATAATAAAACCTACTTCTCTCACAGAAGAATATTCCATGTAAGTATGGAATGTTATATTTTCATACTTAGTTGTTCTATTATTTGGTAGTATTTGAGAATTTTTCTTTGTTACTAGAGAGAGCACATTGGATGGAGATCTATTGAGAAATTACTTATAGAAACAACCAAAAGCATCACTAAAACTTTAAAATATAGAGTATATAATTCATTTTTCTCTTGCTTAGGTTGGCCGCCATTTGTCCAAACTCTTTGATAGTTTATGTAAACTGAAATTCCAACTAGATGAAGAAGAGAAACCTATTAAAATAGCCATGGGAATGTATAGCAAGGAAGATGAATATGTGGACTTTGATAAGGAATGTGACTTATCAGGACAGGTGAGTTCACATAGTAACGATGCCAACCAGTCTGTCATTGGGCAGGCTTAAGAAGGTTCTGGTACATACTCTTTTTAGTACTAAGGAAGTATTCAAGTTGGAGATGAGTGCATGTGTGTCAGAATGGAAACTACTTTTTTCTTTCTTGTTTTAAAATATTCCAATTTATTATTTATTTATTTTAAACTTTTTTCCTTTTTAAATTTTGAGTTCCAAATTGTCTTCCTCTTTCACAACTCCTTCCCACCCACTGAGAAGGCAAGCAATATGATATCAATTATGTGTGAAATCATACAAAACATATTTCTATTTTAGCCATTTTTTAAAAAGCAAGAAAAAGAGAGAAAATTATACTTTAATTTGCATTCATTGTTCATCAGTTCTCTCTTGGGTGGCTAGCATTTTTTCATCATGAGTCCTTTGAAATTTTCTTAGGTCATTGTATTGAGAGTTGATTATCATGACAACATTGTTGTTACTATGCACAATGATGTCCTTGTTCTTCTCACTTCACTTTGTATTAGTTCTTATAGTTCCTTCCATATTTCCTGAAACCACCCCCCTCATCTTATCTCATAATACAATAGTACTCCATCATAATTATGTGCCACCACTTATTCAACCATTCCCTAATTGAATATCCCTTCTATTTTTATTTATTTATTTTCAATTCTGTAAATATTTATTTTACATATAGGTTCTTTTCCTTTTTCCTTAATGTCTTTGAAATCCAGCCCTTGTATTGCTGAGTCAAAGGGTTTGCACAGTTTTACCTTTTGGGCATCATCCCAATTTATTCTTCAGATTGATTGGGCCAGTTCTCTGCTCTACCAACAATTCATTTGTACATCTATTTTCCTCTTATCCTCTCCAGGATTTGTCATTTCTGATAGTTATGAGGTGGTACATTAAAGTCATTTTAATTTGCATCTTTCTAATAAGTAGTGATTTAGACCTGGGATCAGGTCTGGAAATGGTGCTAGAAGAAAGGAAGGGGGGAAAGAAGAAAGGAAGGAAGGGAGGGAGAAAAAAAGGGAGGGAGTGAGGGAGGGAAAGAGGGAGAGAGGAAAAAAGGTAAGGGGAAAAAAAGGTGAGGGAAGGAGGAAAGAAAGAAAGAAGGAGAGAAAGAAGGAAAGAAGGGAGGAAAGAAGGGAATTATGAAAGGGAAAGGAGAAGGGAGAAAGGAAGAAAGAAAGGAGGGAGGAAGGAAGGGAGAAAGGAAGGGAGGAAAGGGGGAGAAAGGAAGTAAAAGAAAAGAGAAGAAGGTAAGAAGAAAAGAAAGGAGAGAGGAGAAACTTTATTTTCTTTGGAGGGGCAAATACAAGAATAGATGGGAGTTGATTTTATTATGTACCCCAAAACAAAATGAAATATAATTTCATGGGATACTTGATTATATCATATTAAAATGCTTATATTTCAAGTAAGTATTTGCAAAAAGTCCACATGAAAACAACCATAGCTTGTTATACACACCAATGGATCTTTTGTAAGATGAAAAAGCAGAGAAATTCTATAAAGAACTCAATAATATCCCAAAGATTAAATTAACATATAATTCAGTACCTGATAACTTGATAACTTCAGTGCAAATGTGAATAAATATAGATAGAAAAATTTGATTAGAAATAAACAAAAAAATGGGACTTGTGGACTATACTGAAGCTTCCTGCCTATATAGCATGAAAACCATGAAGACTATTTGTTCCACTTCTCTCCATTCCTTTTGGTGAGACTCTCACTTGAAGACATTTCATTAGAATCACATCCAGGACAATAGCTGATTCCAGATCATACTCTCAAGATTAGTAACAGCTAGCTAGCTCACTACTTGCTTTTGGGCAATATTTTTGCCAAGCTACCAAACCTTGACAGGAATGCAGATTTGACCAGATGATTCTGATATATTAAAGGGGAATCTACAGATGCTTAGGGCTATTGTGATTAGGTCTATTATTGGCATGAAGGAGAAATGTATGCTGGAGAGTCTAAAGGTAAAAATAAGGAAAATTCTTCCCCCAACATGTCAGTTAATGCCCTCAAGGTCTCCAAAAGCCCTGTAATTATAAAGGGTTCATGAGGCATTATTATTGTCCTTCATTCTCAAAGAGGACCAATGACATCAGGAAGGTGATGTCTTGACTTGCTAGTGAGCTGGATTTAAGTGAGGAAGGGCTGTGCAAAGTCAAGAGCCTTATTCTCTCCTCCGGAGTCATCTGGGTCCAATGGCAAAAAATCTGGATGGCTGGACTTGGCCCCAGATGCATTGAAGTCTCTTAGCCTTTCTTTATAAGCTAAGGTCTTCCCCTAAGTCTGAGATGCATCTGTACTCATCTCTTAATCATAGGTGTTCATGCCCTATGAGAAGTAGTCAAGGATCTAAGCAGCTGTATAGATCCTTTGGGAGTCCCCTTTGGGATGAATGAAGAAATTTCTTTGTCTTCTATCCCTTCTAAATTTTGGCTTTAAAGGGAAATACTCATTTAGCCATCGAGAGACACTGAATCCAGTGAGGAACAGCGCCATATTCCATATATGGAGAACTGTACTCTCCAGGATATAGAGACACATGCTATTTGACTGAGTAAGGAAGTAGCTTCAAGGAGAAAAACCCTTAGTGTTTCAAGTCAAATTTTGGAGAAGAGCCAATTCTGGGGATTCCATGTGGTAACTCTATGAAGAGAAAAAGAATTTCATGGCTCTTCAGTACCAGAAGCTTTGAGATGCTTGGTCACATGGGTATCCTATGTATGGATCTTATTTCTCATAGATGGTGTGTATATTTGTGGGAGGGTGTGACCAAGGATTATGGGACTTTATAATATTTATTTACTTTATAATGATTATTCTTGCTATGCTATCTGAGTAAACACCTTTACACAGAGCTAATCATATCTATTGGCATCACTATTTATGGCAGGGGTAGGGAACCTTTTTTCTGCCAAGGGCCATTTGGATATTTATCATTCGTGGTCCACTCATAATTATCAGCTTAATTGAACTCAACAGTGGAAAGTTATTGTACCTAGCTTTTAGCTCATCATCACCTGTGATTGCCTTAGCAAATGATTTTGCAAATCTTATATGGCTCTTGAGCTGGCTGTTCCTCACCCGTCTCTGGGAAACACACTAGTTGGTCAGTGTACTAACTACTAACTATAATGAACCAAACCAAATGAAACCAAAATGAAAAATAGGCCCTGCTTTCAAGGAGCTTTTAAGTAGAATTTCTTTTTTTTTTAGTTTATTGAAGATAGACTAAATAATTTTATATTGTATTTTAAATATTCTGTTATTTCATTTTTCTTCTGATGCCTTGAACTTATAGTTGAATTTACCTCAACATTTTTATACTATTAGAAAGAATTGTTGCTATAACATTGATACAAAATTTTGTTTGAAATTTTTTTTCTAGTTTTGGTTTTGTTTTGGTTTGTATTTTATCTGGTCTCCTGTACAGAATATATAATATGGGAAAGACAATACTAAAATAGGGGAGCTGAAAAGCAGGAGTGGATCGGAAGGAGTTACCCATAAGGGAGCATGGATGGTGTCTAAGTTTGGAGAATGAGAGATGACTGATCAGGAAGCCTATCCCCAAATGGAGGTTCTGGGAAAACTTCATTAATTGGAGAAGAGACGTACAGAAGCAGTCATGAGAGCAATTTTCAATCTGGGACACTTTTGTCAAGACAATTTACTATTTGGGAAAATAATTCAGAGGAGGTTCTAAACTTAATTCAGCTAAAGAAGTTTTTCTTACATTATTGTAATGTGTGCAAGCTATATATTTTTGTTCTTATCAAATGTTGTCTTTTAAAAAAAATCTCTGAATACTCATTTAAAGTTTATTCTAGTTGCTCTAAGATATGCGTTTAGATCACAGCAACCACCACCATGAGGTAGGTTGGAATAATGTAGCCTATCTATAACATCAAATCATTAAGTAATTAGAATTTCCAGAGTTACTAAGTTCTTTCTTCTTTCTCTATTTCTTGAATTTCTGTAAACTCAATTTACCACTGGGTCAATACTCAATTATCTTCTGGAAGAGTCTAATCCCATATTTATGATTCACTTTTCAAGGATGAATCTTTGGGTTTAAGAGATTTTCTCAGAATCTTTCAAATTTGGTGACAAAGAGTCTATCCTTTATTCACTATGCAGATTCATTTCTATCATAAATAGTAATTCTTGATAATGGACCAAATAAAGGAATCTACAGAATTTTGCTCACACCCCTAATTTAGTGGCATTGGCTTCTATTACCAGGTTGAAGTCTGGCTAAATAGAGTGCTTGACCGAATGCAAGCAACACTCCGCCATGAAATCCCAGAGGCTGTGGTGACATATGAGGAAAAGCCACGAGAACAATGGATTTTTGATTATCCTGCCCAGGTATAGAATACAATGAATGTTTTGCAGTTTCAATGGTTTGAATTATAATGTTCCATACTATTTTGTGATTTTTTTTTTAAAGTGACAGAACTAGGAGCAATGTTGAGAGTTGTAAAGAGGCAGATTTTGTCTTGATGTCAGGAAAAACAGAACTATCTAAAAGTTCAACGGGCTATTTTAGTAGAGGGTAGATTTCCTCTTCCTTAGAACTCTCCAAGAACAGGTTGGATGAGCCATTATCAGGGATATTATAGAAAGGAAAGAATTTTTCAAATAAGAATTGTATTCCAACAGCTAGAACTTATCTAAAGTTTTAAATTTTGCCAAGTACTTTACATATATTACACTTTAATCTGATTTGATCTTCACAGCAACCAAGGGTGTAGGTATCATTATTAATTCCCATTTTACAAATGAGGAAACTGGCAGACAGACATTAATTGTCTTGCCCAGAGTCATACAGTTAATAAATGATTCACACAATTGGTAAGTGACAGGTAAAATTTGAATTCATTTTTTTCTGACTCCAGGTTCAGTGCTCTATCCGTTATACCAGTGTTTCTGAGATCCTTTTTAATCCTGTGATTCAGTGAGATCCAGAACATAATGTAAAGGAAAGAAGACCGTATTAGGGATTTTGAGAAACTGATATTTGAGTTTTGAAATATGTTTGCTTGTATCCCAGTGGTGTAAATTATATAAGCTCTCAAAGCTTCAGTTTCTTAATCTATAAAATCAGAATAGTCTTACTCTCATACTACCTACTTCTTATGAGGAAAGCATTTTATAAACTTTAAAGTGATTATATGTACATATATAGACATATGTATACATATATGAGCTTATATGATATTTTGTACCTTTATAATCATATTTTATTATTTGCATGCCAAAAATAATTTAATATAAAGCTTTTTAAAATGTATATCATTTAAAGTAACCATTCCTGACTCTCTGGTCATTTGGGCATATGGGATTATTTGGGGCACTTTAACTTTCAGATTGCTTTGACATGTACTCAAATCTGGTGGACAACAGAAGTTGGAATGGCATTTGCAAGATTGGAAGAAGGTTATGAAAATGCGATTAAAGATTACAACAAAAAGCAGGTATACCAGTCAGGATTTTCCTTTGTAATTCTTGTTAGAAAATTTGTAAGAAATTGATAGTATTATCTTTTATCTCACTCTTTTGTATTGTCTTAGGAAAAAAAAACTCTTTGAGCCTTAGTAAAATAAGAATTTGGATGTTAATTTCTAAGATCATTTCCATCTTTAAATTCCACGATCAGTCTTCTGATCTTCTATACTGCTTATTTAATATTTGTAATTAGTACAGAAAAAAAAATGGAGCTTTGCCCGAGGGAAGAAGCAGGGGCTTACTTCTTTTCTCTGCGTCCATCACTCCTGCCTTTTTCTCAAAGTCCTGTATTGGTTGGTACCATGTTACAGGAGTCCTATTATCATGGCACCCAGGGCTAGCCTCCTTCTCCCCACATTGGGTGATTCAGTTTACCTCTTTCACAGCTAAGGAATAGCATTCACAGTTGGATTCAAGAGTGCTGCTGCTACTTTTCCTCACCACCTCCTTACCTCTCTTGACTCCCAGTGGAAAAAAAATCCCTAGTTATGGCTGTGATGATCTAACTCATTTTATACTCGCCATATTCCTACATATTACTATCACTTTGTGTGTATGACTGAGCTTGAGAACAAAGCCTTGCTTGTAACTTTGCTTTAATACATAAAGTCTTAGCACAATGATAGGCAAAGAATGGAAGTCCCTAAGTATTAGTTCATCAATTGATTTATTGGATAATATCATTTGACACCCTGTGGAAAAATGTCTTTGCTTCCATAGATCAGTCAACTGAATTTACTGATTACATTGCTTATTGGGAATTTAAGTCCGGGAGATAGAATGAAGACTATGACCATTTGTACCATCGATGTACATGCCAGAGATGTTGTTGCAAAGATGATTTTGGCCAAGGTGTGTGCTCCCCTTCATCTTCCCTCCCTGGAGTTGAGTGGGCAGGTCCTCAGAATGTTGGGGTCTTTCTGCAGATATTTGCAAGTTCACTAATGTACCAAAACAACAGGGCACTTCTCAGGCAAGTATCTTATTGTTAAGAAACTGGATTTAAGAAGAGAAAAGGTGATAGAATCTATAGCCAACTGTGTTGTTGGGGGGTGTTGAGGGTAGAGAACAACAATAACAATCTGCAGCTTGGCACCTATTAAGAATAATTAAATTAATTTAATTAAATCACATTAATTCGCCATAGATCAATTAAATGATAAAAATGGAAAAAGTCTGGGATGAACTCCTCCCCTCTTCACTTTTTTCCCTCTTATCCCTGTGTGGTGGCTTCCCCAGTAGTGGGTTCACCTTGATAAATATAGGTTTCTGTTTCTCTCCCTCACACCTAAAGAGGGTATACCCTCTTTTTAGAATATATTCTAAAATGTTTATCTGTGGTAGAGTTTGCAATATTTGCAATACTTATCCAAGGGGAATAAAAATTCCTAGTTATAGATTTCACCAGGGATAATCAGGCATGAGTAGACCAATCAACATTTTCCATATTGATCTACAGAGAAGAATGTAATTTCATTGTGTTAGAGTAAAAAAAAAAAACTTTAGACATACCAACTCCACTTTTTAAATATACAATATTAGGTAGTCCACTTAATTAATCTCACAACTTTCTAAATAGTAATAATAAGACCTATTCTACCATAGGGTCATTTTGGGAACCAAAGGAAATCATGTAGGTAAAAGTTCTTTGTAAGATAAAAATAGTTAATGCAAATTGTTGCTAATATTATTATTATTATTATTACATAATTCAGTAATAGAGCTCTATCTGGCCCAAGTCTCTGTAATGATCAGATACTCACACTGGGAAATTTAGAATGTCAGTTTTTCTTGTCTGTGCTATCAGTTAGCATTTTTCAAAATGATGTAGAGAACCCTGCAGTTCTATGGAATGTTACTTCTAAGAAGTATTAGAAAAAGGTATTACTCAAAAAAGTATTAGCAAACTACCCTTCATCACTACCTGGGTTAGTTTCATTTAATGTATGTCACATTGGCTAGTCATGCGACCAAAATGGCAGTTTCTTAATGTTCTAGAATTAGTAAAAAATATGATCAACTGTGAAAGAACTACAACCATCCCAGAGCTCTAGTGGCTTTGCTCAGGTTGCTGATATAGATTGGGGTATGAGGAGGAGGTGTCTTACTTCTTCCCTTGGGAAAAGTCATCCCCATAGTCACCACCCCATAATTTCCACATTGAGAGCCATTTTTACATTTTGCCTGATAGTTCTCTCCTGGCTCCTTGGCACCTTTTCTCATTGGGCCATTCTTCTTCCCCAGCTTTCTCCAGGATAAATTTGGACTATGTCTTCTACCTGGGTAACTGTCCCTATAGCCTGCCTTCATATCCCTCTCCTCAGCCTTGGCATCTTGTGTTTTTCTCTTGTCTCTCTTTGAAAATACCTGTGCTGTTTTCCATTCAAGTCTTTCTCTGATGATTCATTTTGGTTTGGAAGTTACCAGAGAATATTAAAGTTGGAAGGGACATTTGAAGTCATCCATTCCACTCCTTACTTGAATAAAAGTTCTCTTTAAAATATCCCAAACAACATGCATCTCTCCAATGCTCAGTTTTTACATTTATAATAAGGCAATTTGATATAGCACAAAGAACACTAACTTTGGAGTCAGGACACTTGGATTTACTCTGGCTCTCTCACTTAACTTGTCTGAGACTGGTTGAGTCTATTTTCTATAGACTGCTTTTATCACCATTGAAAATACTAGTTAGGGCACTGATATTTAATGTGCCATTAACAAATGATTATTAGAGTTAAATGTAAAGAATTTTAAAGTCTTTTTATGTTCTTAAGGTTTTTAAATTTTTTATTTTATCCATTTTGGGGGTACCAATGCCAATTAGGAATAATTGGGTAAAGTTGGAATGTTCTAAGAGACAAGAAAACAAAAACATTAGTCATAAAAACTGACAGTGAAATAAACTCTCAAGAGGTTAGTTTGAATGCCAAATCACTAATAAAATATGCAAATATGACAATAGCCTTAGCTAATTTCAGCTAACTGCTTCTTAGTAATGCTAATACATGCTGTTTATATGACCATTTTTTTAAAGTACCATGGTTGCAGCAAAATTATAGATATTTAAAAATTAAACAGTGTATTCCACAAAAATTTGCAGAAAAAATAATTAGAAGTTTACTTTTAAAGAATTTTTTAAAAATGTGATAATTTGAAAACAAAAAATTTCCTCCCAAGGGGAAGGAAATGTAGAGATTTGTGAGGCATCTTAGAAGATGAGCTTTCAATATTGTTCCAAATTACAAAATGCTTTCTGGCATCATAGAGATAACACTAAATTTATGTTCAGAAAGTCTGGGTTTAAATTCCAGCTATTCCATTTACTACCACAGTGATTCTAAGCAAGTCAGTTGGTATCTTTGACCCTTGGTGTCTTCTTTTGAAAAATGGGAGAAATCTCAAAATTTCCCCAGTAAATTAAAAACCACTTGAGAGCAAAGACTACATCCTTTTTTTGCTTTGTATGTCCAGTGCCCAACAGTGCTTTATATGGAGTGAGAATTTAATAAATATTGAGAATTGATTATAATAATATCCTTCTCTCTAAGTATGTAGCTTACAAAATTGTTAGATTCATAACAGGACACACCTAAAAATGGAAGATTTTAAATCAGTTTCAAATCATTTGGTACCATTTGTAGTAGGCATTGAACAAAATAATTTTAAAATATTTCACTGCATAGCTTTTGTTAATGTTTTCTTTAAAGCATAAGGAAATTGAAAATTACTGTTCCAAATAATACATCCTTCTATTACCTTACTCTACTTTCTTAATTATATTTGCTTTTGGTTACCTAATAAGTATAGTAATAATACTATCTATGTCTTTAAATTTTGAAAGCCTTTTCAGCATTTTATTTCTTACAACAATCTTGTGAGGATAGAAAAATTATCTCTACTTTACAAGTAGCAAAATTCCATCAAATTTTGGGTGATTTTTTCTACACAGTACCAAACATCTAAATAAAAAGCTTTATCTGTATAATTAAGTAAAATTTACAATTTCCATCTAGATCTTTGGCATCACATAAATTCATCTAAATTCTGGACAGGTAAACTGATTATTAAGAGGCAAAATTAACTGCCAATTATCTACCTATGGATCATTTATTCTGGGGACAGCTAGGTGGCACAGTGGATAGAGTACTAAGAATATAGTCAGGAAGACTTATCTTAGTGTGTTTAAATCTGGCCTCAGATTTCTTGCATTACTCTGGGCAAGTCACTGTTCACCTCAGTTCCTCTTCTATATAATGAGCTGAAGAAGGAAATGGCACCACCCCAGTATCTTGCTAAGAAAACAAAAATGGATTTAGGAAGAATCAAACAGAACTGAAACACTTGAACAACAACAAAATATTCATTCCACAAATTATTTCCCTCTAAGTTTTTAAAAATCCAAATTAGATTTCTCTCCACTATCCATCATGTTTCTGTTTGACTGATTCTTGAAGTCTTATTGAGTCATTCACTTGCATTTGTTCAATTCTTATTTTTAAAGTGTTCTTTTCTTCAGTTACCTTTTTTAGCTCCTTTTGTAACTGGCCAATTGAATTTTTTTGGTTCATCGGACTCTTTTTCCACTTCACTAATTTTATTTTTCTGTGCATTGTTGTCTATTTCCAGTTCACCAATTTTGGTTTTCAATAAATTGGTGTCTTTTTCATATCTCTTTTGCAAGGCATCATATTCTTCTTGCAGGGCATTATATCCTTCTTGCACTGATCTCAGTTTATTTCCCCATATATCATCCAGCTCTCTTTTGAGATTCTTTATGCAATCTTCCAGAAAGGCCTTTTGAAAAGGGGACCAGGTTATACCTCCCTTGATGGCTTCCTCCGGAGTTGCTTTGCCTTTATTAACCTCAGGATCTGGGGTCTGCCTTTCTTCCTATAAAAACTGTCTATGGTTAGAGCTCTCTTCTACTTCTTACTCATTTTTTTTTTTTAAAGCTTGGGGTCTGTGCAAAGCAGAGAAGTGGTGGGTAGGTGTGACAGTTTGCCCTGGGGCAATTCCGGTAATTAACTTACCGGCAGGTGGGGGTAGGACCATGTTTGCAATGGGTTACAAACTGCCTTTTACAAAAGGCAGATCTGCCAGAGCACCTGCCTGCAATCAGGGCCGAGTGTCCGAGTACCTCAAAAACACTCACCAGGTGTTTTGAGTTTCTGCCACACTGAGCTCCGCCCAGTTTCCTGCCCTGTCTCCGTGACGCCGGGGAAACTGCTCACTCCCACTGCTCGCCCCCTCTGCCAGACTGAAACAGACCTTTATGGAGTTCTTCACAGGTAACTTCAGCAAGGAGAATTTCTTAGTCCAAGTATTTCTGGGTTCGTTGACTTAAAGATCAGTTCAGAGGCTTATTTTACTGTTGACTTGAGAGAAGGTCAGAGGAGGACACAGAGAGTTGCTCACTCCGCCATCTTGGCTCCACCCCTCCCCCTCTATCATGTTTCTGGACCATCTGCCAATCACCATATATATGCTCAGAGTTGGGCAAAATATTTTTTTTATTTTATCACTAGAAATGTTAATCTGACACACACACATCTTAAAGATGAATCTGAATAAGGTAAAAATCTTCCTCTATTCCTTTGTTATTGAATGGAAGTGACTGAATTCTCAAGTTCTGGCAGGTCCACCCCCAATGAATGGGCTTCAAGTATGGTTCCAGTGATGGTCCATATGTATGCCTGTTGCCTGAAGACAATTAAGTTAATCCAGATAAGCCCTTTTTAGTCAAAAGATAATGGAATTTTTAGCTATAAGTTTCCAAGACCATTTACCAAATCTTAGGGAGTTGTGATCTATGTCATTGACAAGACTACTAATACATAAAATTATTGAGCTAGCAAGTCCTTGAGGTAGCAGGAATATGATGTGATAAGAAGCACATTGGAGGAAAATGAAAGGACCTGTTTTCAAATCTTGATTCTGCTCCTTATTATTACATCTCCATCTTCCTGCTGACCATTTTCCCCTTAAATGTCCTACCCTACTATATCTAAACTCAATATATTCAAAACTGTACTCATCATCTTTCCCACAAAATTCATATCTCCCCCAAATTTCCCGGATTTTTCTATGGACACTGCTGTCCTCTCATGTTACCTAGGTTTGTATCCCCCAAGGTCATCTCTGACACTTCCCTCTCCCTCAGCCCCACATCTAATTAGTTTCTAAAGTCTATCTACATAACATCTTTCACATCCATCAATTTCTGTCCTCTCATGTCTACCATTCTTGTTCTGCCTCTCTTACTTCTACTCTTATTATAATAGTCTACTAACTGATTCTGAGGCTTCCAGTCTCTCCCTCTGATCTATCCTTCAACTGCCTGGCAAAATGATCTCCTTAGAATATTATTGTTCTCTAAGAAACGACCAGCAGGATGATTTCAGAGAGGCCTGGAGAGACTTGCATGGACTGATGCTGAGTGAAACGAGCAGAACCAGGAGATCATCATACACGGCAACAACAATACTATATGATGGTCAATTCTGATGGACATGGCTCTCTTCAACAATGAAATGTTTCAAACCAGTTCCAATTGTTCACTGAAGAAAGCCATATACACCCAGAGAGAGGGATGTGAAATGTGGACCACAACATAACATTTTCATGCTCTCGATTGATGTTTGCTTGCATTGTGTTTCCTTTCTCAGATTTTTTTTCTTGTATATATACATATATTCAATAATTAACATGTAGTGGATTTCCTGCCATCTAGGGGAGGGGTGGAGAGTGGGGGGGGGAAATTTGTAACAGAAGGCTTTGTAAGGGTTAATGTTGAAGAATTACCCATGCATATGTTTTGCAAATAAAAAGCTTTAATAAAGAAAAAAATGATCTCCTTAGGCCACTGCTTTGATGTGCCACCCCTTCCTCAAAAAACTTCTGTTGGTGCCCTTTATCTTTGGGACAAGATACAAACATATTAGGCTGGCTCTTTACAGCCTTTCCAATTTTTGCTCCAAGATACCACTATGATTTCACATTGGTCTCCTTTGCGCTCTCAATTGAGGTGTATGATGGTCAGAACAAGGAATGATTTTTTAAAAAAATGGCTTCATTTGGGGCCAGTAAAAGTCAGTTTTTCTACTGATAGTAAGCTGAGTCAGCAGTCTAGTTTCATCTGATCCAACCTTGAAGAGGTGAAACTAGTTTGAGCTGGTTTCCCTATCTTCAATTAGTCTATAACATTTTGGGTTGAATTTCATGAAATGCATATATATTTCATTGCTGTCTTTTCTTTGCTTTTTAATTCTTTGATTTTAAAAAATGTATGTTACTTCAAGAAAACATGCAAAAAAGTGTAGCAGTTGTTTTGTTTAGTCATTTTTTCAGTTGTGTCTGGCTCTTCATGATTCCATCTGGAGTTTTCTTGATCAGATGCTGGAGTGGTTTGCCATTTCCTTATCCAGCTCATTTTACAAATGAGGAAACTGAGGCAAACAGGATTAAGTGACTTGCTTAGGATCACACAGCTGGTTAAAAATAACTGAAACCAGATTTGAAGTCAGATCTTCCTGACACCAGGCCTAGTGTTCTATATACTGCATCACTTATCTACTCCATAGCTATTATATAGTATACTGCATTGACTATCAGGTACATTGCAGTGGCTGCTGATTTAAGGGAAGTCAGTTGTGTCAAAGTTCATTCAAGAATAGTGTTAGGGGAAGAATACATCCATGAAAAAGGATCAATCTCAAGGAAGCAAGGGAAAGTATAACTGAAAAGGAGAAACACTACCAAGAACAAGTACAAAATAACTTAATTAATCATTAGGAAACAAATGTAAGCTTGGAAACAGAATGACCCAAAACATTTGAGGAATAGTTATTGATTCATCTATAATGCAGGCTTTCTTCTTGCCAGAATATAGTCAGTTGATTACTGTTGTGAAAATTCCTGCCATGGGGCAGCTAGGTGGCGCAGTGTATAGAGCACCAGCCCTGAAGTCAGGAGGACCTGAGTTCAAATCTGGTCTCAGACACGTAACAGTTGTGTGACCCTGGGCAAGTCACTTAACCCCAATTGCCTCAGCAAAAAAAAAAAAAAAAAAAAAAGAAAATTCCTGCCATGGATAAGATGATAAAATGGGTGGAGCACTGAAGATTAAATTTTTTGGATTTTTAATTCAAGACTCTTATCAAAACTCTTGGTATGGTTTCATCCAAACAAGTCTAAGTAAACCTGTAAGATCTTCAGCAAAAAGTAAAATACTGCCCCCCTCATTGGGGTAATAGAGGTTTTTTTCCCCATTTCTCATAGACTTAGAAGTTTTGTCTCCAATGATGAACTTGCACAAATACATTGACATGCTGAAAAACAGAATTGCTCCAGTATTATAGAAATTCTTAAATGGAGAAGTGGAATACTGCAAGACAGCCTCACCATGCTACACATCACAAAAGATTAATAAAATTTTCTAAGAGATGGGAATAAACATACTGCAGTGATGTAGGAATTCATTCAATATAAACTTCATTGAAAATCTATGGACTATATGACAAAAATATTTATGGCAGTCTTTTTGGTGCTTGTAAAAAATTGAAAATTGAAAACATGTCCATCAATTGGGTATTGATTAAACAAGTTAAGATATATGAATTTGTGTCATAAGAATTGATGAAATAAGTGGTTTCAGAAAATTCCTGGGAAGACTAAAATGAATTGACATAAAGTGAACCAGAAGAACAATATATACAATAACAGCAATATTGTAACAATAATCAATTGTGAAATTTTAGTAATGCTTATCAAAATGATGATCTATGACAATTCCAGAGGATTCATGATGAAAAATGCTACCCACCTTCAGATAGAAAGCTGATGGATTCTTGAGAGCAGACTGAGGCTTTTTTTCCTTTTTTAAAATTTTTCATGTTTTCCTCGCCCTCCTCTGCAGCATGGCTATTGTGGAAATATGTTTTACAAGACTCCATGTGTATAATGGATATCATGTTTCTTGCCCCTGTGAGCATGCAGCTGATGCAAAATAAAGTGAGCAGAATCAGAACAATTTATATTATAACAGTAATACTATAACAATCGTCAACTTTGAAAATAATTAGTAAAACTAATCAACACAATGACCAACCACAATTTCAAATGACTCATGATGAAACATGCCATTCATCTTCAGATAGAGAGCTGATAAATTCAGATTTCAGACAAACATATTTTCTTCTCTTTTCTAATTTGTTTTGCACAATGTACATATGTATATTTATAATGGTTTTGCTTTTATTGCCTTTCCAATGAGCAGAGGAAGGGGAGAAAAAGGGAGAGGATTCAGAACTAAAAATAAAATAAAAATGAATTTAAAAAATAAAATCTACAAGCTATAATCAGGACTCTGGAAAAATAGATTGCCCATCAAATGCATGTTAATCAAATAAAAATATGATTTATGACAAAGAATTAAAATATTTGTGTCAAAATCTTGTGAATTTCATGACAAATGATTTTTCAAGATGTAAAAAATATAATGTTTATTAATAAGTCAATAATCTTAATTATTTTGCTTTGTCTCAATGCATACACCATTGTACATTACAGTCAAACTGGACTAACTTCCTTCCCAAGTTTGGCATATTATATTCTAACTTTAATGCACCCATGGAAGCTATATCATGTGCCTATTAAATGTACTTTTTCATCAGCTCAGTCTTTCAGATTTTTCATAACTCAATTTCCTGATTTCCTGATTTTTTCCAGAAGTTTTTTCTTTTCTTTCCTCAAATTTTCCTAAAGTACTTTGATATATATATATACATATATACTCTTTATATCCATGGTGTTATATATAACTTCTTGAAGAGACTATTTAATTTTGTATCTCTAGAATGCAGCACAATTCCTTGTGCTTTCTGATTATTAGCATCTCTTAACTTAGCTAAACAGGTTCTTAATAAGACAGATAATAAGAATAGTCCACTACCGAGCCTGTATTAGGAACCTCTTCTGTTTGGTAGCACCTAGTAAAACTTGTATAATTCTATACTTATAATACTATAAAGCATAGTATTTTAAAACTTATTTACCCCTAAAATATCAGATTATAGAACTTCTATTTTCTAAGCATATGAAATAACATATTTGAAAGCATTCAAAAATGTTTCTGAATTTTGGAGTGATTGGGAAGGTAATGAGTAAAGTAGGGGAGCACTTGAAATTGGGGAAAACAGGGCCTTAAGGAATTCAGTGTTGCTATAAATGCTCAACTCTAGGTCCAGCTGTACTCAGTAATTCAGTCATCATCTACTATCCAAGTGTCAAGCCTGCTTCTTAGGTTTCCCAGTTCCTCCTAAAATAATTTTCTCCTCTTTTAGGTAGAAAATTCTCAGGCCTTCACCTGGCAGTCTCAGCTTCGGCATCGTTGGGATGAAGAAAAGAAACATTGCTTTGCCAATATCTGTGATGCTCAAATTAGATATTCCTATGAATATTTGGGCAATACACCTCGGCTGGTGATCACGCCACTCACTGACAGGTATGGAAAATGCAATTGCTTGGTCCAGAAGGAATTGTCATAGACCCATCATAGACCCAGAAGAGATAACCAGATCACTTTGTTCAAGGGCTGGCATCAGGCGGGGCTTCAAAAAAAAAAAAAAAAGGGGCGTATCCTGTTCTTAGGAAGGTGATAGTTCCAGTAAGTATCCCTGGTAAGACCATAATTGGATTTGTAGACATGCATTGAACATGACTAGACATACTTGATACACTTGCCTTCTTCCCATCAACAACAAAGTCCAGTGGCCATAGAATGTGCTTTTCAAAAGCTACATATTTTGCACACTTCTTTGAAATAATATCCATTCTAATGCATCCATTGATATACTTAATGCACATCTATGTCTTGAGTATTTTGTTTAGTTCTTAGCACCATGTTTTGGTCTCACCATGTTTTGGTCTCACCATATGAGGATCAGTTGGATGAACTGAGGATGTTGAGCTGAGAGGAGAGAAGATATAGGAGGTACATGAGAGCTGCCTCAAAAGTATTTAGAAGCTGTTATATGGTAGATGGACTAGACTTGCTCTTAATTCTAGTAGGTATAACTAGTAGAGAGAGTTTTAGTAGAATTTGTCTAAATACAAGGAAAAATTGTCCTCAGTCAGCCAAAAAGGAAATGGGTTACCTTGGGAGGTAATGAGTTCTCTGTCACTAGAGGTCTTCAGACAAAAGATGAGAAGATTATTTTGGGGTATATTGTAGAAAGGTCTCCTATTCATATTTAGGTTACTTTCCCCAGCTTCTTAAATATGGGTATCATTTGGGGTCTCATAACTGAATAAGGGGATCGTAAAATTATGATTTATTATCAGTAATTGTTTGATTTGTGTACCATATAGCCAGGGTCTTGTAAGAATTTTTCAGGTAAAAAGAGGTCACGAGTAGACCTCTACGATCCCTTCCAACTTTGAGAAATTGGGAACTCCAAATTAAAAAAAAAAAAAACATGTCCTCAATACTTTTATAATCTAAATCAAAATTTCTACCCCAATGAAAGCCCATTTTTCTTTCATGGGCCTCCTTAGATAACAGATTGTTTTATATCTGTTTGGATTGCCAATTGTGGTTTGGAGGTAGCTTCATATCACAACTAAAGAATACAAATGTCAAAGATGCTTTATTTCAAGAGAATTTCAGATAACTGAGACTTCCATTACAGATGCTACATCACTCTGACCCAGTCCCTCCATCTGATTATGGGAGGAGCACCTGCAGGCCCTGCAGGCACAGGCAAAACTGAGACCACTAAAGACTTGGGCAGAGCACTGGGCATTATGGTGTATGTCTTCAACTGTTCTGAGCAAATGGACTACAAGGTGCGTGTCTACTTTCTGAGGCACTGCTTTTCTTTCTTTCTTTTTTTTTTTTTGTTGCTGAGGCAATTGGGGTTAAGTGACTTGCCCAGGGTCACACAGCTGTTACGTGTCTGAGACCAAATTTGAACTCAGGTCCTCCTGACTTCAGGGCTGGTGCTCTATCCACTGCGCCACCTAGCTGCCCCCTGAGGCACTGCTTTTCTAAGAGATAAAAATGCTGCATGTGTCTTAGTAGGCTACATACGAGGTTCTTTTCTGAGCTGAGCATTGTATAATAATAATAATAATAATAATAATATATAATTATCCTTTACTCTTAATGTGAGGTTTTCATTCTGGAGAACTTTGAATGCTGAAGGGACAACACGAGTAGAAAGAGTATGAATATTTTCAGCTTGATGATAGTAGCAGACCTAATGGACATACATTATCATGTATTATCACAGGACCTACAATTGTTACTGTGGGACCTTGGGTTCATTGTGAGTCAAACATGTCCTAGTGGGCATGATTAAAAAAAAATGCTATGGTAGAGTAAATTTGTGTGTCATTCCACACATGCCATGTAAATGAGTACCGAACATCAGCCCATATACTTTCTCCCCTCTCCCCCCTTTCCTATAAAATGATATTTATTCAGCATTGATTTCCATCTGCTACGATTTTTCTTGCACAACAATGATAAGTGTGGAAATATGTATACATATATTTGATTTGTCAAGTATTTTAACATAATTAACATGTAGTGGATATCCTGCCATCTAGGGGAGGGGTGGGGAGTAGGGAAGAAAAATTTGTGACAGAAAGCTTTGTAAGGTTTAATGTTGAAGAATTACCCATACATATGTTTTGCAAAAAAAAAAAAAACTTTTTTTCATCTGCTCCAGTGAAAAAATTTTATGCTAATTATATACATCATTACCTTCTACCCCAATATTTGTTTAGAGTGACATAGTTGGGTAAAAGATATTACCCAATGATATTTGGGTTGAATCAGCTCCCAGTACTCTAAAAATGATTGCTTCATTTTATTCAGGAAGGTGGTCATTTTTGAGGTCTTTCATATTCAAGATAGAAGGTAATCACAGGTAATTCAGGCCAAAGCTGGACTTGGGCAAAACCCCAGACCTGTAAGGTACCTGTAAAATCCAGGAATCAGGACTAAATCTGGAAAGGCTATCTTTGGGCAACTTTGGACTTACTGAGTTTATTCCCAGCTTGAAATAAATAGTCTTTCTCTCTGGATTTCCAGAAAGCCTGAGGTGTCAACTGTATACAACCCTCATTCTTATACAATTCTCATATAGACTACAAGTGCCATAGAATTAGGAAAGAATTCATCAACTTGGAATGAGACCCTATTGTTGGGTTTTGCTGTGACTGCTTTATGGACATTTTCTAATGTTTTTATGTTTTTTTGATTATGGTCTTCACTAGTCCTGTGGAAATATCTATAAAGGATTGTCCCAAACAGGAGCTTGGGGATGCTTTGATGAATTTAATCGGATCTCAGTAGAAGTTTTATCTGTAATTGCTGTGCAGGTATGTCCATCATACAAATTATTTTTTGCATAAATTAGAATAATACATCAGCAGTCATGACTGCTTTGATCAATAGCCAATTGTTTTTCTGGTTTCCTACTATCCCATAAAGCAAATATGTGCATATGTATAAATATATATATATATATATATATATAATAAGTGCACTATATATACACATTTGTAATATTTCCAAGTTAAACTTTTTTATATAGAGAATTAACATAAACTTTTTTTGCAGATAGCCTTCATTCTAAAAGAAGCTATGATATTTATATTATTACCCTAAACTTCTTTACTCTAAATGGAACTATATTTATTAAAAAAATAAAATGAGTGTGGAAGAACTATAATTTGGATAGAGCTAAGGCTATTGGATGTTTAGTCTTACTTTGACAAGAGAATGATCAGTTTCATTCACTCATATAGGTACATTCTCATCTTTTGAAAACACAGGATAGCAAACAGCAGGAGTGGCTGATAAATTTTTAACAAGCAGCTCTCCACAGAACACATTTTTCAGGCTTAATTAACTTAATTAAAGATATTAATAACAGTTTCTCCATCACTTTCTTAAGCCTAGACAATTCACAAAACAATAAATCAAGCTTTGGTTTCTAGCATTTGCCAATTTCCTTATCTTTCTTTCTTATCTTGAAATTATAGGTCTAACTCTTCTCCCTATTCTTTTTTTTTTTTTTTGCTTTTTTTTTGCTGAGGCAATTGGGGTTAAGTGACTTGCCCAGGGTCACACAGCTGTTACGTGTCTGAGACCAGATTTGAACTCAGGTCCTCCTGACTTCAGGGCTGGTGCTCTATCCACTGCACCACCTAGCTGCCCCGCCAATTTCCAAGGTATAAAATGCTCACACTAGAACTTGCCTTTTTGGAGGTGGTTCAACCATACTCCTCTGATTAAAAATGGTCTATTAAAAAAAAGATATAAGAGAATTAAGGGAGGATTCAGATTTTACTGATCATGGATTTTTTCAAGAGAAGATATATGCGTCCCTCTAGGGGAGGTGGGCTTAGAAAGTTCCTTCTGGCCTAGGAAGACAGTGAGGGAAGGATAGAGCCTGGGTGAGGATTCAAACCAGAACTCTTAAATAGGTCTGGAAGTGAAAACTCAGGAAAGGTTTTTAAACTAAGATATTGCTAATGGGTTATGGTGTGTGGCCAGACCTCTGAAGTACTTGCCAAGTTCTATATCTGAGAAACTCAAGATGACTAATAAGTAAGAAGACAGTCAGATAGCATACCTGGATTTTGGTAATTTCTCCTTTATGGGGTTCAGTTTCCTCCTGGATAAAATGAGTGTGTTGGATTACATGTTCTAAATTGCCTCCAGTTCTAGATCCAAAGTATAATGAACCTTTAACCTCATTTTTTCCCTTCTTTGTGCTGTGATAGAAAACTGGCATTATCTAATGGTAGAACCAGTTATGAGGCTGACTATACATATGAAATAGAAATTTCAAAATTTCTGTCTCTGCCATGATGCACATTATATCCCACTCTACAGATAATTTCAAAGGAATTCAGTTAGGTGTCCCAAGTAAAGAAATCAGGACCTCAAACAAGAAGTAGTGTTTGAGGAATGCTTTGGATTTAAGCATGAATTTTAAGAGTCCATCAGGTGGTACAGAGAAAGATTGTAACTTAATATCCTGATGGAATTTTTCCTTCTAATGCTTTATTTACTAAAGCAGCTTCTATTGCCAACTTGATTACAAAAATGAAAGCACAGGCTTTCTCCTGAAATTCCAGCTCTGGACCTGAAAACTACCATCATTTCAATTAAGAAATATTTGATAAGGATGTCATAAATAAGAAATCTTATTTTCCATAGGTGGTGTCAAAAAGGATTTTTGAAGATTTAAATACATACACACAAACACAAACACACACACATCTCCTTAGGACTTCATTAGTGAAAGAAACAGACTCTTGGAGTTTCTACATCAGGAATTTCCTTCTTATACTGATGAAGTCTAGGATGTAGGTATGGGATCATCACCACTTATCAGGTGAAATTCCACCAATTTTAGCAATGTGTTTTGTAATATAAAAATCATAAAGAGTTACCTGGGACCTTGAGAAATTGCACAATTAATGTATGTAAGAAGCAGAACTTGAATTCATGTCTTTGTTAACTCCACTGATTGCCTTCTATCCACTATATCAGAGAGTAAATTAGAGAATTGTTAAGTGGCTATTTTTCTTTTTCTTTCTTTTGGCATTTGGGTTAAATGATTTGTCCAGGTTCACGTAGCTAGTAAGTGTCTGAGGCTGGATTTGAACTCAGGTCCTCCTGACTCTAGGCCTGGTGCTCTATCAATTACAGGACCTAACTAAGCCCCCCTTGGAATGACTAATTTTAAAGAGGATGTGTGTAGTGGGGTGTAGATAGATGAATCATTTTGCAAATTCAGAGTTCTTTCAAGCTAACAAAAATTAAGATATCTCTTTTCTATTTAAAATGATAGCTATAACTTTCTCTTCTTATATAATTTTACTGTTTAGGTAAAATGCGTCCAGGATGCAATTCGTGCCAAGAAGAAAATGTTTAATTTCCTTGGAGACATGATACGCCTCATCCCCACAGTAGGCATGTTTATCACCATGAATCCAGGTTATGCTGGACGGGCAGAATTGCCAGAAAACTTAAAAGCCTTGTTCAGGTACACATGCATAGATAACAATAATATTACCTACATTGGCTTTAGTAGTAAAGTAGTTCAGAGTCATCAAACATCCTCACTCTTTTATGGGTTTCTAATCTTATTTTGTCTAATGGCTTCCTCATTTCTGTCTACAAGTAACTTAAGTCTTCCCAATCCTTCCAAAAACCTTTCTTCAACCATATGTTCCCTTGAGCTACTGTGTTATTTTATTCCTCCCTCTCACTGACAAATATCTTTTTGGGGGGGGAGGGGGGAGGGATCCTGTTTCTTTCTCTTACTCATCACCAACTCACTTCTCAGTCCCTTAGATCCTAGTTCCTGCTCCCTGTTGCTACAGAGACTGCTGTCTCAGAAGTTGCCAAAGACCTCATTATTTCAATTTTCATCTGGATACTCTTTTTTCCTTTGGCTTCCAAGACATATTTTTTCCCATTTACCCTCCTCTGATTTCTTTGCTAGAACTTTTTTCTTTTTCCATTATCTATGGTTTGGTCTTTTGCCTTCTTCTCTCTATACTTCCCCTCTCAGTCTTTCCCTCTCAAGGCTTCTCTTATTTATCTCTAAGATCTAGATCTTCAATACTGTTCTCTCACCTCAGCTCCAGATCCATGTTTCTAATTACATGCAAGTATTGTGAGTGAAATTTAACAAAAAAATAAACTGAGGTAATTCTCCATACAGGATAACATTTATTAGCAGAGACATACTGTCTGCCAAAAAGTGAATCAATGAATTGCCTCCTTTTATGCTAAAGATCCCAAACAAAAGGACAATTCTCCTTTTATAAGTATGGAAGAATACAGAACAAAGAACCGACAAGAGTAGATGACATGGGGGGGGGCGGAGCCAAGATGGCAGAGTGAAAACGTGACTCTCTGCGTCCTCCTCCGATCTTCTCTCAAACCAACAATAAAATAAGCCTCTGAACTGATCTTCAAGTCAACGAATTCAGAAATAATTGGATACTGCTTGCTGATACCTCTGAATAACTTCACATCAGGTTTGTCTATCTCAGACAGAGGGATAAAGAGTGGTGTAGGCAGGAAGTGAGGGTGGGACTCACCTCATTGTGGCAAAAACTCCAAACTCCAAACACCTGGAGTTTATCTGAGGCACTCGGGACACACTGCCCTGATTGGGGGCAGGTGTTCTGGCAGGCTTGCCTTGTTTAAGGAGTAATTCCGACTTAGTCCTAGTCCCTACCGGCCCAGCACCTTAAATTAATTCGCCAAATTGCCCCAGGGCAAAGAGCTTTAGCCTCCATTTTTTCCAAACCCTAAAGAGATATGCACACTGTCAAAAAAAAAATGAAGAAGCAAAAGAGAGCTCTCGCCATAGACAGCTTTTATCGAGACAGAGAAGGGCTGACCTCAGATCCTGAGGTTCCTTTAGACAAAACTTCAGAGGATGTTATTAAGGACCATCACCGGTCCCCTTTTCAAAAGGCCTTTCTGGAAGATTGCATACAGAATCTCAAAAGAGAGCTGGAGGATAAATGGGAAAATAAACTGAAGTCAGTGCAAGAAGCCCTCCAAAAGAGATAGGAAAAAGACACCAATTTATTGAAAAATAAAATTAGTGAAATGGAAAAAGAGTGCAATGAACAAATTGGCCAGTTACAAAAGGAGCTTAAAAAGGTAACTGAAGAAAACAACACTTTAAAAATAAGAATTGAACAAATGCAAGTGAATGACTCAATAAGACTTCAAGAATCAGTCAAACAAAAACAAAAACATGAAAAATTAGAAGAAAATATGAAATATCTCCTAGGAAAAACAACTGATTTGGAAAATAGATCTAGGAGAGACAATCTAAGGATTATTGGACTTCCTGAAAGTCATGATGAAAAAAAGAATCTAAACACTATCTTCCAGGAAATCCTGAAAGAAAACTGCCCTGAGATTGTAGAATCAGAAGGCAAAAATCACCATTGAAAGAATTCACCGATTACCTCCTGAAAGAGACCCCAAAATTAAAACCCCAAGGAATATTGTGGCTAAATTTCAGGACTATAGCACCAAGGAAAAGATTCTTCTAGCAGCTAGAAAGAAACAATTCAAACACCAAGGATCAATAATTAGAATCACACGATCTGTCAGCCTCCACATTGAAAGATCGAAGGGCCTGGAACCAGATATTCCGAAGGGCAAAGGAACTTGGATTACAGCCAAGAATATCCTATCCAGCTAGAATGAGCATTATCCTCCAGGGAAGAAGATGGTCATTCAATGATATAGGTGAATTTCACCTATTTCTAATGAAAAGACAAGATCTGAACAAGAAATTCGACATCCAAACACAGAACTCAAGAGATGCATAAAAAGGTAAAAAGGAAAGGACTCTTGAGAACTTTATTTTTACTAGGGGGATACTTAAAGTTTGGGGGTATAATTAACTAGATATTACTTTGATAATATGAAAAAGAGAACTAGAGGGGGAAAGGTCATATTGGGGAAAAGGGAAAAAGTGGTAAAATAAGATCTAAAAAAAAGGAGGTAAAAATAAAATCTCTTGAAGAGGCAAAGAAAACCTAATATAATTGAGAGAAAGAGGGGAGGGAGATGAGCATTGTGTAAATCTTACTCTCATCAGGTTGGGCTCTAAAAGTGTATATCAGACACTTGATTTCACATAGAAACTTGTCTGTTGCTAGAGGGAAGTGGGAGGGAAAGGAGGAAAAGAAAGGGATAAACTAATAGAAGGGAAAATAGAAGAATCAGGGGAAAGGAGTAAAAACAGGGGGAGGGGACCTAAAGGGTGAAGTATTGTTTGGGGGAGGGGGTCATCAAAAGCAAAGTACTGAGGAGAGGGGGAAGGGAGAAAGGTGAAAGGAAAGGGGAAAACATAACTTGGGTAAATAAGATGGCAGGAAATAAAGAATTAGTTATTCTAACTGTGAATGTGAATGGGATGAACTCTCCCATAAAGCGGAAGCAGATATCAGACTGGATTAAAAATCAGAATCCCACAATGTGTTGTCTACAAGAAACACATCTAAAACATAGTGACACATATAGGATGAAGGTAAAAGGCTGGAGCAGAAAATATTATGCTTCAGGTGAACAAAAAAAAGCAGGGGTAGCAATCCTTATCTCAGATCAAGTAAAAGCCAAGATAGATCTAATCAAAAAAGATAAGGAAGGAAACTATATTTTATTAAAGGGTACCATAGATAATATAGCAATATCAATAATAAATATATACGCACCAAGTGCAATAGCATCCAAATTCCTAGGGGAGAAATTAAGAGAGATGCAAGAAGAAATAGACAGCCAAACTATATTAGTGGGGGATCTCAACCTTGCTTTCAGAATTAGATAAATCAAATCACAAAATAAACAAGAAAGAAACTAGGGAGATAAACCAATTGTTAGAAAAGTTAGGTATGATAGATCTATGGAGAAAGTTGAATGGAGACAGTAGGGAGTTTACTTTTTTCTCAGCAGTCCATGGAACCTATACAAAAAATTGACCATGTGTTAGGGCATAAATACCTCAAAATCAAATGCAGAAAGGCAGAAATAGTAAATGCATCTTTTTTCAGATCATGATGCAATAAAAATCACATGCAATATAAGGCCAGGAGAAAATAAACCAAAAGTTAATTGGAAATTAAATAATCTAATCCTGAAGAATGAATGGGTGAAAGAGCAAATCATAGATACAATCAATAATTTCATCCAGGAGAATGACAATAAGGAGACAACATACCAAAATTTGTAGGATATGGCCAAAGCAGTTATAAGGGGCAATTTTATATATCTAGATGCTTACTTGCATAAAATAGAGAAAGAAAACATCAACGAATTGGGCTTATTATTAAAAAAAACTAGAAAAAGAACAAATTAAAAACCCTCAATTAAATACCAAATTGGAAATTCTAAAAATAAAAGGAGAACTTAATAAAATTGAAAATAAGAAAACTATTGAATTAATAAATAAAACTAAGAGTTGGTTCTACATAATTGACTATATTAATAACCAAATTAACAAAAAACATGATAATTTCAATAGATGCAGAAAAAGCATTTGATAAAATCCAACATCCATTCCTATTAAAAACATTAGAGAGTATAGGAATTAATGGACTTTTCCTTAAAATAGTCGGTAGCATCTATTTAAAACCATCAGCTAGCATCATATGTAATGGTGATAAACTGAAACCATTCCCAATAAGATCAGGGGTGAAACAAGGTTGCCCACTATCACCATTACTATTCAATATTGTATTAGAAATGCTAGCCTTGGCAATAAGACAAGAAAAAGAGATTAAAGGAATTAGAATAGGTCATGAGGAAACCAAATTATCACTCTTTGCAGATGGTATGATGGTCTACTTAGAGAACCCTAGAGAATCAACTAAAAAACTATTAGAATTAATCAAAAACTTTAGCAAAGTTGCAGGATACAGAATAAATCCACATAAATCATCAGCATTTTTATACACCACCAACAAAATGCAACAGCAAGAGATACAAAGAGAAATTCCATTCAAAATACCTATCGATAGTATAAAATATTTGGGAATATATCTGCTAAGGGAAAGTCAGGATCTATATGAGCAAAACTACAAAACACTCTCCACACAAATAAAGTCAGATCTAAACAATTGGAAAAACATCAAGTGCTCTTGGAGAGGTCGAGGGAATATAATAAAGATGGCAATACTACCTAAACTAAGCTATCTATTTAGTGCTATACCAATCAAACTCCCAAGAGATTATTTAACTGACCTAGAAAAAATAACAAAATTCATCTGGAAAAACAAAAGGTCAAGAATTTCAAGGGAATTAATGAAAAAAAATGCAAATGCAAATGCAAATGAGGGTGGCCTAGCTGCACCAGATCTAAAACTATATTATAAAGCAGTGGTCACCAAAACCATTTGGTACTGGATAAGAAATAGAGTAGTGGATCAGTGGAATAGGTTAGGTTCACAGGACAAAATACTAAATGACAATAGTGTTTGATAAACCCAAAGACCCCAGTTTTTGGGATAAAAACTCAATATTTGACAAAAACTGCTGGGATAATTGGAAACTAGTATGGAAGAAATTGGGCACTGACCCACACCTAACACCATATACCAAGATAAGGTCAAAATGGATTCATGATCTAGGCATAAAGAATGATATTATAAACAAATTAGAACAATGTAGGATGGTTTACCTCTCAGACATGTGGAGGGGGAAGAAATTTGTGACCAAAGAAGAACTAGAGGTAATCATTAATCACAAAATAGATAAGTTTCACTATATCAAGTTTAAAAGTTTTTGTACAAACAAAATGAATGCAGACAAGATTAGAAGGGTAGCAGTAAACTCGGAAAATATTTTTACATCCAAAGGTTCTGATAAAGGCCTCATTTCTAAAATATATAGAGAATTGACTCAAATATATAAGAATTCAAGCCATTCTCCAATTGATAAATGGTCAAAAGATATGAACAGACAATTTTCAGACGAAGAAATTGAAACTATTTCTGGTCACATGAAAAGGTGCTCCAAGTCACTATTGATCAGAGAAATGCAAATTAAGACAACTCTGAGATACCACTACACACCTGTCAGATTGGCTAAAATGGCAGGAAATGATAATGATAACTGTTGGAGGGGATGTGGGAAAACTGGG
>JAJPUD010000280.1:582032-605419 GCA_023553655.1 Myrmecobius fasciatus
TTAATTTCATCACCTGAAAATTGTCTGTTCATATCCTTTGACCATTTATCAATTGGAGAATGGCTTGAATTCTTATAAATCTGAGACAATTCTCTATATATCTTAGAGATGAGACCTTTATCAGAAGCCTTAAATGTAAAGATGATTTCCCAATTTGATGCTTCCCTCCTAATCTTGTCTGCATTAGTTTTGTTTGTACAGAAACTTTTTAACTTAATATAATCAAAATTATCTATCTGGTGTTCAATTAAGAGTTCCAGATCTTCTTTGGACATAAATTTATTCCATCTCCACAGGTCTGAGAGGTAAACTATCCTATGTTCCTCTAATTTGGTTATAATATCACTCTTTATATCTAGATCATGAACCCATTTAGATCTTATCTTGGTGTGCGGTGTTAGGTGTGGGTCCAGCCTTAATTTCTTCCACACTAGTTTCCAATTTTCCCAGCAGTTTTTGCCAAATAGTGAGTAATTTATCCTATTTAGCATGTATTAGATTACCTGTCATCTAGGGGTGGGGGGTGGGGGGAAGGAGGAGAAAAGCTTGGGAAAAAAAAGTTTTTGCAAAGGTCAATGTAGAAAAATCACATATGTTTTGTAAATAAAAAGCTTTATTAAAAAAAAGAGTTGGTTCTACGAAAGAACCAACAAAATAGATAAGCCTTTAGGTAATAAGAAAAAAGAAAGAGGAAAATCAAATTGTTAGTCTCAAGAATGATAAGGGAGAACTTTCCTCCAATGAAGAGGAAATTAGAGCAATAATTAGGAGTTACTTTGCCCAACTTTATGCCAGTAAGTTTGATAATCTAAATGAAATGGAGGAATATCTACAAAAATATAGATTGCCCAGGTTAACAGAAGAGGAGATAAATTATTTAAATAGCCTCATATTAGAAAAAGAAATAGAACAAGCTATTAACCAACTCCCTAAAAAAAAATCTCCAGGGCCAGATGGATTTACATGTGAATTCTACCAAACATTCAAAGAACAATTCCAATATTATACAAACTATTTGAGAAAATAGGGACAGAAGGTATACTGCCAAAATCCTTCTATGAGACCGATATGGTGCTGATAGCTAAACCAGGTAGGGTTAAAACAGAGAAAGAAAACTATAGACCTATTTCCCTAATGAATATTGATGCAAAAATTTTAAATAAGATATTAGCAATGAGATTACAGAAAGTCATCCCTAGGATAGTACACTATGACCAAGTAGGATTTATACCAGGGATGCAGGGCTGGTTCAATATTAGGAAAACTATCAGCATAATTATATTAATAACCAAACTAACAAAAACCATATGATTATTTCAATAGATGCAGAAAAAGCATTTGATAAAATCCAACACCCTTTCCTATTAAAAACACTAGAGAGTATAGGAATAAATGGGCTTTTCCTTAAAATGATCAGTAGCATCTATTTAAAACCATCAGCAAGCATCATATGTAATGGAGACAAACTAAAACCTTTCCCAATAAGATCAGGAGTGAAACAAGGCTGCCCACTGTCACCATTACTATTCAATATTGTATTAGAAATGTTAGCTTTAGCAATAAGAGAAGAAAAAGAGATAAAAGGAATCAGAGTAGGTAATGAAGAAACCAAATTATCACTCTTTGCAGATGACATGATGGTATACTTAGAGAACCCTAGAGACTCAACTAAAAAACTACTAGAAACAATTCACAACTTTAGCAAAGTTGCAGGATTCAAAATTAATCCACATAAATCATCAGCATTTTTATATATTACCAACAAAGTTCAGCAGCAAGAGATACAAAAAGAAATTCCATTCCAAATAACAGATAATAGGATAAAATATTTGGGAATCTATCTGCCAAGGAAAAGTCAGAAACTATATGAACTAAACTACAAAACACTTTCCACACAAATAAAATCAGACCTAATCAATTGGAAAAACATTAAGTGCCCATGGGTAGGCAGAGCGAACCTAATAAAAATGACAATACTACCCAAACTAATCTACTTATTTAGTGCCATACCAATCAAACTCCCAAGAAATTATTTTACAGATCTAGAAAAAATAGTAGCAAAGTTCATTTGGAAGAACAAAAGAGGATTAATGAAAAAAAAGGCAGATGAAGGTGGCCTTGCTGTACCAGATCTAAAACTATATTATAAAGCAGCGGTCATCAAAACCGTTTGGTACTGGCTAAGGAATAGAGCAGTCGATCAGTGGCACAGGACAGGTTATCAGGACAATCTAGGCAATAACCTTAACAGTTTAGTGTTTGATAAACCCAAAGACCCCAGCTTTTGGGATAAGTACTCACTATTCGGCAAAAACTGCTGGGAAAATTGGAAACTAGTGTGGAAGAAATTAGGGCTTGACCCATACCTAACACCACATACCAAGATAAGATCTAAATGGGTTCATGATCTAGATATAAAGAGTGATTTTGTAAGCAAGTTAGAGGAATGTAATATAATTTACCTCTCAGACCTGTGGAGATGGAATAAATTTATGTCCAAAGAAGATCTGGAACTCTAATTGAACACCAGATAGATAATTTTGATTATATTAAGTTAAAAAGTTTCTGTACAAATAAAACTAATGCAGACAAGATTAGTAGGGAAGCATCAAATTGGGAAATCATCTTTACATTTAATGGTTCTGATAAAGGCCTCATTTCTAAAATATATAGAGAATTGTCTCATATATATAAGAATTCAAGCCACTCTTCAATAGATAAGTGGTCAAGGGATATGAACAGATAATTTTCAGATGATGAAATTAAAACCATCTCTAGTCATATGAAAAGTTGTTCCAAATCACTATTGATCAGAGAAATGCAAATTAAGACAACTCTGAGGTACCACTATACACCTTTCAGATTGGCTAAAATGACAGGAAAAGATAACGATGAATGTTGGAGGGGATGTGGGAAAACTGGGACACTGATGCATTGTTGGTGGAACTGTGAACGGATCCAACCATTCTGGAGAGAGCAATTTGGAGCTATGCTCAAAAAGCTATCAAACTGTGCATACCCTTTGACCCAGCAGTGTTTCTACTTGGGCCTATATCCCAAAGATATCTTAGAAGAGGGAAAGGGACCCACATGCGCAAGAATGTTTGTGGCAGCCCTTTTTTAGTGGCTAGAAACTGGAAACTGAGTGGATGCCCATCAATTG
The DNA here is from genome assembly GCA_023553655.1 of Myrmecobius fasciatus. Lineage (NCBI taxonomy): Eukaryota > Metazoa > Chordata > Mammalia > Dasyuromorphia > Myrmecobiidae > Myrmecobius > Myrmecobius fasciatus. The sequence continues at coordinate 585,196 of JAJPUD010000280.1, forward strand.
GAGAGTGGCTGAATAAATTATGGTATATAAATGTTATGGAATATTATTGCTTTGTAAGAAATGATCAGCAGGACGATTTCAGAGAGGCCTGGAGAGACTTGCATGAACTGATGCTGGGGGAAGGAGCAGAACCAGGAGATCATCATACACAGCAACAACAGTAGATCATCATACACAGCAACAACAGTATTACATGATGATCTATTGTGATGGACATGGCTCTCTGCAACAACCATATACACCCAGAGAGAGGGATATGAAATATGTACCACAACGTAACATTTTCATGATCTCTATTGACATTTGCTTGCATTGTGTTGCCTTTCTCTGGTTTTCTTTTTTTTCTTGTAGATAGGATTTTTCTTGCATAACTTGTCAAGTATTTCAACATTATTAACATGTCATGGACTTCCTGCCATCTAGGGGAGCGGAGGGGACTGGGGGTAAAATTTGTAAAAGTAAAGCTTTGTAAAGATCAATGCTGAGGAACTACCCTTACATATGTTGTATAAATAAAAAGCTTTAATAAAAAAAAAAAGAAAAAAAAGAGTAGATGACATCATGAGATTGTGTAAACCCTGACTGATTACAAAGCTAAGATGCAGAGAACAGCATGACTGGTTGGAAGTTTGATAATGGGGGCTAACAATGACCCCCTCCTTCTTTCCTGAGACTAATAAGTGCTTACTGTTTGAGTTCATGTGCAAAATAGCAAATCAGACATCCTTGAAGAATAGTTTAGTGATGTAAAGATACTAGACTCTACTCTCTTATGTTCACATGCATTACCCAAGCTAAATTCCTTGAGACAAAAATAGGTTAGCAATTAGCAGGAGAGCTAGATTTTAAAATCTAACCTATTACAGGCCAGGTGAATTCTGAACCATGTTCAGAGACAGAGAATTATAACTTAGTTATAAGGCAAAATCAAATTATTGTAAATAGGATCAAAAAGTAGATGATAATAAGATCAATTTTAATCTCAAGGGCATCTGCACTTGTCCTGTTAATCCCCTCAAACTCAATATGCCCAAAAACTAATTTTTTAATCTTTCCCCCAAAATTCTGGTTCTTTTTTCTTAACTATTTCAATCAGGGACATTATTCCTGTTTTTTTTCTTTCTTTTATATTGTACCAATTCCTACTAATTCTCTCTCCATTATATTTCTCATGATTACCATTGCCAACATTTTTATACAGGCTCTCATTATAAATGAAATGCACTATAGTACTTGTTTCCAAACACTTCCATCTACCTCTAATCTTTCTCCTCCTTCAATCTTATCATTCATATTGCAGTCAGATTAATTTCCCATATGCATAAATCAGATTATATCATTCCTCTACTCAAAACCCTGAAATGAGTCCCTATTGACTTTCTAAGGCTCTGTAGCCTTAATTCAAGTTCCTTCAGAGTCTGGTATCTTACCTTTTCAACTGTACATGATATTATTCTCTTCTACGTATTTCATGTACTAACTAGAATGGATTGCATTGTTGACCTATAAGGCATATCTCACACTTGTCTGCATCGGCACTGTTCTCTATAATTTTGAATAATCTCCCCTATTCCTTTTTGTTATTTAAAGCTATACCATCTCTTCCATGAACCTTTACTAATTCCCCCAAACAGGATCTGTATAATATCATGGTATAGGGAGAAAGAACATGGCACTTGGAGACCTAGGTGTAGTCTTGGCTCTGCTATTTATTCACTGTGGAATCTTCAGTAAATTACTTATGTTCTGATCTGCAGTTTTTTCATTTATAATATAGAGAAGGGGTTAGGATTATGTAATCTCTTAAGGTTTTTTGTATTTCAAACTCTATGGTCATGAATACAAACAATTAGGAAGCAATTAATCAAGCAAATATAAAATTATATCATCCAACATATCTGATATGTTAAACAGACATAAAGATAAGACAGCGACTTTTGTTATGGAGAGAGGATAAAAGTTATTTTCTGAAGAAATACTGTTTTGAGAAAAAAGGCACAAATTTAACAGAAAAGAAAAATAAACTTGAGAATTTTAAGCCAATTCCATAAAGAATGGAGGAATTCTAGTACATTGTGTTCTGACCATCAGGTGAGACATAGTAGGACTGAAAAGATTTTCTTTAAAAAGTCTTTCTTGGTTGTATTTCTTTCAGACCCTGTGCAATGGTTGTCCCAGACTTTGAACTTATATGTGAGATAATGCTTGTTGCTGAGGGCTTTCTGGAAGCTAGGCTTCTGGCAAGAAAGTTCATTACTCTCTATACCTTATGCAAAGAGCTACTCTCTAAGCAGGTAAGTCTTTTCATATTATGCTTTGATGTATAAAGTTGACCAAGAAAGAGAAAAGAAGAGATGATTAGTTCTGTTTCCCCCTAAATTATATTTGGAGATATCTATGTCTTCTTACCTCAAACCCTAATAATGATTTGCACTTAGCTAATTAGTTCAGTGTGATGTTCTATCAATGCCTGTTGAATATAATATATAATAGTTATTGGTACTGTTAATAAGACATTTCATCAAATAGTTTCGATTCTAAGGAATCCTCAGCAGATTGTTCAAGTCACACCATTTAAAAAATTGCTTCTTGACGCAAGCCTGTCTGCTAAGGCACTAGGAACTAGCAGGCTGTATTTTCAGAAACTGGTCTAGGATATATTGTTGTTCTTTTCTTCTACTATAAGCAAAGCCTCCCATCTAAACACCTACACTCTACCATAACAATATCTAGACGGAATTGGGTTTTGGTTTTACTTTCTTTTCCCTTCTTAATTTCCTAAGATATAAATAATATAGCTAGGTCAATCATTTTTATGTGCAATATAAATTATATAACATAATATAAAATAAATATGAAAGCTACTTTTTGCATGACTTCTAATATTCACAATACTGAGGGAAGGGAGTTTGTGTATACTATAGGGAGTTCAAATACATTAGAATCCCCTGGGAGAATTGCATCTGGACATGGGGACTAGGTCAGGTAGTATGAACTGGAAAAAGGAAGAAAAGAGAGGGAGAGCTATTTGTACCTGAGTACCAAAAAAAATCAGCTTCACAAATCTAACATGAGATAAGAATGTACAAATAATACTTGTTTAAAAAACAAACATCTGAGGGTTTTAGTGGATTGCAAGCTCATTATGAATCAGGAGTGTGACATGGCAGTCAAAAAAGCTTGTACTTACTGAGTAAGAGGGCAATAGTTTCCAGGTAGGAGGAGGACCCTTCTTTGACTATCTGGATTGTTGTGTTCCATTCTGGGACCATGGTTTAAGAAGGACATTGATAAACAATATAGTGAAAGGTTCTGAGTGAAAAGGGAAGTAGTATTACACGAGCAGAGAGCAGAATTAAAGTAGACTGATTGTAGTAGGTACTGTCAACTGAATGAGAAATACTGGTGTTTCAGGTACATTCAGAAGAGACAAACCCAGGTGATCAATTCCACTCAAACTGTACTAAAAATCCAAGAGCCAACTTTCAAATAAAGCAATCTCCAAAGGACTGAAAAAAATCTCCATGCTTGTCATTGAGAGAAAAGAAGACTGAATGATTAGCAATTTTTTACCCCTTCCCATGTGCAGAAAGACATTTACCCACCCAACCAACCATTTTTTCCTGGGAGGTTTATTCACCATCTCAAAAAGTTATACCTACTTCATATGTGGGAGAAAATGATTCCACTACTTAATTATTCCTTGTAATATATATTGTTTTATATCTAACTAAATATTTTTCTATTAGATTGGTTATTTTTCCTCATCTGATAGCATTACATCACTGAGGACTTAGGATGTGATTTGTAGAATTGATTTAAAATATGCACTGGATTTGAAAAAAAGTAATGAGGGTACCCAGAAGGAGATTTCTTAAAATTTGCAGGCGTCCTATTGGTATATACACATAAGGGCATCTCTTGGGTTTTATTAGGGAGGCAGCAATCTGATGCAAGAAAGCCCACTGAGAAAGGCAGATGATTTGGAAGCGCAGTCTTTAATATAATTGTGGAGTACATAAAGTTGGTCAGTATACAATACTGATGTTCTTGATCACCTGTTTGGTAGGATCACTATGACTGGGGATTGCGGGCCATCAAATCTGTGTTGGTAGTAGCTGGTTCCCTAAAAAGAGGAGATCCCAATCGTGCAGAAGACCAAGTCCTCATGAGAGCATTGAGAGATTTTAATATTCCCAAAATAGTAACAGATGACTTACCTGTGTTTATGGGACTGATTGGAGATCTGTTTCCAGCTTTGGATGTTCCTAGAAAACGTGATCTAAATTTTGAAAAGGTAAGGCTATTTCTAGATGCTAAGAAAAATTACTACAACTCAGTGTAATTGTGATCCTCACATCTCTATTTTCATACTGCAGTCTGGTTTGTTCCTATGACATGCAAACATAGGAATGAATGACTTGTGTCTTTTCCTTGATATTTACTATTTACCCATTCATTCATTCACCAATTATATGAAAGCAAACACTATGATAGATGTTAGGAACGTAAAGTTGAAAAGTCATGTAATTTCAGCCCTCAAAGAGCTTGCCTTTAGTAGGAGAATGACATATACACAAATAAATAATAAGATGGAAATAAACTATATAAAGACTGCCAAGATTATTAGAACCAGATTGTGGAAGACCTTGAAAAACATACTTGCAAACGTGTTCTAGCCAAAAGGGAACCACTGAATTTTTTTGAGCAGAGAGGTGACATGTCTAAGCACCTGTTCCTTGGGTGTATTATAATTCTCTGGCAATGGGTTGAATGATTAATTGGAGAAAGAGGAATGAAAAGCAGGAAAACTGGTTAGGACATGATTACTACAATCTAGGTAAGAGGAAATAAAGACTTGAACCTGGCACTAGGAACAGAAAGAATTGGAAACCCAATAGATATTACAAAGGTAGGCTTGCCAGGACTTGATATTTACTGGCAGTAAAGAAAAGTGATGATGTTTTGACTTGTGGTCATTAGGAAAAGGATAGTGTCATCAACAAATAGGAAAGTTGGGAGGAGTAGGAGCAGATTTTCAGAGGAAGATAATTTTTTTGCCAGCTTTTATACCATTTCTATTGCTACCATTTATATAGTGTTTATATATATATATATATAATGTCCATACACATATAGTTTTTCATTTTATTCTCACTTTGGAGGTAGATTATCCCTGTGTTACAAATGATGAGGCAAACGGGTTTAGAGACTACTCAAAGTTACACAATAATAAGTGTCTGAGGCAGAATTTGAATTCGTCTTCCTGAGTCCTGGACTCCACATTCAATACTTTATCCACTATGCCACCTATCAGGCGATAGGATGAGTTGTTTTACATATTTTAGTTTTCAAGAGTTTGAAGTGTTACCAGGCAATATAGATATACACATATCCAGTAGTCAGTTGGAAAGGTACCTGAAATTCAGGTTGGAGACGGAGAGAAAGATGTGGGGAATCAGTCAGTTAGAGGTAATAAATAACAAAATAATGAAAATGGATGACCAAAAGGAAGACAGTTTAAAAATAAAAGAGGAACTAAGGACATAGGGTCTTAGAGATTTAAGACTCTTAGGGACATGTTTTCTTGGGAGATTTAGAACAGGGGTGAGGAACTGTTTTTCTGCCAAGGGTCATTTGGATATAAATGTAAATAACATCATTTGCAGGCTATACAAAATTATCAACTTATAGAACTCAAACAGTGGAAGGTTATTGTACCTAGCTTTCAGCTCATCATCACCTTCAGTTGCCTTAGCAAATCATTTCAGAGGCCTTATATGGCTTGCAGGCTGTACCTTCCTCAGCCCTGGTTTAGAAGAGCAAGAGGAGCTAGAAAAAGTAGCTAGTTAGGTAATAGGTAAAGGAAGTAAAAAGAATAGCAAGGAAACATCTGGAGGAGGAGGTTACATTTATATTAATTATATCACATTATATAATAATTAGCTTAATTTATATTAGTTGCACTTCAGGTTGGTGTTTCCCTGAAGAGATTTTAAAAGGGCTCTTTAAGAAGGAGATATCCCATATCTGTAACATACTAGCAAACCAACTCAGGGTGGGCTATTCCTTGGGAACATCTCCATAGATGACTAATCTTATCAATTTGTGGTGAATTCTCAAATCCCAGTCACTCCCTTTTCCCCAAATTTGGAGGAGGGAGGAAAGAAGATACTGGCATATACCATTGAAAGCTTGTAGCCCCTTATCATAAGAATATTTTCTTCTTGGGGGCAGACAGAATAGTACCACTTTTTATATGATTGTATGTAGTTTTGCTCCATGCTTTGCCTCTTAAATAAGAGAATGTTTAATTTTTCTGCCCATCCTAGGTCATTAAGCAGAGTATTATTGAGTTGCAGTTGCAGGCAGAAGATAACTTTGTGTTGAAGGTTGTGCAGCTAGAGGAATTACTCCAAGTGAGACACTCTGTGTTTATAATTGGAAATGCAGGAACTGGTAAATCCCAGGTAAATGAGGCATGGGAGATTGGATTTTTGGCTATAATGGGGATCTAGCAGTAACTTCCTCTATTTCTTCCCTCTTCCTTGCATTTCCTGATACCCTTCTGTTCTCTCTCTCTCTCTCTCTCTCTCTCTCTCTCTCTCTCTCTCTCTCTCTCTCTCGTTATATCAAAATAGGGTTTTGTTTCCTTTTCCTTGTGTCCTCCATTCATCCCTATCCCTCCCCTCCAAGGTAGATATTAACTCTTAAATTTTGACCTACAGTGAGGAGGGCTGGTAGAATGAAAAAGAATGAAAATTTGGGAGGGGGTAGGGCAAGAAGAATAGATAAACCCCCTATGGGAGTGGGTAAGGAAAGGGAATCTCTTATGGTAGCATGACTGACATAGCTCTTCTTTGTTAGATAGCACTACTTGTTGAGGAGGATCCTCTCTTTTCCCCCTTGAATCACCAAGAACATTTCCCTAGTCTTCCTATACCCTTTTCTGGTTTTTTAACTGCCACTACATCTCTCTATGGCCCCCAAACCAAAATTCATCTGTGAAATGAGTTCAACCCTTTTCTTCCTTTCAGCTCTTTGCAAAAACTGTAATAGCCTCATTTCAGAGAATGTAGATGGTCATTATAAAGCCCTAGAAGGAAATTACCTGGGTTACAATACCAAGTAACAGAGAGTAGTTACAGATACACAAGAGTTCCAATCAAACCCCGCTTTCTCAGCACATTTTAGGTAAAAGCTCTCTTTTAGCCTCTCTTCTCTCTTATTGGATCTTAAGTCTCTCTTCTCTCTTATTGGATCAGTCCCCATGTCTCCCAGCTATTATTTCTAGAATCAAGATCTTATGCGTAGTAAATTCAGTTATCATTTCCAAGCTAAGGCAGAACCTGCTGTCAGCCCTCATAGAAGCCACTATAACTAGCCTTTAGTTCTAGGTCCACAGCACTGACCTAAACAGTAACCCCACCTCTATTTTCCATATCCTCTAACTTCAGGCTCATGTCCAAACAGAACATCTACTTGGTGGGACTAGCTTGAAGGCAATACTTTAAGAAAAAAAGCTTCTCTTTTTGTCTACCCCCAGAATTTTAACCTTTGGACTTGTAGCAGCTTGTCCATTTGGCTCCATGCTTCTTTGAGCTCCTCAGAAATGTAACTTCTGGATTTTTTTTCTCTTGTCCTTAACTCATTCACATGCTAAATAGTATTTCTTCTGCTTAGGTGAGTGGTCTCTTCCTTGTTTTTAAGTTGTCTGTCTTGCCATGGGGTTGACCCTTGGCCCTCAAAATCAATGCCAATTGAAATGTATGTCCTATCAGGTCCTACCAAACTATGGGTCCAGTAACCTGTTTAACTTAATTCAGAGAGACTCATCATCAAAAAGTTGACCAATAGGCTTATTTGGGTTTTTTTTTTGCTTATTTCATAAATTGACATAATTCACATAGACATGAAATCTACTCTTGTGAAGAGAGTTTGTGATCTATGTTGATAATAAGGGAAAACTCACATTGATTGTATGAAATATGTGCCCACTTGCATTGTCTAAATATATAGACTGGCTTGTGGGTGACACAGCCAGATACAATCTGAGATGTGACCCACCTCTTTGTAGATGAAAGTCAGCAGCCATTTATGTGCCAACCACTAGTATGGGGTGGAGGGGCTCACAAACCTCCAGAGACCTACCAAAACTAGATGCTCTTTCTTCCATTCCCTGAAAGGAATATTGGGCTACAATGATATTTGTTAACCTAGGAAATGATAGGATCAAATTTACCCTATTCTGAAAATTCTCCAATTGAAAGACTCCTTAAGAGAATTCTAATCTAACATTCTATCAATATTGAAATCCCTTCCACAATAGAATCCCTTTAATGGTCACCCTCTGCGTGAACACTTCTGGTGGTAAGACTTTGCAAATAACTTCTTATCAAACACTGTTACGTAAAAGATCATCATGAATAGCTTTATATATCAAGTAAAATCATTTATTTATTGAAGAAAAACAGCAAACAGAAATTGAAGAAGTTATACAGATTAGAGAGTACTAGATAGTACCCATAATTAATTGAGATTTTTAGCTCAAGGCAGGAAAGAGAGAAAATAATATTGTCCTTATCTTAGGTGCAGTTTGTGGTACTTTCCAAGGGTGCAAGCATTACTAGTTATGGCTCTAGTTCCTGGTTTATTGGTGGGGTGGCCTGAGTTTGGTCTGGCAAAGTATTTCTTTGTAGAGGCTTTCACTAACAAGATTACAGAATACCTAGAGCAGTAGCGCAATTGAGATGTACACTTAAGCATTCTAATCAGTGTAAGATTTGAAATGAAGGAATTAATGTGTTGGGTTTCATTTTATGTATGTTTCAAATGAATCTGAAAAGATAGCATCTCTTTTTTCATTTGACTCACTTAACATAAGAATTGACTTTAATGGACTCCCATTTGCCTTTATCATTATTTTAAAAAATTTAAATAACTTTTTGGGAGATGGCTTTGATTTTGATGCCATTGTCATTTCTGACATAGACTCTTCATCTTCCTTCCCCCACTACATGTTCCCCAGCTTCCTGAGTCCTGAAACTGAATAACAATTAAGTGGCCACATCTGACAGTGTATGCAGCATTCTCCCCCTTCAGTCTCCCTCTTCTCCAGTGTGGGCCCAAGGTTGGGTATCACAATTACTCATATTTCAGCTTCATCATATCATTCTTTTAATTTATAATGTTATAGTTATTATGTATATCATTTCTCTGGTCCCACTTATCTCCTTCTGTGTTAGTTCATATAATCAATCATTTGTTCCCCTGAATTCATTATATTCATAATTCCTGATGATGCAATCCTATTATACTGCATTTATAAGTCATTCAACTTTTCATCAACTGAGCATCCACTTTGTTTCCAGTCCTTGCTATTGTAAAAATGTATATCATGCATATTTTAGTATTTTTCTACATATGGATTATTAGCAGCAAAGTTTAAATTATAGATTGGTTTCCTTCTTTGCCATCTGATATACCTCAATATACCTTCCCTTGCCAGAATGGGTACAAGTTGGGGAAAGCAAGTAGAAGTAGAAAAATTAAGCCATTTTAAAAAAAAGTCACATAACCTCCCCCAAAAAAATGATTTGAGATTATCTATTTGTTGGATTGTTTATGCCGACACTTTGTTGCATTGGTGTGGATTATTTACTGGTGTCTGTTAAAAGATGCTTCTTACCTTTAGTCACTTTCTGGACTAAGACAAATTTGGTCCCCTAACAAAATTATGAAAGGTTCAATGTATAATTAATCACTTGTCTATTTCTTTTTTTTCAGGTCCTGAAATCCCTCAATAAGACCTATCTGAACATGAAAAGAAAAGCTGTTGCGGTGGATCTTGACCCTAAAGCAGTCACATGTGATGAACTCTTTGGCATCATTAATCCTGCTACAAGAGAGTGGAAAGATGGTAAAAAACCAATGAGCTTCCTTCTAGTGATTGCCACCTGAATGGCTACACTTATATATTATACATTATTGAAGGAAAATACTATAAGTGCATTGAGTCATTCAGTACAGCTCTGAATGAATCACCCTCCAAAAGCCTTCAGTAGCTCCCTATTGCCTACAGAATAAAATCCAGAACTTCAACCTGGAATTTGCAGCCCTAGCCACTGTTTCCATATAGGAAATCTTTTCCACCATTCAGTCAGTCAATGATTTACCAAATATTCTCCAGGTATTGTGCAAAGCAGCAAGGATAAAAAAAAAGGCAAAAGAGTTCCTCCTCTTTAGGAAAAAACAGTCTAAATGACTTTGAAAAAGATCACAATAACAACTACAACAAAATAGCTAACATTTATATAGTGCTTACTGCATTCCAGACACTATGCTAAGCACTTTACAATGATCATTTCTTTCAATTCTCACAACAATCCTGCAAGGTAGGTAGTATTATTACTCCCATTTTATAGGTGAGGAAATGAGGCAGAATTTCAGTGACTTGCCCAATGTCATATAATTAGTAAATTCCTGAGGCCAGATTTGAGCTCAGGTCATTCAGGACTGATAATTTATTCATTCTATATTCCACTGGAAATTACTACATATAAATAAGTAAACAGAAGATAATTTTGAGAAAAGAAAACTAAGAGGGAAATCAGGAAAGATTTCCCATGGGAAGTGACAACCTTAACTAAGCCTTGAAGCCAACCAAGGATTTTAAATGGCAGAGTTGAATGAGACTAGAATGAATTCTAGTAATGAGAGAAAGCCATATAAAGATACCAGCTGGAAATGAAATGCTGAGTTTAGGGAACAGCAAGTAGTCTATTCACTAAAGTCCAGCTCAAATGTTAACTTCTACAAAACTAATCTTTTCAATAGGAAACTATTTCTCTCTCACTTGATCTCATAGTATTTTATTTATTTATTTGCTGAGGCATTTGGGGTTAAGTGACTTGCCCAGGATTCCATAGCTAGGAAGTGTTAAGTGTCTGAAGTTAAGATTTGAACTCAGGTCTTCCTGACTTCAGCTCCATCCACTGCTACTAAAACATAAGTTCCCCATAGTCAAATATCTCATTTACAACTCATATTGTTGAATGAGTGACTGGGAAGTTAATAAGGTAGGTGGTCTATTACTGGTCTCCAATGATGGCTCTGTTGTCCAAGGCTATCTCCTTTACATTTTCATCCGTTTTTACCTTCTCTAACAGATCCCTATCCCCCACCCACCCACCCACCATTTCCTCCCTCTACTTTTCAATCTTTCCCTAGTTCCTGAAAACTTTCCTGCCACCTATAAATATGCCCAAGTCTCTTAAAAAAATCCTCATGGCTCCTATATGAAGTTATCATCCTAGATCTAAAAAGCCAAATTCCTAGAAAAAGTTGCCTACATTTGCTGCCTCCACTTCTTGTCCTCCTTTTCAAAATTCCTTCTCAGATCTTTACAATATGACTTGCAACAAATATGATAGTGTAGTGCAGTGATCAGACTACTGGTTTTGAGTTCAAATCCTGACTCTGGTTCTTTCTGGGTGATGCTGGGCAATTAAACCCTTTGGCCCTCTGTTTCCTCATCTGTAAAATCAGGAGATTCAATTAAGGCCTTTTCTAGTTCTAAATCTATGATGCCAAGAACCTGATCATTCATTTGAAACTATTCTCTCCAAGCTACCAGTGGTCTCTTAATTACCAAACTCAATGGTCTTTTCTTGAGGTTCATCCTTCTATAACAATAATAATTAATAGCTAACATCTATATGCTTTACAAAGATTAACTCATTTGATCCTCAGGACAACCCTGGAGTATAAATACTGTGATTATCCTCATTTTTACAGATGAGGAAACTGAGGTGGTTGGGGTACATGACTTGCCCAAAGTCATATAGCTAAATAAGTGCCTATGGCTAACTTTTGAATATGTCTTTCTGATTGACTCCAGGTGAAATATCTTATGAACTGTACCACTCACCCACCGCCCTAGGCCTTTCTGCAGCTTTAGACATTACTGACCCCAACTTCTAATCTGAATTTTTGTGGCATTTCTCTCTCTTGATTCTTTCCCCACCTTTCTGGCCACTCACTCTCTGGCCACTTTGCTGGATCATCATATCACATTTCATAACTGTCGATGTTTCCTTGGGGCTCCAGGCTGAGCTCCCTTCTCTCTATACTTTCTTTCTTGGTAACTTTCATTAGCTTCATGGCAATAGGTACAGACATCTTTTTCTAAGAATTTCTAGGAATTTGAACTAATAAAGGGAGGAGAAATAAAGTTTAGTAAAGATTTTTTTCAGGATGAGGGAATATTTGTATTATTTCTCTGCATTTCAACCTAGTTTCTCTCAGTCTCCAGTCCCTTTATCTCTAATTATGTGTCAGTCATTTAAAACTAAATATCCCATAGGCATCTCAAACTCAACATTTTCAAAGCCAGAATTCATTATCTTTCTTCTGAAAACCACTATTCTTTTAAACTTTGCTATTTCTGTTAAGGACAATATCTCTGCGTGTCCCTGTTTTGTAACCTGTGTTTTATCTTCAGTTCTTCACCTTCTATATTTTATATATCCAGTCATTTCCTAAATCTTATGGTTTCTATGGCAATATTTATTTTCATTCATGTCCTTCTCTCCATCTACACAGATCTCTACACTATTTGATGAATTCAGACTCTTACTCCCTTTTACCCAGAGGAATGGCTTTTAATTTTTCTCCCTATTTTAAGTCTCAATCCTCTACACAGTTGCCAAAATAATTTTCCTTAAATGTAGGACTCACCATATCACTTCCCTACTCAATAAACTAGAGTGGCTCTGGAATAAAAATATAAATTGCATTGCTTGGCACTTAAAATTCTTCACAAAGGGGCCCCAACCTACTTTTTCTGCCTTTTAATACCTACTCTCCTTCACATATTCTACTGTTCACTCTGTCCTTCTTAATGTCTTCTTATAGAATACTTCATCTCTGTGCCTTTGCTCTGTCAGTGTTCCATGGTGAGAATTTACTCTTCCTTCATGCCTCTGTGTCTCTTCAAATAGTTATTTCTTTAAGATTCATTCAAGCTTCACCAAATTATCATTCTTTGCAGATGATATGATAGTATACTAAGAGAATCCTAAAGAATCAATTAAAAACTATAGAAATAATTCACAGCTTAGCAAAGTTGCAGGATGCAGAATAAATCCACATAAATCATCAGCATTTTTATATATTACCAGCAAAATCCAGCAGCAAGAGATACAAAGAGAAATTCCATTTAAAATAATTGTAGATAATATAAAATATTTGGGAATCTACCTGCCAAGGCAAAGTCAGGAACTATATGAACACAATTACAAGACACTTTCCACACAAATAAAGTCAGATCTAATCTCTTGGGAAAATATCAAGTGCTTATGGTAGGCCAAACTAATATAATAAAAATGACAATACTACTTAATCTACTTATTCAGTGCCATACCAATCAAACTCCCAAGAAATTACTTCACAGAGGCTAGAAAAAATAATAACAATTCATCTAGAAGAACAAAAGGACAAGAATTTCAAGAGAACTAATGAAAAAAATGCAAATGAAGGTGGCTTAGCTGTATCAGATCTAAATCTATATTATAAAGCAGTAGTCATCAAAACCATTTGGTACTGGCTAAGAAATAGAATTGTCAATCAGTGGGATAGGTTAGGTTCACAGGACAAAATAGTCAATGACTATAGTAATCTAATGTTTGACAAACCCAAAGATACTAGCTTTTGGGATAAAAACTCACTATTTGACAAAAACTGCTGGGAAAATTGGAAACTAGTGTGGAAGAAACTAGGCATTGACCCACACCTAACACCACATATCAAGATAAGATCTAAATGGGTTCATTATTTTAGACATAAAGAGTGATATTATAAATAAATTAGAGGAACATAGAATAGTTTACCTCTCAGATCTGTGGAGAAGGAAAGAATTTGTGGCCAAAGAAGAACTCGAGTACATTACTGAATGCAAAATGAATAATTTTGATTATATTAAATTAAAAGATTGTGTACAAACAAAACCAATGCAGACAAGATTAGAAGGGAAGCCATAAACTGGGGAAAAAATTTACATTCAAGATTCATTCAAGCTTCTCCTGTATGAAACCTTTTTTCATCTCCCAAGCTGTAAATACCTCTCCCTATGACCCTGTATCTTTTGTGTATTTACCAGTGTTGTGTGTGTGCATGTGTGTGTGTGTGTGTGTGTGTGCGCGCGCATGTATTACCTTCCACAATAGCTAGATGGTGCCAAGCCTGGAGTCAGGAATGCCTGAATTTGAATCTCAAAGTACTTACTAGCTGTATGACCCTGGGCAAGTCCCTTAACCCTGTTTATCTTACTTTCCTCATCTGTAAGATGAACTGGAGAAGAAAATAACAAAGCACTGAAGTATCTCTGCCAAGAAAACCCTATTTGGGGGTCATAAAGAGTCAGATGTGAGTGAAATGATTGAACAACAACTTCCCCAACAACAATATAAACTCTTTGAAGAGAGATAATTTCATTTTGTATTTGTATCCCCTACACCTACCACATTGGTTAGCACAAAGCAGGTACTTAATAAATGCTTTTTGATTGACCTTATTACAATTTCCTTTTCTTGAAAAATATGTTTCATATATTGAAAATAAGGCCAACTAAGTTAAATTCTGTTATCACACAGGACTTTTTTCCACTATAATGCGGGACCTGGCTAATATAACTCATCAAGGCCCCAAATGGATTGTTCTGGATGGGGATATAGATCCCATGTGGATTGAATCCTTAAACACTGTCATGGATGATAATAAGGTTAGTTGGGGACTTAATCCTCTTTTTAAAATCAGTTTTTGTCAGTTTATCTCTTTGTACAGAAACAAGACTTTTTTGAATTTGCAATAAAATCCTTTCTTGTCCACAGTAATCCAAAGTCAGAAAGCATATTATACCTGGGTATCTTGTTGTTTGTGATTGTGAGTGAATTTCAGTAAAAGGAAAATCTGTTTTTTAACCTATTAAAAATACTATTTACTGAATTTTTTAAAAAAAAGTTGTCCTATCACATAGGCCTTAAGCTAAATATCTTTGGCCCTTCTCTATTGGACATTTTTACCAATGATTTGAATGGCCAAAGAAGGGATATAAATCAATATTTCAGATGAAATAAAGCAAAGAAGAATATGTGATGACAGACTTAAGATTAGAAAATGGCTATGGTACACTGAAACAGTGAAGTGAAAAACATAAGTTGAAATGCCAAAAACATAAATATAAAGTCCTGAATTGGGGAGTGGAGTGGGAAATCATCAACTGTGCAATTAGATTTGAAAGATTTGGCATAATGACAGTTCAAATGAAAAAAAGACCATGTTTGCTGGAAATTCCAACTGTGTGATAAATGTGTGGAATTTCTAGG
The DNA here is from genome assembly GCA_023553655.1 of Myrmecobius fasciatus. Lineage (NCBI taxonomy): Eukaryota > Metazoa > Chordata > Mammalia > Dasyuromorphia > Myrmecobiidae > Myrmecobius > Myrmecobius fasciatus. The sequence continues at coordinate 600,579 of JAJPUD010000280.1, forward strand.
GAGGCATATTTGGATTCATAGAAGTACTAAAAGTTATGCTGATTTAGTAACCCATTGTTTATCATGTTTGTCAATCAGTGTTGGAGGAGCTGTGTTGAGGGAGACTTTGTTGGGAAAGGCATTACCCAGTCTTTTGTATTACCTGTTATTCAGCAAGTCACCTGTTTGTACCTGTTAAACAACATGGTCAGATAATTAGGGAGGAAAGGAAATTCAATGGCCCATCCCCTTTTGCTAACCTAGTCCTGTCTGAATTGTCTTTATCTTACGAAAGTTATCAATAAAAGCTGACAGCACTCTGAAACTCTTGCTAATCTCCAGTCATCTGTCAACATATTGCTACCTTTATATATTTTAATAAACTCTTAATTCTTTTTCCTAAGTTTTGCCTTGTTAATCAGGGCAAAAGCCTGAGCAAAAAAAATTTTCCTTTTAACAGAACTGACTGTTCCCAAAAAGAAACAATGAGTTTCTTTTCATTGAATACACACACACACACACACACACACACACATTCACTTAGAGGCTAGATGACAGCTTATTAGGAATACTATAGAAGGGATCCATGCATTGATCACCTAAATTGGATTAGTCGACCTTTCAGGTTTGTTCCAATTATAAGATCCTATTTGCTGAGGCAAAGGCATACTTACAAGTATGAAAAATGATTACATAGTATGGCAATGAGCAGTTTTCTGTATCTACTGAGGATAGATTAGGAAACTGACTAAAATAGAAGCATTGTGAGCAATTTAGATTAGATAGCTATGACATCCTTATAGTGAAGGTGGTTAGATATTGAGATAAGATGCAGATGGAAATATGTGGCAGAAAAAAAATGTCATAGGGGTCTTTTTAAAAAGAGGGCTTGAATTTGTACAGGAATAGTTTTTTGTAAGGACCTGCTTGAAGGCAAAAAAGATTATAACTTTGCAAACTTCCTTCTAAAGCACAGGTTATAAAGAAATATTGCAATATGGGGGTATTCTGAGGCATGGAAGTAATTTCTCTTAGAAACAAACCTGGATTGTTTTTTTTTTTTTTTTCATCCTAGGTTTTGACCTTAGCCAGTAATGAGAGAATCCCCTTGAATCGCACAATGAGACTAGTGTTTGAGATTAGTCACCTAAGGACAGCCACCCCAGCCACAGTTTCCAGAGCAGGAATACTTTACATCAACCCTGCTGATCTAGGATGGAATCCGTAAGTTCTGATTTTTTTTTAATCTATACATTTCAAAGTAAAGAGGTGAGGAAGACTGAAAGTCCTGTAGCTGGCAAAGAAAAACTTAGCTAATGTGCAAAATAGAATTCTTGGAGGACTGTAATTCTGTTTAATCTTTTATCCCAAGGGCAAATTAACTTAAATGAGGATTTACTGCCTAAACCAGGGGCATAGCCCTTGGAGATAAATTGCATTTTGCAAGTTTCATGTAAAGACAGTTGTCAAATTAGTGGGTATAGTATTGGGCTTGGAGTCAAGAAAACCATCTTTAACAAGTTATGTGACATTGGTGGTCTCTTAATGTCTCTGGTTCCATTTAGCTCCCTAGGGCTTACCTCTTCAGTCATAGGTTATAATTGGTTATGACTACCTAGTAGCAACTAGGTGGCATAGTGCTGGTCTTGAAAGACTAAAATTAGTTCAAATCCTGGCCTTTTAACTAGTTGTCATTTAACCCAGTTTGGCTCAATTCTTCATTTATAAAAATGAGTTCCAGAAGGAATTAGCAAAGCACTTCAGTATCTTTGCCAAGAAAATTCCAAATGGGGTCATGAAGAGTTGAAAAGACTCAACAGCAACAACAACAACAAAATTCTACCTTGTGGAGAAGGTTCCCAAAGGGAAATCTTGAGTTGGTAAAATTATATATCCTTCATCTTGATAGTTCACAAAATTTGCATTTCATATCAGACTCAGATTCAGCAGCATGTTTGCATATGCCAATTGTCCTAATCAATAGTCATTAATAGAAGATTAAGCATGAGCATAATGCATGAATGGATGAATTGCTCACCCTTCACACTTAGTTAAAATTATTAGCTGAAATTCTATAAGGGGATACATATTTTACAGGTGGTAATAATACTGTGGCATGGGGAGCATTGAATAAATAGTATAACAACAATATTACCTACTGACACTTCTCTGGGTAGCACAGTGGATGCTGGATTGGAATCAGGAGTTCTAATGTAGCTTCAGATACTTTTTAGCTGTTTGTTTTGGTTTCCTCATCTGTAAATGAAAAGAGTAACAGCACTTTCTTTACAGGGGTTGGGTTTTTGTTTATTTGTTTGTTTTGTTTTGTTTTTTTAAGTATCAAATGAGAAATTCGGCACTGTACAAATGATTATTCCTTTCCTACTTTAATGTTTATGAAATTTTTTCTTTCTTCAGTGCATTATTATCCCTTTTTGTAAAGAAAAGACTGCTTGTTCAGGCACCTCTTAGTTATTCATAAAGCACTGTACCATAAAACACCAAGAACCAAAAGTAGGGATTAATATTTTAAACTTAAATTTGAATTACATTATTGGGTAATTCTTTGTAAATTTGGCTTCCTAATTACACATAGTCTAATTTGAGGGAAATTTATATTCTCTGAACATCTAGAATTGTGTGGGCAGTAGCATATAAGCACCTTAAGAAAAGGGATTCTTTGTATTTCTGGCCCAAGCATAAACCCTTTCAGAATGGTGTTGTTTAGTTGTTTGTCCAATTTTTTGTGACCCTATTTGAGGTATCCTTGGCAAAGAGACTGTATTGGTTTATCATTTCCTCCTCCAGCTCATTTTTACAGATGAGGAACTGAAGCAAGCATGGTTGAGTTACTTGCCCAGGATCACAGAGCTAGTAAGTGTCTGAGACTAGATGTGAACGAGGAAGATAAATCTTCCTGGCATAGGCTGGTACCTTTACCAACTGTGCCATCTAGCTGCCCCTGGTCCAAACATAACATCTTTCCAGTAATAGGCATCTAGGGGACATTTGTTGACTTGAGCTGAATTGACTTGGACATCTAGCTTCAAACTGTGCTAGAAGAAAGATTAAAGCCAGCTTGGGATAAAGGTAACTTACTCAGGGATATTTAAGGTTGATTGTATTTAATTATTATTTTCTAACTTCTCCTCTTTTCTAGTGTGGTTAATAGCTGGATTGAAAAACGCAAGGTGCAGTCTGAGAAAGCTAATTTGATGATCCTGTTTGATAAATATCTCCCCACATGCCTAGACAAGCTGAAGTTTGGATTTAAGAAGATCACTCCCATTCCAGAAATCACAGTTATCCAGACCATACTCTACCTCTTAGAATGTCTTTTGACCCCGAAGAATACTCCTCCAGATTCCTCCAAGGAGCTCTATGAACTCTATTTTGTGTTTGCATGTTTCTGGGCTTTTGGAGGAGCTATGTTCCAAGACCAGGTAAAATCATTTCAAGAAATTGTGACCTGGAAACTTTTATTATCTTAGTTTTGAGTCCAGCTTCTTAAACTGTTTTGTGACCCCATGTGGAATCTCATAACTGAATTGGGAGTCATGAATTTATGATTTATTATTAATTAATATTATATATATATACCTGTTTTATATACCTATATACTTGAAGTCATGTAAAAATTTCTCAGGCAAAAAACGGTCATGAACAGAAAAAGTTTTAGAAGCTCTAGTTTATAGTACAGTTATAGTACATCATTAAAAGGTCACAATTGGAAGCAACCTTAGAGTCCATCCGCACTCAGGGGATTAATTAAATGTTTAACAACCACTACTTCAAAAAGCTCACTTTATTTTTTTTCATCATTTTCTTAAGTCTAGTTAATTAATAAAAAAAAGAACCAAATCCTGATTTGTAGGTTTTCCCACTTAACTACCCGCTTTCTAGAGCCATTGAACTGACTTCAGCACAGTCATGAGACTATGTCTCTTATTTTACAGAAGAGAGATCCAGAAGTGTTTGGGTCACCTGATTACAGGGCCAGGTTTTGACCCTAGGTCTTCTGACTCCAAATACAGTACTCTTTCCATGGTACAATACTGTGTTTGCGGAAAATCAATATATGAGTGATCGTAATTTGGTCAGTTATTGATGAGGCCACGAATCTATTCAGGTCTTGGTCTCATATTTTTCATCTGTAAAAATGAAATTGGCTTAAATGACCTCTCAGTGACTTCCCTTCCTGTTGTGGCAGTCTATGATTCAAATACATTTGCTGGTAATTTCTTATTTTTTTTCTAGCTTGTGGATTATCGTGTTGAGTTCAGCCGGTGGTGGTTGAATGAATTTAAGACCATCAAATTTCCTTCTCAAGGAACCATTTTTGACTACTACATAGACACAGAGAGTAAAAAATTCATGCCATGGACAGATAAAGTATCTCCATTCGAATTAGATCCCGACATTCCATTGCAGGTATTACCTCTTCCCCAAACTTGGATAGTACCTTTCTAGCAAAACTTGTTTTTTTGTTTTTATTTGGTTTTGTAACTTTATTTACAGGTGAAAGTTTAGTTATCAGGTTACCTATAGGACAATGATTTCATATTGCTTTTAAACCATGTCTTTGTTTCCATGGATTTTCTCCCTACTCCTAGGCTTCCTTGGTCCACACAACAGAGACAATCAGGATGAGGTATTTTATGGATTTATTAATGGAAAAAAGATGGCCAGTGATGTTAGTGGGCAATGCAGGCACTGGCAAGTCAGTCTTGATGGGTGACAAGCTTGGCAGCCTCAACACTGATGAATATATGATACAATCTGTTCCCTTCAACTTTTATACAACTTCTGCCATGTTACAAGGTAAAAAAATAAAATAAAATAAACCAACCTCATTTTTTTTT
>JAJPUD010000280.1:614745-624845 GCA_023553655.1 Myrmecobius fasciatus
CCATTTTTAAAATGAGGAAAATGGGACTCAGAGTAGTGAGTCCAAGGTGACACAATCAGTTGGGTGCAGTCATATTCAAATCCGTTTTCTCATTTTGGAAGGTAGCAACTAGACATTGGTGGAATGAGACACAGACCAGATCAGTTTTTATAACCCTCCAATTTAATTGAATTGAACAAAGGTATTAAGCATCTACTCTATACATGGCACTGTGCTCAGATTGGAGATGCAATACTAGTTACATCAGATGTGACTTCATGTAGTTTGCCATCTATTAGGGAAGTGAAGAATAATGTTATAAGAGAAAATGAGATTGGTCAAAAGGAGAGGTCCTGGCAAAATGCTATAATAAATTTGAGAAGAGTACAAATCATTTATAGCTTTGGGAGGGGAGGCTTAAATGAGGATAAGAAAATAATCATGGAGGAGGTGTTACCTCCATGGAAGAAAAGGCAGAGGTGACAGAAAACAGGGGATTTTAATTCTATTATATCATTTCATCTTCACAATAATTGTTATCCCCACTTTGCAGATGAGCAAACGAAGGCTAAATGATTTGTATAGTCATGTATAGAGTCAAAGTCAGAATTTAAACCCAACTTCACCTGATTCTCTCCACTACCTTACCAGGCCCATAAATATTAGGATTAGATAATTCTACTTTATTCTGAAGGTACTGAGGAGGCTTTTGAGTATAAAAGTAACTTTATCAAAGGCATGAAGTAGAGTGATTACACAAGTAACTTTATGAAAAATGAATTTGAGACATGATAGATTGGAGGCATGAAAAGTAGTAAGAGTACATATCCTAGCTGTCTGACACAGAAAAGATAAGGGTATGAAACTGTGTTAGCAGAAGTGGGAGTAGGGGAGATAAGTGGCTCAGATTAGCAAAATACTGCCATTGCCTTCAAGAAGTTGAATACATAAGGTGAGAGTTATAAAATTCATTTCAACTCAATTGAGCAATCATCTATTGAGCTCCATGCCATGCCCTGGGGATACAAAAATGAAAGAGAGATCACCATGTACTAGGTTGATCAGGGAGAACTTGATCAAAGAGATGGCTTTAGAGCTGGGGTTGGAAGAGTAGACATAATTTCAATCAGCAACAAAAGAAAGGAAAGCATAGATCTAGGTGAAAAAGAGATCTGTTTAATAGGACTTGTAGGAAGCAAAAACCAGGAAAGCCAAAAAGGGATCTATCACATCTTTGCAATGACTCTGAAAAATCTCAGGGGAAAAGAAGTAATGGTTTTTGGCTTGTTAGATAAGTCAAAGATAATCATGATTTCATTATCAAAGGAGAAAGATATGTTAAATATATTTACTACCCAATAAACTGACCCTGGTACTGATGGAGGGAATAGAGCTTCCAGGAATCACTTGTCAACTGCTATATTGCCTATTAAATATTCAAAATTGCCAAAAAAAAGAATCTAAAAGTCCAACTAGTCAATGAAGCAGAGAGATATGTCAACAGTGTTTTATAATATGAGATATGTCAAGTGTTTTGTAATATGAGATATGTCAACAGTGTTTTATAATATTAAACTCTTTTGCACAATCTTTTGGAGGGTGATAATGATGGTGAAAGATTTTGAATAACATCAATTTATAGAAGCAGTGAAAGGTGAAAGACCCCACTAATCGAAGGGATCACAAAATCATTTAAGGATAAAAATGAATACAAGAATTAAACACAAGAAAAATGGAAATGATCACCCACCTTGGATTCTAACATCATAATTCCAGTTGTGCTTGTCAAAGAGACAGAATGACCCAAGAGAACTAAAATGAAAATTGCAGTTGGATGAAAAGTGTATATAGAGCATATCTGTACTGGAGGTGACTTAATTGTAAAATCTTGGTATAATTCTCAAGGTGACTGACAGAGAAAAAGATACAAAAGGCATTTAAAAAAATAACACAAATGGACTTTTCTGATAAAAAAAATAACCAAGAGAAATATAAAGCTGAGCCTATATTCCTATTTTCTTTCCAGCTGTTTAATTAAAATTTTTATGAAAATTAATTCACACAATATATCAAGAGCATTCTTGATAAGAATCTTAGAAGAGAACAGATAGGCTGTATTCAACAGTACTCCAAGTAGACCACATCTTTAATTTCATGCTGAAATATGGAAAAAATATAAGATCTCACTCTGGTTATTGTCTCTTATTAAAACACACACATACAATTTTTTTTTTTTTTTTTTTTTTTTGCTGAGGCAATTGGGGTTAAGTGCTCAAGGTCACACACAGCCAGGAAGTGCTAAGTGTCTAATGCCAGATTTGAACTCAGGTCTTCTGGATTTCAGGGCTGGTGCTCTCTATCCACTACAATGACTAGCTGCCCCACACATATAATTTCTTAAGAGTAAAATACTAGCTTAAAGACTCTATTCCAACTAAGTATCTCTAATCCATACATCAATATTATTCAAAATTCATTGAAAAATTTAACAACCAAGATAACTTTGTTCAATAATCTCTGATTAACATTAAGGTCAAGCATAAAATAAGGAGATATATTTTCCAATGGTATTCACCATCTTTGAGATCAAGTGCAGAGTCCCTATCTGAAGAAGAATTTTCAATAAATAGTGAAGTGCCCCATATTCTCTTGCAATCTATATAGTCATTCAAAAGAACTTGGTCTAACCATCCTGATAGGGAAATCAAGTGGAGAAAGAAGGCCCTCTATCCAGATTATTACATAAAGTTAGATGATCCATAGTACATCTTTATACTATGGACTATATATTGGCAGATAGAGCAAACGGATAACAAATTTAGAACAAAGTTGTGCAAGTGGAAGAGAATGAACTGGATTGCCTTTGGGAAACTGTGAATACCTTAAATATAAAAAGGAAGGAAAAGAAAGGAAATAAGTATTTATTAATAAGACCTACTCCATGCCAAGCACATTATGCTAGATGCTTTACAAATATTATTTGATTCTTACAAGAACCTTGTGAGGGAAATCCTATTATTATCCCTATTTTACCATTGAGGAAATTGAGATCAGCAGATATTAAATGATTTGTTTAGAGTCACACAACTAATAAGTATCTTGAAGCCAAATTTAAACTCGTTTTCCTGATTTCAGATCCTTTGGTTGATTACACCATGATTTAAAAATTATTAAAGTTCGAATTTCTTCAGAAATAAAGATTAATCTTATATTAGTATTCTATCTAAATTGTTGAGTGACTATAAATTATAGAACATGATAGTCTCTGAATGATGAGAAAGTAATATAACTTAGAGAGTGATGGAGAAGACACATGATGGATGAGAGCAATCTGTAACATATGCAAACATACAAGTATGAAGGAGAATTAAAGTGAAGATTTTCATCAAAGTGATATATAAATGAAAAAGAAAATGGACTGGTTATGTAGTGAAAGCAAGGGGTTGCTGATGGTCAGTTTGTGTGATCCATTAGTATCTTTATAGTGTCAAGAGGTGAGCACAAAGGGAATTCATAGAAGAGTTTATTTATATTAAGAAAGTTTCAGACGTGTACTGACTTCTGCCTGAGCTCAGCAACTGTCATGAGTAACACCCAACTGCCAAACTATTGTTTGAGACCCGTTGTGCAAGATCTGAATTTGTTCCCAGAAAAAGAAGACAATTTCACATAAAAAGTATTGCTATGGCCTCAATCAGTAAGCCTCTATCCAGATGGAGCTCACAGTGAGGGAACCTCCCCATGCCATCAGCTGCTTCACAGTGATGTTATCAGGGACTTCTCCTTCTGGTAGAAGAGAGGCAAGAATTTTCAGGGTCCTTGCTAGCCACTGCATGAATAAGCCAGCCCCAGTTACAGACATATAGACACACTGAGGCTTATCCACTCAAGAATATGACATGCCCCCTGAGTCGGCGATGATTATGTATTAGTTCCATAGATAGAGTCTCTCCTCTTGACCTACATGACTCAGAGAATTTGGGCAAGATCAAAGAGATCAGATCATGTAGACAGCCTTACAAAGCAGTTTTGAGTCAGATCAAGTGGAAAAGGTACATTTTAAACTGTTACAGAGACCAGCTATTTACACCAGACCAAAGGAGTCAGTTACTGTGCATTTGTTAAACTGCTGTTACTAGAGAGGTGGATAATAAGTCCCTAGAACCATTCAAAGACTTATGGGTTTTCTTTCACAGCCAAAAAGTGAGGGAGAGGTCCTGAAGGAGAAATTTGGTGTGTTTATATAATAACATCAAATATATCACAAAATGGAGTCAGTTATGTTCTCCCCCCCCAAACCCTCTTTTTGACAGAAGCATAAGTTCTCCTTCTCTTATGTTCAATGTCTTTAACAAAATTATTTTGGCTACTAGGCTGTGGCTCATGTTTCCATGTTCCCATGATCTCTGAATTTAGACTACCCGTGGTTAACATCATGAAAAGGCTCAAGGGTACCCCCATGCTAATAGAGTAAAAAGAGGGGAGGATGGGAGAGGAAACCACATCCTCAGGTATCTGAAGATAAATTCTTTCCTCCAACTGAGGCTTGGTAGGAGGCTTAGTTAACCTCAATGCTTTCTCAGCCATAGTGGAGGAAAGAATCATCCTAGAGATAACGAGGATGGAATATGCAATAGGGTTGAAACATAGTGCATGAAAAAAGCAGAAGGCAATTAGGAGTTGTGTTGGATACCATTCACATGTTGCTTCTATGCTACCTTAAACTCAACTAAAGGCCAGTAGCTAAAAAGGAGTTGAGACTGTAAGAGAGTCATCAGTAATTTACGGAGAAGCAGTAGAGAATGCTGTTGTAAAAGCTGAGCCTAACAGTACAGTCCTTTCACAACAGGTCTGAACCATTCCATACTCTAAAATAGCAGCTGCCTATTTGTAAATATTTTTCTAAGTTCGTTTTTTGGTCCTTTGTTATGTAGAAAGAATGAAGGCTGTTCAGTTTAAAAGATTCTTGCCCTACAGACTGATATACAGTCCCCCACCTTAGACATTAAATCTTAGACATTAAATGATCTTGATAACTTTTAACAAGAGTATTCTTAGTTTTAATAAGCTTCTACTCCTCCTTATGTTTTTATTTTCTGTGTTTAATGCCCAGAATGAGATGCTTTTATTTTTGTTATTACTCATATTTTTAATGGATATTTACATGGAAATGTGTTAAGAGAGTAAAATAGCTGGAAGCTGTTAGAAAAGATGCTTGCATGAACTTTAATAGGTACAAAAAGTAGATAAATTGGGGCAGCTAGGTGGCACAGTGGATAGAGCACCAGCCCTGAAGTCAGGAGGACCTGGGTCCAAATCTGATCTCAGACACTTAACATTCCCTAGCTGTGTGACCCTGGGCAAGTCACTTAACCCCAATTGCCTCAGCAAAAAAGAAGCAAAAAAAAAAGTAGATAGATTGCTGGGCAAGTTGGAAATGAGTTTTATGACGGAAAATTGTAAACCTTGCTTCAGTCTCCCCTTTGAACAAGATCTGAATTTAATCAAGGGCAAGAGGCTCCTTGAAAAACATAGAATTCTGAGGGAAGCTAGGTGGCACAGTAAATAGAAGCACTAAAGCACTGACCCTGGAGTCAGAAGCTGAGTTCAAATGCAGCCTCAGATACTTACTAGTTGTGTGACCCTGGGCTAGTCACTTAAACCTTGATTGCCTGAAAAGAAAAACATAGGAATTCTGGTGCATAAATTGGCCACTAAAAAAAGCATTTATGAACTTTATCTGGAATGAAATATACCATTTTGTATCATCATAGGTCAATCTGTTAACTTTCAGGCCTGACAGAACAATTTTGGAATTGTTTTAACTATAGATCTGGGCAGCTAGGTGACATAGTGGATAGAGTACTGGGCCTGAAGTCAGGAAAACTCATCATCAGGAAAACTTAAAATTTGGCCTCAAAAACAAACAAACAAATAAAAATGAAATTTTGTTTTAGATACCAGCTTCTCATCTACAAAGAGAAGAAATTGTCAAACTGCTCCAGTATCTTTGCCAAGAAATCCTCAAATGAGATCATGAAGAGTTGTATATAACTGAGAAAAACAACTAAACAAAAAAGATATTAGATAGATCCCGCTTCCTTTTTTTCACAGAAAATTCCTCTAATCATGCAAGAGTCCCAAACTTCTTAATGATGACTCAATATTATTATCTTATGATTTCCTGAATCCATAGTGAGGGAAATACAGAGGCATGTGCCTGCATGCTCCTCTTAGGATCCTGTCACCCCTTCCTAAAGAACTGAAACCTATTTATTCAAGGGGTACACTCTGGCAAACAAATGATTCTACAGAAGTATTTATTTATGTAAAGAGAGATTGTTGTCATGGTATTCTCCATGATTCCTGAACTGTTTTAAGCCTCCACCTGAACCCAGCATCAGAACCCCCTCATTTATCTTGATGTTTTGTTTACCACCTAAAATTTAAATAATTGGATGATATTTGTTGTTTGGAACCCAATGACTGAGCTGATTTCTAGATAGAGAATTTAATTTCACATAAATAATCTTGCTGTGGACAAATGCTGTCACATTCCCAATAGAGTCTGCCTACTCTGCAGGTGACTTCTCAGAGCCTACCCCTCTCCCCTTGCTTATCTTTTCTCTCACTTCAATAAGATTCCTTTCGTTCCTACATTGTGGCTTTTTTCTCTGTGGTGTTCCCTATGGTCTCCTGAATATGTTCATCATGATCCCATGATCACCTCTCTCCCTGATCAACAGACTTTTGTCAAATTTGGCAACACTGGCAAGAGAAGAGTCCCACAGGATGGGAAAGCATAAATTGAATTATTGAAGAATAATTAATAAAATCATCCCTCCATTGAATATTTGAATATTGAATATTTATGGTTCTAAATATAACATGCCTCAATTAGGAATTGTTAACAATTAGGAAACAATTAGGAAACAATTAGGAAATTGTTAATTTCCCAGCCAGCCTTAGAGGTAGATTAGCTAGTATTGTTATCCTCATTTTATAGATAAAGAAACTCACACATGGGGGTGGGGGAAGCTAAGTTTTCTCAAGGCCATCTGGCTAATAATGAAGTTGAGATACAAACCTGACTCCAAATCCTTTGTCTATTTTTAAAAATATCTTATTTTTAGCATTATTTTTCTCTTAAAATTTTGAGTTCCAAATTCTCTCCCTTCCACCTTCCCCCACCTACTGAGAAGGTAAGCAATATAATATCAATGTGAAACTATGTAAGAGATATTTCCATATTAGCCACATTCTCCCCCCTGCTCCAAAGCAAGAAAAATAAAGCAGAGAAAAGTATACTGCAATTTACACTGAGTTCATCAGTTTTCTCTGGAGGTAGATAGCATTTTTTCATCATGAACCCTCTGGAATTTTCTTGAGTCATTGTATTAATCCAAATGACCAAGTCTTTCACAGTTAATCCTTATTACATTACTGTTACTATGCACAAAGACCTTCCAGTTCTCACTTCATTTTGCATCAATTCCTAAAGGTCCTGCTATGTTTTCCTAAAACTATCCCTCTCCTCATTTCCCACAGCATAACCGTATTCCATTACAATCATACACTGTCACTTATTCAGCCACTCCCCAATTGATGGGCATCCCCTCAATTTTCAATTCTTTGCTACCACAAAAAAGAGCTGATCTGGGTCCTTTTCCTTTCTCTTTGATCTCTTTGGAATAGTACTAATCTGGTATTGCTGAGTCAAAGGATATGCACATTTTTATAGCTCTTTGAGCATCATTCCAATTTATTCTCCTGAATGATTGGACCTATTCAGTACTCCACCAGCAACTTAGTATATTTTTTTTCATCACCTCTAGCATTTGTCATTTCTGATAGGTGTGAGGTGATACTTCAGAATTGTTTTAATTTGTATCTCTTTTGTCAATAGTGATTTAGAGCATTTTTTCATATGGCTATAGATAACTTTGATTTCATTTTCTGAAAACTTCCTGTTCATATTCTTTGACCATTTAATGATTGGGGAATAGCTCTCATTTTTATAAATTTGATTCAGTTCTATACCCAATGTATATTTGAAAAATATCAGAGCTGTAAATTTTTTTAATATTACTTCAACATTTATATTACCTTTTAATATAATGTAATTTTAATTAGGTCTTTTTTTTAGTTTGAGTTCATGATTGTTAACCCTGCCTTTTCCACTTCAGCTGAAGCATAATGGATTTTGTTCCAGCCCTTATTTTTAACTCTGTATATATCTTTTCTTTTTCAAGTATGTCTCTTGTAAATAACATATTGTTGAATGCTGGTGTTTAATCCAATTTGCTCTCCATTCCTATATCCAGACATGAGAAAAGAAATAATAAAAGACATAACATCATTTAAAAAAATAAATCAGTGAATAAATTCTTTGGAAAAGTATCAGATATTCGTAGTGGGCAAATAGATGACTTGGTAGATAGAGTCCCAGGCTTGGAGTCAGGAAGACTCATCTTTCCGAGTTTAAATATGGTCTCATACAATTATTTAACCCTACTTGCCTCAGTTTTCTCATCTGGAAAAAGAGCTAGAGAAGGAAATGGCAAATTACTCCAGTATCTTTGCCAAGAAAACCCCAAATAGGGTCATAAAGAGAATGACATGGCTGAAACTACTGAACAGCAACAGCAATTGTCTTTAGTAGTTCAAGAAGTATGGAAAGAGTAGCAGTGACCTGGGGTCTTAGAATCTGTGCCTCATGACTAATACCTGAAAATTTGCTCAGCCTACAGTTTCTTTTTTAAAATATATATATGTATATATAATATAAGCTTTATATATATGCCATATATAAATATATACATATTTTATATATAGATATATTTTTTAAAATATGTACAATCCATATCTGTCATGTTGTGTAAGAAAAAAAGACTAAAATGGGAAAAAGTCATGAAAGAAAAAGCAAATTTTCTGAAAAGGTGAAAATAGTCTGTTTCAATCTGCATTAGCCTCCATAATTCTCTCAATGTATACAGATTGCATTTTCCATTTCATATCTTTTGGAATTGTCTTGGAATTACTGCATTTCAGCTTGCATTTTCAAACCTCTCATATGTTTCTGTAAGGTTTTCACACACACACACACACACACACACACACACACACACACACAAAGAGTTTCCCCCAAAAATAATTTTGATTGCGAAGTATTGGCTAGGATTAAAATTGGAGGCAGGAAGACCAAGGTTCAGAGCCTACTTCACACATTTACTATGTGACACTGAGCAAATCATTTAAACTCTCTGAGTTCATTTTCCTCATTTATAAAGTGAGAATTTTTATACCAAGATGATCTATGTAGAGTGTCTTGCCAAGACAAGTGTCAGTTGTTTTTCTTAAGAGGACAGAGAGAAATGGATTATTTCTGCTGATCACATCAACTCTGACATGTTAAGTATTTCTTGAAGTGATCTAAGTGGAAAGGAATGCTTTGGTTTTGTACTGAATTGATCTGAGACATGTTTTCTCTTTATACAGGTATGATAGAAGCAAACTGACATTAAAGGATATTCACAACTGTCAGTATGTGGCTTGCATGAATCCCACTTCAGGCTCCTTCACCATTGACCCCAGACTTCAGGTAGACAAGGAAAAAGAGGAAATGATTTCTGCATTAATAACGTGTGTGTGTTGCATGGATAGCATGGCAAGGGGTGTATTTGATTCCAATTTCCTTTGTGGGGAGAAGAGGTTGGTATTGGGAGCAGAACTCTAACTAGCAATTTTTGGTCCTTAAAAAAGCACAAAATGCACCTCAAATTCTTAGGGAGAGGAGGAGCAGAAACAAAGTTAGGGGAAGGTGCAGTTGAATGAGTAAGCAAGATGGGGAATAATAGCTCAGCTGAAGGACAGCCACTAGAGGGAGAAAGTATGACATTGGTAGCTTTCTATTTTTTAACTAATTCTTTCTTTCTCTTTCTCTTTCTTTCTTTTTTTCTTTCTTTCTTTTTTTTTCTTTCTTTCTTTCTTTCTTTCTTTCTTTCTTTCTTTATTTAATTCTTTCTTTCTTTCTTTCTTTCTTTCTTTCTTTCTTTCTTTCCCCCTCCTTTCCCTTTCTTTCCTCCCTTCCTTCTTTTCCTTTTCTTTCTTCCTTCCTTCCT
>JAJPUD010000280.1:624945-699903 GCA_023553655.1 Myrmecobius fasciatus
TCTTTCTTTCTTTTTTTTTTTTTTTTACTAAAGCTTTTTATTTGCAAAACATATCGGGTAATTTTTCAGCATTGGCCCTTGCAAAGCTTTTCGTTACAAATTTCCCCTCCTAGTCCCCACCCCTCCCCTAGATGGCAGGAAGTCTACTACATTTTTAATTAATTCTTACTAACCAATTACTAAACTCAGATGTTTCTCTGCTGCTGTTTCTCTGGAAATGTTAGATGGCTCAAATTTTTGATGCCTTGAGGCAAAACTCTGATTATTCTGCTCTGGTTTTGGTTTTATTTGGAAGGCTGAGAAATTTATCATGAAATTCTAGGGAAGGAAAGAAATGTTAAGAGACTACCTCATTTCTAGGCAAAATCAGCAGATGTGTGCTACCTTGAATGGCTCATCACACCTGTTGCTAAATGAAGAAGAAAAAGAATTTCATAAATTATCTTACAGATCTAGAAAAAATAGTAGCAAAGTTCATTTGGAAAAACAAAAGGTCAAGAATTTCAAGGGGATTAATGAAAAAAAAGACTGAAGATGGTGGACTTGCTGTACCAGATCTAAAACTATATTATAAAGCAGCGGTCATCAAAACCATTTGGTACTGGCTAAGAAATAGAGTAGTCGATCAGTGGAATAGGATAGAATCACAAGACAAACTAGGCAATAACTATAGCAATTTGGTTTTTGATAAACCCAAAGACCCCAGCTTTTGGGATAAGTATTCACTATTTGACAAAAATTGCTGGGAAAACTGGAAACTAGTGTGGAAGAAATTAGGGCTTGACCCGCATCTAACACCACATACCAAGATAAGATCTAAATGGGTTCATGATCTGGATATAAAGAGTGATACTATAAGTAAATTAGAGGAATGTAATATAGTTTACCTCTCAGACCTATGGAGATGGAATAAATTTATGTCCAAAGAAGAACTGGAACTCTTAATTGAAAACCAGATAGATAACTTTGACTATATTAAGTTAAAAAGTTTTTGTACAAACAAAATCAATGCAGACAAGATTAGGAGGGAAGCAATAAATTGGGAAATCATCTTTACATTCAAGGGTTCTGATAAAGGTCTCATCTCTAAAATATATAGAGAATTGTCTCATATTTATAAAAATTCAAGCCATTCTCCAATCAATAAATGGTCAAAGGATATGAACAGACAATTTTCAGAGGATGAAATTAAAACTATTTATAGTCATATGAAAAGGTGCTCCAAATCACTGTTGATCAGAGAAATGCAAATCAAGACAACCCTGAGGTACCACTTCACACCTGTCAGATTGGCTAAAATGACAGGAAAAGTTAATGATGAATGTTGGAGGGGTTGTGGGAGGGCTGGGACACTGATGCATTGTTGGTGGAGCTGTGAATGGATACAGCCATTCTGGAGAACAATTTGGAGCTATGCTCAAAAAGTTATCAAACTGTGCATACCCTTTGACCCAGCAGCATTTCTATTGGGCTTATATCCCAAAGAAATCATAAAGGAAGGAAAAGGCCCCACATGTGCAAGAATGTTTGTGGCAGCCCTTTTTGTAGTGGCTAGAAACTGGAAATTGAATAGATGCCCTTCAATTGGAGAATGGCTGAATAAATTATGGTATATGAATATTATGGAATATTATTGTTCTGTAAGAAATGACCAGCAAGATGATTTCAGAGAGGCCTAGAGAGATTTACATGAACTGATGCTGAGTGAAATGAGCAGAACCAGGAGATCATTATACACGGCAAAAACAGTACTATATGACGATTAATTCTGATGGACATGGCTCTCTTCAACAATGAAATGTTTCAAACCACCTCCAATTGTTCACTGAAGAAAGCCATATACACCCAGAGAGAGGGATGCGAAATGTGGACCACAACATAACATTCTCATACTCCTTGATTGATGTTTGCTTACATTGTGTTTCCTTTATCTGATATATCGTTTGTGTAGATAAGATTTTTCTTGCACAACAATGATAAGTTTGGAAATATGTATGCATATATTCGATTTGCCAATATTTTAACATAATTAACATGTAGTGGATATCCTGCCATCTAGGAGAGGGGTGGGGAGTTGGGGGGAAAAATTTGTAACGGAAAGCTATGTAAGGGTTATTGTTGAAGAATTACCCACACATATGTTATGCAAATAAAATTAAATTAAAAAAAAACAAAAAAAAGAATTTCATAAAAGAGGCCATTTCAGTGTCTCACTCTGAAAAATAAATTCCTTGTTGTTGTCTTAACTACATAGTGTAGCTTAAACCTGTGTCCTCTTATTTAGTCTCTGAGAGAAAATTCATTTTTTTTCTCGATTTTCCCGAAATTTTCCCGAAAATTCTCCAATTCACCAAGGTTAACCAGTTAACTAATTTTTTTTCCATCTGGGACAAATAAGGATGGACCCAAGCCAAACACTACGACCCTAAACTAGACAGGTTTTCTACAAAAGCTGCCAGGGGAGAGATTCACCAAGAGTGAATAGGCCCAGATTAGGGAAGAAGTGCTGTCAGAGGGGAGCAGGCAGAGGAGAAGAGGCACAAACATTGAGAAAGTTCTGTAGATTGCTCTTTATTTTTCCAGTTATCACCCTTTCCCAGGGTCACATGCCCCTCACATCCCCACCTTGTGGTTGATCCTCAGAGGATGAAGTTGTTGGATGCTTCCTCAGATAGGAAACTCCCCACCCCAGCCAAATCCAGCTGCAGATAGGCAGTAGAGAAGCTGTTTGCTTTGTGGAGAATTTGGCTGTCAGCACTCCTTGTAATCAGAGAAGTAGACCTATTCATTAACTTTTTTTTTTTTTGCCTTGATACAGAGACACTTTTGTGTGTTTGCTGTGAGTTTCCCTGGACAAGATGCTCTGATGTCGATTTATAACACAATCCTTTCACAGCATTTATCCTATCGATCTGTCCCCATGTCGGTTCAGAAAATTAGTGCCCAATTGGTCACCTCAGCACTTGGTAAGTTGAAACTATCCACATCCACTTTAGTATTTATAAAAGCTACTATTTTATGGAGGCTGATGGCTTCTTCATCTTTTCCCCTAGTAAATATTTTATTTATATATTTAAATCAATATTTTTAAAGGATGCTGTGTTTGAACAGGAGATACTACAAAATCCACTTGCTTCAGTAGAAGGGTAGGGTATAGGAAATTCAGTATATAGAAATGATTTACATGTCAACAGAGAAGTAAACTTCCTCTCTGTTCAGCTCTGCAAATTTCTTACTTGAATTGTCACTATTTCATAGTCCATTTGCTTGAGAAACAACATTTTAAGTTCTACACTTCCTGAGGCCATTAAGCCTATAGAAGAATCAATGTGTACATTTTTCCTATAATAGCCTTGCATCAGAAAATCTCAGCAACCTTTCTTCCAACGGCCATTAAGTTTCATTATGTCTTCAACCTCAGAGACCTCTCCAACATTTTCCAGGTACTTTTTTCTTTTATTTCTGTGGCACTTATGTTATCTTTCAGCCCCAAATTCTGTTTTATCAGTATTCACTGATTCTCCTCTAGTGGGAGCAAAAACATAGTTTGTGGAATAGAGGAATTCATATAGAAAGCAAAAATTTTTATTTACCTGGGTTTGCTTGCTTTTCATCTTCATGGCACCCACTAAAACAGTGTGGCACAAGACTATAATTTTTATTAATTTTGATATAGCTTACTTTTTATGGTACTTTTGGGTTTGCAAATCTATGTATACATAATCTCATTTGATCCTCACAACAACCTTGTGAAGAGGTATTATTGTTATGCCCATTTTATAGATGAAACTGGCTCAGAAATGTTAAGAACCATGCTAAGAAGTACATAAGGAAGGATTCTAACGAATGTCTTGCTGATTCAAAATCCAACACTCTGTCCCTGATACTACACTGTCTTTCTTTTAGATAGTAAATAAGAAAGTAAAATAGAAAGTAAATCAGAAAGACATGGACTCAAATCCCATCTCAGACACTAAGTGTATGCCATTCTCTTCTCTGAACCTTGAGCAACAAGCTAGAATTTATCTAAGTCAAAGATGGATTGGTGGAAGGAGTTCCCACACAAGTCATTCCCTAACCTGATGAAATCACAACTTTTTTGCATATTCATTATTCTCATGCTTGTCTCTGATAAAATCTTCTTTTTCAATGAAGTAATTTTTGTTATTTTGAACTTGATGAATACTAACAAATATGAGTAGCTGCCTATCATGAACATCATGACCTTCTGAAGTATACACTGCATCAAGCAAATTAATTCCAAAACTGTTTTTCTTGTCTGTTTCTTTTTGATCTTGCTTCCTGTGTACTCTTTTTATTTTTTTGATAATAGCTTTTTATTTTCAAAATACATTCAAATATAGTTTTAAACATTCACTCTTGCAAAATCTTGTGTTCCAAATTTTTCTCCCTCCCTTTTCTCCACCCCTCCCCAGAAAGCAAGTAATCCAATATATGTTAAACATGTGCAATTCTTCTAAACATATTTCTACATTTATTATGCTGCACAAGAAAATCAGATCAAAAAGGAAAAAACGAGAAAGAAAAAAAGTAAACAGACAACAAAAAAGGTGAAAATACTATGTTGTGATCCACATTTAGTCTCCACAGTCCTCTTGCTGGATGCAGATGGCTCTCCATATCACAAAACCATTGGAACTGGCCTGAATCTCTTCGTTGTTGAAAAGAGCCAAGATTCAAGAAGATTTATCTTTATGAGTTCAAATCTGGCCTCAGACACTTACAAGCTGTGTGACTCCAGGCACTTAACCCTGGACTTAATTTAAGATTCCTTAACCCTATTTGTCTCAGTTCCTCACCTATAAAATGAGCTAGACAAAGAAATGGAAAATCACTTCAATATCTTTGTCAAAAAAAAACCCCTCAAAAATGGGGTCACAGAATCTAATATTCCTGAAATGACTGAACAACAACAAATCATATCATCTTTCCATTGTCTTCTCCTCTTGATTAATAATAAAATCCTCCCTTAAAACCAATAATCCTAATTAAGCAAAACTGGACATGTCAGCCATGTTCAAAAATGGATGTCTCATTTTTCACCCCAATCTGTTCACACAATCAATAGGTAGAAAGCATGTTTCATCATCATTCCACTGAAAACATAGTTGGTCGCTGCATAGGTCAGAGTTCTTATGTCTTTCAACATTATTTTTTCATTACAATGTTACAGTTATTAAACAATTGTCTTGGTTCTGCTCTTTTTAAAAATCAGTTCATATAAGTCCTTATATATTTTTTTCTTAATCCATCCCCTTTTTCATTCATTATTGGGTGGTAAGTTTCCATTAAATCCATATGCCATAATTTATTCAGTCACTTCCCAACTGATGGGCAATCCCTTTGTTTCCAGTATTTTACTGCAACAAAAAGTACTTCTATAAATATTTTTTAACATCATTCTTTTCCCTCATTATTTTAATTCTTCAGGAAATAAGCCTAGGGGTGGTTTAATTATATCAAAGGCTAAACACAGTTTAGTGATTTGTGGGATATCATTCTAAAACTGTTTTCCAGAATGGAAAATTTGGTCAATTCATAGTTCCACCAACAAATATCAGCTTATTCTCCCACATCCTCTCCAACAATTGTTCTTTTTCTCTTTTTGTCTTCCTTAACATGTGGATGAATGTGAGGTAAAAACTCAATTATCTTAATTGGTTTAGTAATTTGGAGCATTTAAACTTTTCTTATTTTGGGAATATTCTGTTCACATCTTTTGGCTATTTATTTATTGGGAAATGGCTCTTTTTCTGACATGTTTAAATTGGTTCTCCTTACATCTTGTATATCACATCTTTATCAGAGAAACCACCAAAAGTTTGTTTTCTTTCCATTAACTCCTATCTAATTTTAGCTGCATTGATTTTGTTTTTGCAAAAGTTTTTATTTTATAATCAAGATTGTCCACTTTATCTACCATAATGTCCTTAAATTCCTGTTTGGTCAAGAATTCTTTTTTTATCCTTAGCTACAAAATATATTTCCTTTTTTCTTCCTCCTGAAGGAATTCAGCATTGCAGAGAAATCCCCCCGCCCCCAATCAATCTATTATGAAACAATATGTGATACAGTGAAGTGGAGGGGGAAACCCTAGATCTGGAGTTAAATCACAGTTCTGATAGTAGCATTTTCATACCCACAGCAGAACAACAACAATGAATTAGATTCTGTATAGGTTCAAATCATGTTTCTAATATATAATGTTTGTGATCAATGCAAAAAATGTCACCTTCCTGAGCCTCAATTTCTCTATGTAAAATGAAACATTTGAACTGCATGGCTTCTGAGCACTTTCTCATCTTTAGACCTATGATAGATGAATTGTGTTCCTAATTTGCTTCTCTCACAAAATCTAAGATCTCTTGCTGACTAGTTTGTGTTTGGCAGGGACTCTTATTTTCTACAGGAGAAATTCTCAAAACTGCTTCTGACCTTGTGAGGCTATGGCTACATGAAGCTGAACGGGTATATGGGGACAAACTCATTGATGATAAAGACAAAATTCTATTATATAGACTCACTGTAACTTCGACCAAAAAACACTTTGAGGTAAGTTGAGGTACTGGTTTCCATTGTTCAACGTCTACACCAAATCTACGTGGCTTCTAAGTGGGTCTGAGTCTCTTGCAGTTTGAGTGTGTTCAGAAAAGTCCTAGAGGGTCCCAGTTAATGATTTTAGGAAATAGGTATGAATAAGAATGAGAAGTTTCTCTAGGTACTCAAGACAAGTAGGGAGATATTAAGAAAGCACTGAATGTCCTGTGTAGAATTCTAGTCATCTGACCCAGATGAACTACATCTAAGTACCAGTATTTTGTTTACTGAAAAAACTGGCAGGCATGATTGTTATGCCTTGTCTTCAATTCCTGCAGATATCCTAGAATAAATCATTAGAAAATGGTTGTTAATTCTGAAGGACTTATGATGAAAAATGCTATCTTCCTCTGGGGAGGAGTGACTGATAAGAGTCTGAATGAAAATCAAAGAATATTTAAAAAAAACTTTTTAAAAATATTTTTGGTCTTTTTTTACAGCATGACTTATATGGAAATATGTTTTATATGATGTGACATATATAATCTATATCAAATTCCTTACCTTCTCAATAAGAGGGAGAAGAAAGAGAGAATTTAGAAGTAAAAAAAATTTAAGAGAATGTAAAATGTTTTTATATGTTATTGTAAAAAACCAAAATATTAACAAAAGTTGAATGAAGAATTAAATAAGTCATTCTGCAAAAAAAATGAAAGAAAAAAATGGTTGTTAAACATCTATAAAGGGAAGAGATGACTATTGAGAATCCACTTGGCTTTATCAAGAATAGATCATGTCAAATATCATTTCCATTTTTGGCAAAAATGCTAAACCAGCAGATAAAAGGAATGCTGTGGTGATAGATTATTTATACTTTAGCAAAATTTTGGTAAAGTATTTCACAATATTCTTGGGGGAAAGGTAGATTAGATCAGAATACAAAGAGTTGTATTTAGAACTAGTTGTATGGTTGGAGCCAATGTGGTAAAAGTTCTGTGGTGATGTAGGCCAGGAATCTATGGTTTGGTTCTATGTTTTCATATTTTTATCAGTGATTTGAATAATAATATAGATGACATGCCCATCAAATTTGAAAATGGAGAAAGCTGGGATAGCTGAAACAATAGATGGCTGAGTCCAGATCCAGAAGGATCATGATAGACTAGATCTGTGGACTAAATCTAATAAGAGGAAGTATAAATGGGATAAATGTAGTCTTTTATTTGAGAGCACATGCACATACACACACACACACTTAAATCAAGTTCATAGATAAAAAATATCTTAGAGTTAATGTAAAGCAATTTCAATGTGATCCAGCCATGTTAAAAAAAAAAAAAAAAGAATGGAAACTTGGGTTTCATTAAGAGAAAGTGTATAGGAGTTAGATTACTTGACATTGTATACAGGACTAGGGAGGAAACGATCCCTTTGCAGATCTATGTAGAACTTTGTGTTCAATTCTGGGCTGTGATCTATTAAAGGAATTAAGAATGTTTAGTCTAGAAAAGAGAAATCTCAGGGGAGACATAATTATCTTCAAGTATTTGAAGGACTATCACATGAAAGCAGGATTAGATTTAGCATAGTACCTGGTGCATTTTTTGTTGTTGTTCAATCATTTTTTCAGTCATGTCTAACTATTCATGACACATTTGGGGTTTTCTTAGCAAAGATACTGCCATTTGCCATTTCCTTCTCCAGTTCATTTTACAAATGAGGAAACCGAGATAGAGTTAAGTGACTTGCCCAGGGTCACACAGCTAATAAGTATCTGAGGCCAGTTTCAAACTCACAAAGAGAAGTCTTTCTGACTCTAAACCTGGCATTCTATCCATTGAGCCACTTAGCTGCCCACTTGGTACATAGTAGATGCTTAATAAATGTTTGTTGACTGAGGGCAGAACTTTGAGCAGTGGTTAAAAAGTCCAATTTAGGTTTACTGTCAGAAAACTTCTTACTAATTTAGAGTAATCCAAAATGGAATGACCTCCCTTCAAGGGAAGAATGTTTCCTTCTTCCTTGGCAATTTTCATGTGAAAGCTAGATGGCCACTTGTTGAGTATTTATAGTAGGGATTCCTTTTGTATATCAATTAGACTAGCTGGCTTCTAAAGTTACTCCAATTCTCGGTGAAATCACAATTTCCCTGTAATTTAGTCTTTTAGAGTTGCAGTGGACAAAAATTTCATCTCCCTGCAGCCAATCTGGTAATAAAACTTTTTAAACTTAGCTGGGCTATTCCTTAAACATGAGATATATAAATTATCCTTACCCAAACTCACAGGTTTTCCAGCTTGGGTAGGACCTGCCATAATTTGTACTCTGCTGGAACAGCCTTCAAGAATCTCAAGTTGGCTTCATGCCATAATGAACATTAGAATAGAATCTTAGTAGAGACCTATTATTTTCTTTCTTTTTTTGTTTTACTTTTATTTGCAAAACATATGTATGGGTAATTCTTCAACGTTAACCCTTACAAAGCTTTCTGTTACAAATTTTTCCCTCCTACCCCCCACCCCTCCCCTAGATGGCAGGATATTGACTACATGTTAATTACATTAAAATACTTGACAAGTCAAATATATGTATACATATTTCCACACATCATTTTTGTGCAGGAAAGATCGTAGCTACAAGAAAAAAAATTAGAGAAAGGAAACACAATGCAAGCAAACATCCATAGAGAGCATGAAAATGTTATGTTGTAGTCCACATTTCATATCCCTCTCTCTGAGCTTTCTTCATTGAACAATTGGAACTGATTTGAAGCATTTCATTGTTGAAGAGAGCCATGTCTATCAGAACTGATCATCATATAGTATTGTTGTTGCCGTGTATAATGTTCTCCTGGTTCTGCTCACTTCTCTCAGCATCAGTCCATGCAAGTCTCTCCAGGCCTCTCTGAAATCATCCTGCTGGTCGTTTCTCACAGAACAATAATATTCCATAACATTCATATACCATAATTTGTTCAGCCATTCTCCAATTGATGGGCATCCCTTCAGTTTCCAGTTTCTAGCCACTACAAAAAGGGCTGCCACAAACATTTTTGCACATGTGGGTCTCTTTCCCTCCTTTAAAATCTCTTTGGGATATAGGCCCAGTAGAAACACTGCTGGGTCAAAGGGTATGCACAGTTTGATAACTTTGAGCATAGCTCCAAATTGTTCTCCAGAATGGTTGGATCCGTTCACAGTTCCACCAACAATGCATCAGTGTCCCAGCCTTCCCACATCCCCTCCAACACTTGTCATTATCCTTTCCTCTCATTTTAGCTAATCTGACAGGTGTGTAGTGGTACCTCAGAAATGAAACCTATTATTTTCAATGTTATTTATATGGATAATAAGGATGACTCTTACTATTTTTACATTTCTCTTTAGAACTTATAATGTGCTTTCAAAACCATGATTTTATTTATTCTTAACAAGCCTGTGAAATAGGGCAGATATTCGTAATCCCCATTTTACAAGAAATGAGACTCAGAGTTGTTGATAAGCAGTTTTTCTATGATCTCATAGCTAACAATTAGCAAATCAATGATTAGCAACCACTAGATAAATATTCATGTAAATGAATAATTTCCCATAATCAAGTTGAAAAATCTCCAAACCAGTGCAAATTTGTTAATTTGTGGCATTGTGTTAGGCTCTAGTGAAATGAAAAATATGCTATGCCTATCCTCTCCAAATTTCTATTCTACTGGAACATGTCCTGCTGTTGTGCTACTGGCTTTCCTTACCAAGTTTCCTATTTTACTGAAAGTTCCACTGATATGGACAGGGTAAGATGAGCTATTGTGACCTGAGCCCCAGGAAATTCTGCATTCTTTGTGAAGGTAGTCCCACTATGTGAGATTGTTGTTGAGCACTTAAGTTACCATGAATAGCCTGTGATATTCTTTCTCTATGTGCATAGGAAATTGGTGACAACATTCTGTTTGCTAAACCAAATATCTACTGCCACTTCGCCCGAGGGATTGGAGATCCTAAATATTTCCCTGTAACTAACATGGCAAATCTGAATAAGCTACTAGTGGATGCTTTAGACAACTACAATGAAGTCAATGCAGTCATGAATTTGGTGAGTAGTACTAGAGTCAGTGGGAAGCATAAACTATTATTTGGAAATTTTGCTTCACAATTTGCAAATATAATTCTTTATTTTTATTTTGACATAGTTCAATTTGTAGAGATGAATAATCATGTTATTATAAAAACATTAAGGCATAAAATATTTCTGGTCTCTTTAGGTGTTATTTGAAGATGCGGTATCTCATATTTGTAAAATTAATCGCATCTTAGAATCTCCCCGAGGGAATGCCTTGCTGGTGGGAGTAGGAGGTAGCGGGAAGCAAAGTCTCTCCCGTTTGGCTGCATATATTAGTGCCCTGGATGTATTTCAGATCACCCTGAAGAAGGGATATGCAATTCCAGATCTGAAGGTAAGAAACAACTTTTCATCAAACTACTTCTTGAGGTTGGATTTTAAAGAAAATCTAATTTTGACAAAACAGATGAGAAAAATAAGAAATAGAAACAACTCATATATACATAGTTTTAATGCTGACTAAGAACTTGCCACTCACTTACTGCCAGTTTAGAATACAAAATCCTGGATGGGACTGCCAAGGAGAAGAGAATAATGGAGTAAGAAAAGGAGATAATTGGAGCTCACACCACAAAGAGATACAGATACAAATCCATCTTCAAAAATGTGTAGAAACTAGCAACCTAGTTGCTTTTCCCCAGAAACAACAACTTCTGCCACACAAAATCAGGGTATGAGAGTCTTCTATCACATAGAATATCTGAAGTGATATATAGTAGAAAACAGGACTAAATGGGTAGATTGAAGTCAGATTGTGAAGGACCTTAAATATCATAGGAATTTAGATTTTATTCGATAGTCCTTGGAAGTTGGGGTGATCATTGAAGTTTTTTTTGAGTAAAGGAGTGCCATGTTAGAAAGATTGCTGGAAACTTATTTAGTTTCCTTCCTCTTGGAATTATTTTGCATATACTTTCATACGTCCCAGTAGAATGTAAGCTCCTTGAAGGCAGGAATTGTACCATACTTTTTACTTGTATCCAATCTTTTACACTGTACTTATAACAGAAGAAACTTAGATAGAAAATAGAAAAAACTTAATACATGTTAGTTGAATTGAATTTGTAGATATGGCCAGGAGAAGGGATCAAATAATGAAAATAGGTAAATGTGTTAAGGATAGTATTATAGGTAAGAAAATAGTGGGAGTGGAAGGGAGAGGTCAAGAGATGCAAGAGATAGAGACAATTAAACCGAGCAACTGATAGAATGTGTGGTGATGAGAGAAAGAAGTAAATAACAACCCAGATTTCATCGGAATCATTAGAGAATGGCAGTAGCTTAGAAATAGAGAAGTTGGAGGAAAGACATGTTTGAGGGGAGAAGTTGGTGAGTCAAAACATATCTCTGATAATTGAAAGCTGTATGATCATGAGCAAATCTCTTCTTTCCAACTCTAGAGATGTTATCCTATGATCTTATAACTCTCTGAGCATTCAGTTTTTGGATTTATAAAATGATGATACCCATAGTACCTTAGTCCCATTGAGACAGCTGGAATCAGGGGAGGGAGAGAGCAAAGTTGTCTGACTCTAACCCTCTTCTCCAGACCCAAGTTGTGTAGACCCCCATGGGGGAGCTGAGCAAGAATACCTCTAGTGGGGGTCCTCTGACTCCTTTCCTAACAGTTTCCTCTTTACTTCCCCATCTCTGACTGGACATTGAATTCCTTTTCTATTTGGTCCCTCAGGGCCACTTTTCTATCCCCAGTAATGGCTGGACTAACCACCCTAAAGAATAAATATAACTGTTCATAGATGAGCAAGAAGTCATCAATTACAATAATTCTGGTAAAATAGAGGACTACCAGTTTTTATCACCTTTCTGCCATTCCAACTTCTAAACCTTTGGGTCTTATCATGTGTCTCCTGGGCCTCTCCAACACATCCCTGTATAGTCTCCCCAACTAAAGTGTGAACACCTTGAACATCATTTTAATTTATCTATTTGTATCCCCAGTGTTTTGTACATAACAAACACTAAATTTTCATTTATTCATTGACCAGCAATATTGTAAAGCTCAAATCAGATAACATTTGTAAAACATTTGGTAAATTTTAAAGCAATATAAATGCTTAGTAGTTGTGGTCATAATTCAATTTAGAACATGGTGAATTCAAAGTGCTGGTGACAGCTACTATCTCCATTTTATAGATTAACAATGTTTGAGATTCAAAGAAATAATGATTTAAACTAAAGTGTTAACTATCTTTCCATTTCATTACTCTATTCACTTGTCTCCCTCCCTCTTTAATGGAATTAGTTCATGACAGCCATTTAGGTGAAATTTTACATATTAGCTAGCTACTAATTCTCCCAGCATCATATTCAGTTTTGCACTGGGCTAGTTTAGAGTAAATCTTATCCCCAAATCAACCTAACACTTTCTGCCATTCTCTTTTTATGGAAAAGTGATCATCTCTATCTGGTTTTCCAGAATAAAGATTTGTATGCCCTACTCTCACTTTCAAGACTCCCTAGAGAAGAAAAAACTGTATCAGCTATAACGAAACTTCAGAGTAGAAATTTCTCAATGAGAAAGTCATTGTCAATTTGTCTGTTGCCTCTAACATTTGTTTCAGATGGATCTAGCTGCTCAGTACCTAAAAGCTGCTGTGAAAAATGTGCCCACTGTATTCCTAATGACTGACTCACAAGTAGCAGAAGAACCATTCCTGGTGTTGATCAATGACTTGCTAGCATCAGGAGAGATCCCTGCCCTCTTTCAGGATGATGAAGTGGAGAACATCATCTCTTCTATGAGACCACAAGTCAAAGGTGTGGGCATTCCAGATACACGTGAAAATTGTTGGAAGTTTTTCATTGATAAAGTGCGAAGACAACTCAAGGTAGGAATCACTTGAATTCTGCATGTCCATTGAGTGTTGGAATTGATGACATTATTTTCTAGTTTTTTTACACATCTGTTCAGTGAGTAGGTTTCTGTCTTATTTTTAATTAATTTAAATTGTATAGAGTTGGGGGAGGTAGTTGATTTCCATATAGATGTCACAATTGAATTTCAGAGTTGTTATTATTTTGTTATTCATGACCCTATTTGTTGTTTTTGTTTTTGTTTTTATTTTTTTGCAAAGATCGTGAAGTGGTTTATCATTTTCTCTCCAACTCATTTTATAGGTGAAGAAACTATAGCAAACAGGGTAAGATGAATTGTCATAGGTGTTACTCATCTGTTAAGTGTCTGAGACCAGATTTGAACTCATAAAAATAAGCCTTCCTGACTCTAGGCTCAGCACTCTATCTGCTATGTCACCTAGTTGCTATAAATTGCAGAGTACATGGGAGTAAGTAACATTTAAGCAGACTGGAAAGGAGAATTTTTAAAAAGGCTGGAGAGGAGGGCAAGTTATGAAAGAATTTGAGCATTCAACAGAATTTTATATTTGATTCTTAAGATGATAGGGAAGGGATCCTCTAGAGTTTAATGCGTCTCTGAGACTTAGGGTTACATGGTCAGACCTTTACTTTAAGGAAGACAAAAGTGACACACCTGAGTTGAAGATGTAGTGAAACAGGGAGAGACTTGTGGCAGCTAAATCAAACAGCAGGCTTTTGCAGTAGTCAAAGCATGAGGTGACAGGGACTTGCACCTGAGTAGTAGCACTCTTAAAGGAGAAGGTATAGTCAAGAAATATTCCAAAGGGTAAAATAGGCATTAGCAATGGATTGGATATGCAGGAATACTGAGGGGGTTGTCAAGAATGATTGAGAGGTCAAGGGTGATACCCAGGTTGTGATCCTTGGGAACTACTGGATAGAGAGAGGATCATACTCTCTCTCTCTCTCTCTCTCTCTCTCTCTCTCTCTCTCTCTCTCTCTCTTTCTTTCTTTCCTTTTTTTTTTATTAAAGCTTTTAAATTGCAAAACATATGTATGGGTAATTCTTCAACATTAACCCTTACAAAGCTTTCTGTTACAAATCCCCCCCCAGTCCCCACCCCTCCCCTAGATGGGAGTCCACTACATGTTAATTATGTTAAAATACTTGACAAATCGAATATATGTATGCACATTTCCACACTTATCTTGCTGTGCAAAAAAATTGAATCTACAAGAAGAAAAAAATCTGAGAAAGGAAACACAGTGCAAGCAAACATCAATAAAGAGCATGAAAATGTTACGTTGTGATCCACATTTCATATTCCTGTCTCTGGGTGTATGTGGCCTCCTTCACTGACCAATTAGAACTGGTTTGAAACATTTCATTGTTGCAGAGAGCCATGTCCATCAGAGTTGATCATCATGTATTATTGTTGTTGCTGTGTATAATGATCTCCTGGTTCTGCTCATTTCACTTAGCATCAGTTCACGCAAGTCTCTCCAGGCCTCTCTGAAATCATCCTGCTGCTTGTTTCTCACAGAACAATAATGTTCCATAACATTCATATACCATAATTTATTCAGCCACTCTCCAATTGATGGGCATCCATTCAGTCTCCAGTTTCTTGTCACTACAAAAAGGGCTGCCACAAACATTCTTACACATGTGGGGCCCTTTCCTTCCTTTAAGATCTTTTTGGGATATAAGCCCAATAGAAACACTGCTGAGTCAAAGGGGATGCATAGTTTGATAACTTTTTGAGCATAGTTCCAAATTGCTCTCCAGAATGGTTGGATCTGTTCACAGTTCCACCAACAATGCATCAGTGTCCCAGTTTTCTCACATCCCCTCCAACATTCGTCATTGTCTTTTCCTGTCATTTTAGCCAATCTGACAGGTGTGTAATGCTATCTCAGAGTTGTCTTAATTTGCATTTCTCTGATCAGTAGTGATTTGGAGACCTTTTCATATGATTAGAAATGGTTTTAATTTCATCATCTGAAAATTGCCTGTTCATATCCTTTGATCATTTATCGATTGGAGAGTGGCTTGAATTCTTATAAATATGAGACAGTTGTCTATATATTTTAGAAATGAGGCCTTTATCAGAATCCTTAAATGTAAAGATGATTTCCTAATTTATTGCTTCTCTCCTAATCTTGTCTGCATCAGTTTTGTTTGTACAAAAACTTTTTAACTTAATATAGTCAAAAATTTCTATCTGGTGTTCAATTAAGAGTTCAGTTCTTCTTTGGACAAATATTTATTCCATCTCCACAGGTCTGAGAGGTAAACTATCCTATGTTCCTCTAATTTGCTTATAATATCACTCTTAATATCTAAATCATGAACCCATTTAGATCTTATCTTGGTATGTGGTGTTAGGTGTTGGTCAAGCCCTAATTTCTTCCATACTAGTTTCCAATTTTCCCAGCAGTTTTTGTTGAATAGTGAATACTTTTTTTTTTTGAATAGTGAATACTTATCCCAAAAGCTGGGGTCTTTGGGTTTTACGAATACTAAACTGCTATAGGTATTGCCTAGTTTGTCCTGTGATCCTATCCTATGCCACTGATTGACTACTCTATTTCTCAGCCAGTACCAAATGGTTTTGATGACTGCTGCTTTATAATATAGTTTTAGATCTGGTACAGCAAGGCCACCTTCATCAGCCTTTTTTTCATTAATTCCCTTGAAATTCTTAACCTTTTATTCTTCCAGATGAACCTTGCTATTCTTTTTTTTAGATCTGTAAAATAATTTCTTGGGAGTTTGATTGGTATGGCACTAAATAAGTAAATTAATTTGGGTAGTACTGTAATTTTTATTATATTCACTTGGCCTATCCATGAGCACTTGATGTTTTTCCAATTGACTAGGTCTGACTTCATCTGTGTAGAAAGTGTTTTGTAGTTAAATTCATATAATTCCTGACTTTTCCTTGGCAGATAGATTCCCAAATATTTTATACTATTGACAGTTATTTTAAATGGAATTTCTTTTTATATCACTTGCTGCTGAACTTTGTTGGTAATATATAAAAATGCTGATGATTTATGTGGATTTATTTTGTATCCTGCAACTTTGCTTAAGTTGTGAATTGTTTCTAGTAGTTTTTTGGTTGAGTTTCTAGGGTTCTCTAAGTATACCATCATGTCATCTGCAAAGAGTGATAATTTAATTTCCTCATTATCTACTCTAATTCCTTTTATCTCTTTTTCTTCTCTTATTGCCAAAGCTAACATTTCAAATACAATATTAAATAGTAATGGTGACAGTGGGCAGCCTTGTTTCACTTCTGATCTTATTGGGAATGGTTCTAGTTTGTCTCCATTACATATGATGCTTGCTGATGGTTTTAAGTAGATGCTACTAATCATTTTAAGGAAAAGCCCATTTATTCCTATACTCTCTAGTGTTTTTAATAGGAATGGATGTTGGATTTTATCAAATGCTTTTTCTGCATCTATTGAGATAATCATATGGTTTTTGTTAGTTTGGCTATTAATATGATTAATTATGCTGATAGTTTTCCTAATATTGAACCAGCCCTGCATTCCTGGCATAAATCCTACTTGGTCATAGTGTACATAGTGGTCATCCAAGGGATGACTTTCTGTAATCTCTTTGCTAATATCTTATTTAAAATTTTTGCATCAATATTCATTAGGGAAATTTCTTTTCTTCCTTTCCCTCCCACTTCCCTCTAAGGAAGGATAAGTTTCTCTGTGAAACCAAATGTGTCTGATATACTCTTTTAGAGCCCAATCTGATGAGAGTAAGATTTACACAATGCTCATCTCCCTTCCTTCTTTCCCTCAATTATTTTAGGTTTTCTTTGCCTCTTCATGAGATTTTACCTTATTTTTACCTCCTTTTTTCAACCTTATTTTACCACCTTTTCCCTCTTTTTCCCAGTATGATAGCCTTTCCACCTCTACTTTCTTTTTCATATTATCAAAGTAATATCAAATTATACCCCCATTCTTTAAGTATACCCATAGTAGAAATATAGTTCTCAAGAGTCTTTTCCTTTTTCCTTTTTATGCTTCTCTTGAGTTCTGTGTTTGGAGGTCAGATTTTTTTGTTCAGATCTGGTATTTTCATTAGAAATAGGTGAAATTCACCTATATTATTAAATGTCCATCTTCTTCCCTGGAAGATAATGCTCATTCTAGCTGGATGGGTTATTCTTGGCTGTAATCCAAGTTCCTTTGCCTTTCAGAATATCTGGTTCCAGCCCTTAGATCCTTCAATGTGGAGGCTGACAGATCATGTGTGATTCTAATTACAGTTCTTCAGTATTCGAATTGTTTCTTTCTAGCTGCTAACAATATCTTTTCCTTGGTGCGATAGTCCTGAAATTAGCCACAATATTCCTTGGGGATTTAATTTTGGGGTCTCTTTCAGGAGGTGATCAGTGAATTCTTTCGATGGTGATTTTGCCTTCTGGTTCTAAAACCTAAGGGCAGTTTTTTTTCAGGATTTCCTGGAAGATAGTGTTTAGATTCTTTTTTTCATCATGGTTTTCAGGAAGTCCAATAATCCTTAGATTGTCTCTCCTAGATCTATTTTCCAAGTCTGTTGTTTTTCCTAGGAGATATTTCATATTTTCTTCTATTTTTTTCATTTTTTTTGTTTTTGTTTGACTGATTCTTGAAGTCTTATTGAGTCATTCACTTGCATTTGTTCAATTCTAATTTTTAATGTTTTTTTTTTTGGTTACCTTTTTTAGCTCCTTTTGTAACAGGCCAATTTGTTCATTGCTTACTTTTTCCATTTCACCAATTTTGTTTTTCAGTAAATTGGTGTCTTTATCATATCTCTTTTGGAGGGCTTCTTGCACTGATCTCAGTTCATTTCCCCATTTTTCACCTAACTCTCTTTTGAGATTCTTTATGCAGTCTTCCAGGAAAGCCTTGTGAAAGGGGGACCAGCTCATGTTCACCTTTGTGGCTTCCTCTGTAGTTGTTTTGGGAACCTCAGGATCTGGGGTCTGCCCTTCTTTCTCTCCATAAAAGCTGTCTATGGTGAGAGTTCTCTTCTGTTTCTTATTCATTTTTTAAAAAGCTTGGGGTCTGTTTAAAGCAGAGAAACAGTGGCTGTGGTAGTTTGCCCTGGGGCAATTTGGATAATTAACTTCCAGTGCTAGGCTGTTGGGCTAGGACTTTGCTTTTGTAGAGGATTATAGTCTGCTTTTTACAAAAGGCAGATCTGCCAAAGCACCTGCCCATAATCAGGGCAGAGTGTCCCAAGAGCCTCAAATAGACTCCCCAGGTGTTTAGAATCTGCCACGCTGAGTCCCACCAGGTTTCCTGCCCTGCCTCCTAGAGCTGCAGCCAGCAAACTGTCTGACTGAAACAGACCTTCACTGGAGCTTTTCCAAGGTACCTTCTGCAAGGAATGTTTTATAATCCAAATATTTGTGTTAAAAATTAGTTCAGAGGCTTAATCTTCTGTTGATTTGAGAGAAGGTCATAGGAGGGCACAAAGAGTCGTGTCTTCACTCCACCATCTTGGCTCCGTCCCCGAGAGGATCATACTCTCAATAGTCAGAAGGAAATTAGGGGAAAAGGAAGTTTTGAGAGGAAAGATTAATTCAGTTTTGGACATACTGATATCCCAAAGATATCCAGTTTGAAATGTTTAATAGACAACTAGAGATGCAAGTCAACAGAGAGATTGGGTTGAAGAAGTAGATCTGAAAATCATCAACATATACATGGTAATTGAATCCATGGGAGCTGATGAGATCACCAAGTGAAATAATGTAAATAATGATTAGAAGGTGGTAGAGCACAAGACTCTGAGGGACACGGTTGGCTACCAAATATGACCTGAATGAAGATCCAGCACAGGAGACTAAGTGGCAGTCAGAAAGGTAGGAGCACAGGAAGGAGTATCCCAAAAGCTAAAGAAAAAAAGAGTTTTCAGAAGAAGAGGGTGATTGACAGTGTCAAAGGCTACAGAGAGGTAAAGAAGACAGCCATTTAGGCAAAATTTTACAGGTAAAGAAGGTAAAGAAGAATGAAGAACACTTCACTAGAGTTGACGATTAAGCATTAGTAACTTTGGAGAAGACTTTTGAGTCCTTTGGACAAAAAGATCAAATCAGTCAAAACTTAAATAAATTCAGACTAAAGGTGAAACTTAAATATTTTGACCACAATAGGAGAAGATAGAATTCATTCCCAAAGTTGAGAAAGGTTGAAAGTGAAAGAAAAAATAACAGCAGAGGATGAGTGAATCAGTAGCGTCATCAAAGCAATGAATGTGAACTTGGACAGACCTTAAGAGATAGTGGAAGGGCCTGGCATGCTGTTAGACATGACTGAACAACAAAACAACAATAAAAGTAACTTGGGAGAGAGCAGTTTGGGATGAATGATGAGGTTAGAAATCAGATTGTAGAGAGTTAAGAAGCGAGTGAAAGGAAAGGAAGTGGAAGCACCTATTGTAGCTGGCCTTCTTAATTTAGCCACAAAAGGGAGGAGAAAGATGAGACAATAGCTAGTGAGGCTGGAGAAATCAAGTGAGATTTCTTTTTTTAAGCATAGGGAAGTCATGGGCCTGTACATAGGCAGTAGGAACAGAGAACTATATTGTACAGACAAACTCTGCCTAGCAGAGACACTTATCATGAGGGACAGTGTAAAGGTGTCATAAGAAGAGAAAAAAAATCTGGGCCCCCCATGCTGGAGTTGTGAGTTGCCTTGGCCACACTACATTCCCTGTGTGCCTCTGTTCTAGTGAATGCCTCTTTCACAATGATGTTAGTACTAGAGGAGGTGCTATATCTATATGGACAACAATATAATACTAAGAGAATAGAATATTATTACATTTATGTGGGGACATAAATCACCAAAGTAATTTAAATTTTTAACTGGCATGACCTGTTAAAGATATTCAAGCACAGAAAAAAAACACTTTGCATATGCATTATGACAGGTAGTTCTCAAAGAGATCTGGACATTCAACATTCTTAATTCTTAATATTGATGACATAAATTAAACCAGAATTTCAAACTGTGTTTGGAAATTAATAGAGTAAGGGGAGGTAAACCACAACCATAGTTTAGTGTATATAATAGGTATTTGATAGGTATAATATCATACTTTTATGATAAACAGAATGTAAGCAGGACCTTTTTTTTTATTTTGACTCTATATCACTGGAGTGAAATAGTGCCTGGGATATTATAGATGTATTAAGATACATCTTTACTGAATGAATGGGTCATCTTATAGGAATAATATTAGCAATCTTCTCAAAGCAGGTTGAGAAAATCCCAAGGCTAGGATAATAAGTTTCCCAGAGCTAAGCACATTGCTATTCAGTCCACACCTTCCAAAAAGTGTTCTTGTACGTCAAGTAGGGACTCTGATTCCACTTTCCTACTTTTTCAATATCCTTCCTCATCTTCTTTGATCTATTGGTAGACAGTTACCTCTCTATTCCCCATGCCCTCCCCAGTCAAACATTCATGTTGCTGATACCAAAACAGTTGTATGGGTTTATAATTTCCTTCTATCACACACATAAAACACCAATGAAACTAGTTTGATGTTTCAGATGTGTGTCTAATGCAGAATGAAGACTATTAGTGTCCATTATTATTTTCACTCACAGCAGTCCTAATCTGCTTCTTTTCTTTCATTATTTTGAAAAAATTTTAAAAAGCTTACATATGATTTGTTGTTTACTCAATCAAATCCATTTTATCTCTGTTGTACATTTAGGTTATCTTGTGTTTCTCTCCTGTGGGCTCCACGCTTCGGGTGCGAGCCAGAAAATTCCCAGCTGTGGTCAACTGTACAGCTATCAACTGGTTCCATGAATGGCCTGAAGACGCCTTGGTATCTGTCAGTGCTAGATTCTTAGAGGAAACAGAGGGAATTGAGGTTAGCAAATCAATCAATTGGTCACTATCTCTTACATCAGTTGCAAAGCTAGCTAGTTAAAACATCTGCTAGATCAAAGACAAGTCCTCTTCCATATAATCTGCATGTACTACTCCAATTTTCACAAGTCGTTTGTCTTTCAGCAGCAAGATATTTGCTATGAGGATAAAACAATACAAAACCACTCTAGTTTTTGTTCTACTTTTGTTTAATTTTCATTGAAGAGAATCACATTCACAATATTTGCATTAGTTGTCTGTCTGGAAGTCATCATTAAACCATGACATATCCTGCACACAAAATATGTTGCCCAAGAAGGCCACGTGTTGTTAATTTTGAATAAATATGTTGTCATTGAGTTAGAACTAGATCTAAACTAAAGTGTTTCAATTAAAAAAAAATCTAAGGTACTGAATATAATGCTTTGCTTCTGTCAAGGAAAATCCTTATTTTGCTTTTGAATCCCTAATATAACAGTACCTTGCAGATATATTCTGTGCAATAATTGAATTGATTCAGTTGGATTCAAATATTGAAGTGAATTGGATTTGCTTGCCAAAATGATGCTGGGTAACTAGATTTGTATCCCAACTGAAAGTAAAGGTTGGAAATCACTATATTATTGATTTGATCTCATGATACTTTCCTCTTAAAAATGCTGTGTGGCACAATGTGTGTGTGTGTGTGTGTGTGTGTACATAAATACTTTATTTTGAGAATTTTGGGGGAATTATATGATACTTCTTGAAATTATTATGGCAACCTGTAATGCTGTATAAGTAGATGAAATTTAGATGAGCAGGTTTCTTGGAAAGGCTGTGTGACATAGTAGAAACAACTCTGTAACTAGTGTTTGAGAACTTGTATTCAAATATGAGCTCTGCTACTTGTGTGATCTTGAGTAAATCATCTTCCCCATCTGGGCCACAGTGCCCTCATCAGTCAAATGAGGGGATTAGACAATATCATCTCAAAGTCCTTACAATTATGTCATATTTAAGGGTGAATGAATGAAGTCAATTATGCTTCTCTCTGAAAAGGAGTTAATCTGTATTGGACAATAGCTGCAAACACACACACACTCCAAAGAAGGGTGCAAGTGGAAGAGCTTGCTGAGAATTAAATCTTTTCCATGTATTGGGTAAGCCATTGCATGGGGAACCAATCCACTTAGTCCTTGCCCTAGTACACAGAGATCAAAGGGTCATGTGCTAGAGTAGAGGCAAAAGAGCATGGTTGAAAATGATGCTTTGAGGCAAATTTTACAGCTTTTAAGTACTGATCTTTTCTAGATCCACCAAATGAAGGGACAAAACTGGTGCTGTGCCTACCTAACGTGTTGACCTTCACCATGCAAGTGGGGAACATGGATCATGGCAGAGGGGAGCAGATTCCCTTCCCCTACACATATCAAGATGGAGGGCAGAGGAAGTACAAAGGGAGCATGGAAGGGAAAATTAGGCATGGGAAATTATAACTATGGTTAATTTTGGGTAATGCTATGTCTTGTTTTTGTAGAAAGAAGTAAAACACTCCATCAGCCTTTTCATGAGCTATGTGCACACAACTGTTAATGAAATGTCCAAAGTCTACCTGGCTACTGAAAGACGGTATAATTACACAACCCCCAAGACCTTTCTGGAGCTCATCAAACTGTACCAGAGCTTACTGGCAAAGAAAAGAAAGGAACTCATTGCCAAAATTGACAGGTTGGAAAATGGTTTGATGAAGCTGCAGAGAACTGCTTCTCAGGTAGGACATCAGGAATATGGGATCCTGATACCTTCTAGTCAAAATATGTTCTTCATCTTCCACATAATTTGGCCCAGGTTATCATGAGAGTTCTGTGACCTTCTCCTCAGTAGGTCCTTCTACTCAGTTTTCTTATTTTGTTTTCATCTTTTTTGGTGGGAGTTCAGATAGAAACATTCCTAGAATCTGCTATCCTACTACTATATTCAGTGTTCTTTGGAAAGGTGGAT
This sequence comes from Myrmecobius fasciatus, assembly GCA_023553655.1. Lineage (NCBI taxonomy): Eukaryota > Metazoa > Chordata > Mammalia > Dasyuromorphia > Myrmecobiidae > Myrmecobius > Myrmecobius fasciatus. Next base: position 648,346 of record JAJPUD010000280.1, read on the forward strand.
AAATACTTCATTCTTTTGGTAGTTGAATAACAGTATTTAGATATAAACTCATCCCCTAAAAATATCCTTGATACACCTCCAGGAGCAAATGACATCTGGGATCCTATTCCCCCTTACCTTTGATCATCTCTTGTAGGTATTACTATTTTGAAGGCTTTTTGTTTGTATAGCTTGAGGATTATTTGGGATGGAAACATTCATTAAAAGCTTTCTTCTTCTTAAGTTTTTGTGAATTAATGCTTTCTCCTGGCAATTGTGGATGATAATTTGGTCTTCTGTACAATTGTACTCTGATAGTTTGGGTGCGATACAATTTGTTAATTGAGTTCTCCAGGACATTTTGAGATCTAGATCAGTAATATATGTCAGTCTATGAAAGATAGGGAATTTCTGATGTATAATTTGAGGCACCAAGTTCTATCTTGCAGGCATTCAGTAGGTGTTCAGTTTTTACAGCTTTCAGTGAAGGGCTGCATTTTTTCCAGTTTCCTTCCCTCGACTACATTGATTATTAAGCCCAGGACCTTAAGTGCAGGACCTTCTGCAATCGTTGGTGGCATGTGTGACATAGAACAAATCTCCTATTTTTCCTTGCTTCAGTGTCCTCACATGTAAAATTAAGGGATTAGAGTGGATGATACCTGAGGTACCTTCCAGATCTAGATTTATGACCTGGTCCTGAATTGCTATCAAAATGTTCTGTTTCCATAAGCAAATCTATAATTACATTAGTGTGGGAGGAGAAGGGGAGTTGAACACCCTCCATCAATTGATTCATACCCCCCATGGTGCAGCTGAAATTATAGACAATCAGCTATTAATATAGTAAACAAAAGTGCTAACATGACTATACCCTTTATGAAATGTAACCTCTGCCTTTGATTTTCTGAAGACTGATAACATCAAGGCAGCTTTTAAACAGTTTTCTAGCTATGGAGATAGTCAAAGTAAGAAACATCAATAAGCATAACTCACCATGATCTAGAAGAAAGTAACTCAAATCACTCTGGCTCTCATGGATGAGTCTGACAAAAGGGCCCAGGTGAAGCTCACCTAGCTCTAATTACTTCAAAGTGAACATAAACACTAATTATTGTTGTTTTGGCCAGAAACCCAGAGGGTCTTCCCCTCCCAAATTGGTTCCCTTATTTATTTATTTGTTCATTTGTTTATTCATTCATTCGTTTGTTTATTTAAATTGAAGAGGTAAAAAAAAGCTCTGCCTCATTTCTTACCTAGCCTTACTCACTAATGGATGGTTGCCTCAGTCAAACTGAGACCTATTAAAGAAAAGCTACAGTCTCCCACTACATCCTGGGCCATCTCCAGCTGTCTGGATATCTATCTGGTCACTGGACTCAGATGGCTCTGAAGGAGCAAATCCTGCCTTCCTGAAAATCCAATTCACTTGCATATCATGGTATCACTTCCTTGATATTATGTTGTCTTTTAGGAAGGACAAACAGCTATGGAAGAAGAACCTAATGCTGAAAGGGGATCCCTCATATACTTTTCCCTTGCACTTCTACCAGAGCACACTTGGGGTTTGGTGGGGAGAGCTTTTTACCTCCCTGTTGGCCACAAAGCTATTTAGATCCCAATTATTCCTCTACTAAGAGACCCCATACCCCAAAAGATTGCCATTTCAGGCAGCTCTAAGAATTGTGATCTCTGGTAGCAGAGAAGAGAGCCAATTATAAATTCAAGGGATAATTAACCCTTGCATTTTGGAGTTGAGGAGCAAGGAGTAAGAATCTTACAGAATCTCTTTGAGTTTCCTTGCCCAGCAGAGATTCTGTATCCTCAGAGGAGCAGTGTGAGGACACAAAAAGAGAAAGGACATTAGGACTTTAAAGTGATAGAGGCAAGAATTGCCTCTTTTTCAGTTTACAAGTATACAGATAGTTTCTGCTTTACATAAATTTACATAGCACAAATTCGACTTTACCTAAAAAATTCTAAAAGAAATCCTCATTCCAAAATAATTGTAATAGCAATAAAGAAAATTCTTTTGTGCAAAGCAGATGGCTGTATAATGCAAGTAGTGTAAATGGTGGTGGGAAGCTGAGAAGTATTTCTAAGTCAGTTCCATCTTGTCTGCAGACAGTGAATGATACTTTCCCTGAATTCAATAATTATCCTTTTATTTTCACTATGGCTGGCAAGAAACATGCTTTAAAAGGAGAAAGTGGGTCATTTTGTATTAGTCAATAAACTTGGAAATGAAAATGAAAATAATTAGAAAATATGAACAACAAAAATTGTCATCAATACTATGTGAACTTGATCTTTTTTTAAGTAAAGCTTTTTATTTTAAAATATATACATGGATGATTTTCAGTATTCACTCTTACAAAATCCTGTGTTCTAAATTTTTCCCTTCCCTTCCTCTCATTCCCTCCCCTGGACGGCAAGTAACCCAACATATGTTAAATATGTGCAACTATTCTATACATATTTCTACAAATATCATGCTGCACAAGAAAAATCAGATCAAAAAGGAAAAAAATAAGAAAAAAAACAAAATGCAAGGAAACAACAAAAAGAATGAAAAATTCTAAGGGATGAGAAGAAATAAAACATAGCTAGCAGCAAGACCTGAACTTAATCTTGTTGGGGTTTAAGGGAGACACCAAAATGTTGGGGTTCCAGACTGGCATCATGAGGTTTCTCAAAAGAATTTGAAGGCTCAGATCTATTTTCAAGTCATGGAACAAAGTTTATAATAATTGTAATGCCAATTAAAACGGACTAAGTTTCAAAAGAAGTTAGGAAAGAACTAGGAGCAAGAAGATAAATTTAGAGGAAAAAGTTAGACTAGGTGGTTTGTGTCACTAATAGGCTAATTTTATGGCTTAGAGGTAGAGTTGAGAAGTAGTCTGGTATGCACCTCATTATTGTCTTTGAAACTTTATCACTGACCGTCAGATTGTTATCTGATCCCTCTCAGTGTTTGTGGAACTACAGCATTCCCAAGGCCAAATGGCCTTAGGGCCATCTTCCCCAAGAGCTGCACCACATCATTGTGGTATCACCTGTGAACACTATAATGAAGGATGCTGCCCAGATAAAGGAGTTCCCAAAAAGCATTGCTTACATGAAGTCAACTTACCTATCTAAAAAGAGAGAAGGAACGATTCTATAGATAGGGAAACCATTGAAGATTTAAAGGTAAACTACTCTGAAGCAACACAGGTATTCATAGCAAGCAGTGGCAGGTTTTCATGATTTAAAAATTGTGCAGAATTTCATAATGTGCAGATCTTGAACCAGCAAAGAAATTCCCAAAATTTCTGCCAAAAAAAAGGTCCTTACTTCCTGGAGTAAATCTTTAATGTAGATGAAATTGACTTGTTTTATCAAAGAATGCCATCTTGCACCTCATCTCAGTGGAGTGAAAAACTATGCCAGGGAATAAAGCTTTAAAAAATAAGAGTTCTGTGAATGGATCCAACCATTCTGGAGAGCAATTTGGAACTATGCTCAAAAAGTTATCAAACTGTGCATACCCTTTGATCCAGCAGTGTTTTTACTGGGCTTATGTCTCAAACAGAAAGGTTCCCACATGTGCAAGAATGTTTGTGGCAGCCCTTTTTGTAGTGGCAAGAAACTGGAAACTGAATGGATGTCCATCAATTGGAGAGTGGCTGAATAAATTATGGTATATGAAAGTTATGGAATATTATTATTCTGTAAGAAACAACCAACAAGATAATTTCAGAGAGACCTGGAGAGACTTACATGAACTGATGCTAAATGAAATAAGCAGAACCAGGAGATTATTGTATACGCCAACAAGAAAACTACATGATGATTAATTCTGATGGACATGGTTCTCTTCAACAATGAGGTGATTTAAACCAGTTCCTATTGTTCAGCGATGGAGATAGTCATATACATCCAGAGAGAGGCCTGTGGGAACTGAGTGCGGAACACAACATAGCATTTTAATGTTAATTGTTAATGTTTGCTTGCAGTTTGTTTTCCTTCTTAGGTTTTTTTTTTTCTCTTTCTAGATCTGATTTTTCTTGTGCAGCAAGATAACTGTATAGATATGTATACATATATTGGATTTATCATATATTTTAACATATTTAACATGTATTAGACTACCTGCTATCTGGGAGAAGGGATGGGGGGAAAGAGGGGAAAATTTGGAACAGAAAATTTTGCAAAGGTCAATGTAGAAAAATTACACATATGTTCTATAAATAAAAAGCTTTAATAAACAAACAAAAAAAATAAGAGTTCCCCTTCTGCTTGGAGCTAATGCAAATTTGATTTGATTTGCAAATTCAAACCTGCTCTTGTGCATCACTCAGAAAATAAATCCCAGAACACTGAAAGGAATCAGCAGGCAACAATACATGTGCATTACTTTGCTTGCTATGTGTTATTTCTGCTCATCCCTAAGACATGGATCTTATCTTTGAACAATGCACTGGTTCATTCAGAAGTGAAGTTTTTTAATGATAATAGCATTCCTTTTAAGATTCTACTTATTTCAGCTAATACCACAGAAACTGTCCATCTAGATTTTTTTAATGAAAATATAAAAGTGGTTTATCTATCCATTAAGACTACCTAATTATTACAGCCTATGGATCAGGAAGTGATTGTGATTTCAAGGGGTATTATTTATGCACAACATTTGCCCAGGTATTTGGGTGCAGCTTTGGATGAGACAAGGGCTAGACAATGAGGGATTTCTGAAAGTCCTTTTTTGGAGAACTGTTGAATAAAGATTGACTGAGCTGCTAGTTGAAAAGATTGCAGATGAAGAAAGGGAAGCTTCAGAACCTGATGTGGAAATAAAAAGGCTCATAATGAAACAGTTGGAAGAGGTATTTCATCATTTGAGTGAATATTGAAAAAATGGATCCAAATGTTTCAAGATTTTTAAAAGTTCAAAGACTTTTTTAAGGATATATTGGTTGCTATCATCATTTATATATATAGAAGGAAAAAAAAAGAAAGCCACTGTCCAAAAATCCTTCAATAGAGATATAATAAAATTTGGATGGCCAGTTGCTAGTGATAAAGACTAGGTTCAGTGGGGGAAGAAGCAGCAACATTCTGCACATCCATGTTAACTTTACCAAATAGTACTGTGCATACTTTATCATTAATTTTACTTTTCATTTCATAATTCTATCATGGTACAGTCTTTTATATGTATGCATTTTAGTACATTGTACAACTTGAGTAATATATGTTTTATACAACTACAACTGTGAACAAGGGTAAGGAGAAGAGAACCAAACTGCTGTAATTACATTAATTACTATGTAATTAATATTGTTATTTATCGCATTCTCATCATCTTTGATGGAATTTAGAAAGAAATGGTTCTAGGACAGATCATTAGCCTATTTTCCTTTATATTCAATGTTCTATGGCCTATGAACACAAGTGACAAAAATTACTACTGTTTTGTGGCCGAATAAAAATATTAGAATGTGAACTCATTCACTCTAGAGTCAATGAAAGTTTTTTTGGTACAACTCCAGCAGAAGATAGGATAAGAGGTATGATATGTATCTCATCCAGTCTTCATATGAATTTGATCTTCCCAGCTAGGTATACCTTTGAAAGATTTCTTTTCCAAAGAGCTTGAAAATTATGAGTATTTGTGACAGTAACATACATTGAAAAGCTTGTTCTTAAGCTTTTATTGAGTCATTATTATGGCTATATGATTATATGTAATGGTTTGGTGTGTGGTAATAGTTTCATTCCAATATAATTTATTGACTGATTTCTCCAGGATATTTTGAGACTCACATTTGTAGTATTTGCTGTATGTCAGTTTGATGGCCACCACATCATGTCTTAATAGGTATTTGATAGATGTTCACTCTGTCCAGGCTGTAATGATATGTGACACTTTCTTCCTGTTTCCTTGTATAATCTACATTGGTAACTACCTTTCTGAAAATTCTGGTAGAAGATTACTGTAAAGCTCATTGTTTCAATGTAAAAATCTGCCCAACAGTTATATCTGATACTTTTTTGTTGGCATATTATGGGCCAAGTCTATGAGGTTCACCCATAGCAAGCTTTATGATTCTACTCCTAGTTTGTAGCTGTTTGATAAACTTCATCCAGAAGTAAGTCATTTTTTATTATGATAGATTAATCCAATGATATATGCTTATTATCAGCTTTTATACAATGGTGTCTATTCCAAAAAAATTTCTGTAGATTTTTGACCTGTTTGTCATTTGCTGTAAACATATCAATTAATATTTCTCCTTTTTCAAGTGGAAGTGTTTTATCTTTCTATAGCTGCTTTACAGTGGACCCTCTGTTTCAATAATAGTTAACATTCATGTAGACCTTACATGCCAGGCACTGCTAATCACTTTAAAATTATTATCGAATTTGATCCTCACATAAATTCTTTTAACATATTATCACTATTTCAAATTGCAGAAACTGAGGCAATCAGAGGTTCCTTGCTCAGGGTCACACAACTAGTAAGTGTCTAAGGCTGAATTTTAATTTGTCTTCCTGACTATGAGCCCAGTGCTCTATCTACTGAGCTACCTAGTGGAGGCTATGTTTTACTAAAATTGATTTTAGTAAAAAAAATTTAGTAAAATTGATTTTATGAATATTGTGTAGGTTTTCATTAGGAAACCTTGGTCTGTTTTATAATTCTAAAAGTATATCTTACAATTGAGATTGCCTGGTTGCAAAATTGCTTTAGTTATTCTTATTCAGCTTTGATTTTAGAATACCAGTAACTCCCTTAATGTATACAGCTATAGCCTGTTCCTTGACATTTTTTGCATTCAATGTGTCTTGCCTGGAGGAGACCAAGACATTTGTAATTATTGGTTCAATGTGACCTCTGGATCCAAGCTGGAATTCATCAGCCTTTATCTCTTCTTAGAATACATTAAGAATTTTATACTGAGTGCAAATGACACCTTGTTATCATTGGAGAAAAATTCCATGTGATAAGGGAGCTGTTTAATTTGATCTTCTGTGGAGCCATGTAGCTCAATGTCACCCATATTAATTTGAAAACCATCTTTAGTTATTTTAGAATATATATTAATAAATTTAAGGCTAGGCAAAACCATAATGAACTCGAACTTTCTCCCTGAAAAGATGCCATTTTACGTGAATTGTTCTTGACATTATTGTGTTGATGGCATGTTTTATCCATGCAGTTATCCACATGGGCATCAAATATTTTATTATTTTCACTGTACTTGGTATCACTTTATATGCTGCTCTCTCTCTCTCTACATATATATCTATCTTCATATACATACAAATACTTTATATACTGCAATATATGAATAAACTATGATTGTAATACTGCATCAAAGGCTTTGTGATAATTAGCAAAGAGAGAATATACATGCTACAGCATTTGGGAGTAGTTTGTTCAGTAATTGCCAAATACTTTTGGTCCTTTTTAGAACATCCTTTTTGTTTCTTGGATAATATGTTGTTTTCCTGATAATGTTTTCTATTGATACAAGCTGTGAATACTTTGTATAAAGTACATAAATCCATTAACTGGCTTATATTTGGAAGGGTTACTGGTGCTGTCTTCGTTTGGTAATAAGTGTAATATGTTCTGTTAAGAAAGGTGGGAATCAAAGAGATTTTAAAGTAGGGAAAGGGATCCACATGTATAAAAATGTTTGTGGCAGCTCATTTTGTAGTGGCAAGAAACTGGAAACTGAGTGGATGCCCATCATTTGGAGAATGGCTGAATAAATTATGGTATATGAATGTTATGGAATATTATTGTTCTGTGAGAAACGAGCAGCAGGATGATTTCAGAGGCCTGGAGAGACTTGCATGAACTGATGCTGAGTGAAATCAGCAGAACCAGGAGAACATTATACACAGCAACAACAAGACTATACAATGATCAATTCTGATGCATATGGCTTTCCTCAACAATGAGATGATTCAGACCAGTTCCAAATGTTCAGTGTTAAAGAAAGCCATATACACCCAGAGAGAGACCTGTGGGAACCGAGTGTGGACCACAACATAGCATTTTCACTCTTTCTGTTGTTGCTAGCTTGCATTTTGTTTTCTTTCTCAGTTTTTTTTTCCTTCTTGATTCGATTTTTCTTGTGCAGCAAGATAACTGTATAAATATATATATATATATATATATATTGGATTTAACATATATTATAACATGTATTAGACTATCTGCCATCTAGGGGAGGAGGTGGGGGGGAAGGAGGGAAAAATTTGGAATAGAAGGTTTTACAACAGTCAATGTTGAAAAATTAACTATTCATATGTTTTATAAATTAAAAAGCTTTTTAAAAAAGGTGGGAATCATGCTTATTATGCCTGAAAGGAATTATATATAGAGTCTTTCAACATGGCCCAGTAAATAGAACACAGAGCCTGGAGTCAGGAAGACCTGACCTGGCCTCGGACACTTACTAGCTGCGTGACAGCAAGTTGCTTTAACTGTTTATCCCTGTTTCTCTCATCTGTAAAATGAGCTGGAGGAAGGAAATGGCAAAAGGCCAGGACCTTAGCAGAGGAAGCCTCAAATGGGATCCTGAAGAGTCCAACACAACTCAACAATAACAGCAGCAGCAGTTCATATACTTTTATGAAGAATTAGGGATTTTATCCAACCCTGGTCTTACAGAAAGGTTAGAGTTGCAGTAACTTCCCTTGACTTAACCATTTTGTCATTCTATCATTGCTTGTAATATTTCTGTGTCTCATTTGATCTAGCTTGTATTTTCTTTCATTGTGTTAGACTACTTAAAGACTAGAAATTTTTCTCTGTCTCTTTTAGGGTTATATCTCGTCCTTGAATTCTTTACTTCTCAAGCTTCCATCATAACATTTTCAATTGATGCTGCATTGCCCATTTTATTCTTTGTACTTCTTTGATTCATCATCACTGTTATATTCTGTGAGCCAGTGTTTCTGGTTGCCATGATCCTGACAGTAACCTCTTTCTATCCATTTTCAATAACTCTGTAAAGTTCCTTCTGTCCTGGTGGTGTTTGATGCTTGTCCTTAGGGGATAAGCTTTCTTCATGGTTCTCTTTTCCTTTTTTCCTTACTGTAGTAACAGCTGCCACATATCCTGATGTGTGAAAGTCCTATAATGATTTTATACTTTCTGCCAAATACTGTGGAAGAATGTGTTCTTTCATTATGATTATATCAGACACCAGGTGTTTAATTTATTTTTTTACTTAATCTATTTTAGTATATTTGGTCATGCTATCAAACTCAAGAAAGTCTTTTAAAAATTCTATTTTAAAAATGGAGTATACCCCATTTCTTTTTCAAAATAAAATCCTCAGTTTTTGTTTTTTGATGTGTTTCATTATGAAATAGTCAATCTTCAACATTGTCATGTTTAGCTTTTGTGGCTTCAAGAACTCCCATAATTTTTATTAGTAACCTCATTTTCAGTTTTGCACTGGCAACCATACACAATCATGACCTGTATTCACAGTAAAGAAAAAATGAGAGGTGCAGTGCACACAAGTTTGTGGAATGGCTGTACTCCACCACCCTTAAGGCTTTCAAAACATTTCATGAAGCAGACATCACTGGCTGATTATTCCAAGCTGGTGCTTTCTGCACAATTTTCAACTCCACCAGCTGTAAAGGAGAGAGTGTCAGAGGTGATGTCAAGATCTCGCCAGTCTCAGTTCTGAGGATGGCCAATTTAGGGAGGTTTATAGCCCTCACACTGCCATCTAACATAATGGAAAATAAAGTTGAAAAGTGTTATAATTTTAAGAATTTTATTTGCTATATAGTATTAATGGTACTATAGATTTCATATGTTACTAAAATTGAATGTTGTCTGAAATCAATATTGTTGTTTTTTGAGATGTAGCACAAAAGGCCACATAATTCTAGGGAAGAACTAAGTAGAAGAAATGTTTTGTATTTACCAGTTTTATTTCATATACTGCATTTTATGAGTAGTTTCATGGTTTGCCATGTTAGGAAAAGTGCATGTTATCAGGATTACTGTTTTGTTATGAAGAAATTATGCAGAAAAATATATTTTCAGCAATCTCTAGTGAAAGATTGTACTTTTTGGTTATTACAGGAACCTAACTCCCTATTTCCCATAGGTTCAATGCATCAATATGCATACTTATTTATTTATTGTTTTTCAGTAGTATTTTATTTTTCAAAATATATGCAAAGATAATTTTCAACATTCACCTTTGCAAAAACTTGGGTTCCAGATTTTTCTTCCTCTTTCCTTCCCCCCACCTTCCCAAGATAGCAAACAATCTGATATAAGTTAAACATATGCAATTCTTCTAGACTTATTTCCATATTTGTCATGCTGTGCAAGAAAAATTAGATCAAAAGGAAAAAAAAAACAAAAAAATAAGCAAATGAACAAATAACAACAAAAGGTGAAATATGCTTTAATCCACATTTAGTCTCCAGTGCTCTCTCTAGATATGTATAGTGCTTTCCATTACAAGTCTCTTACAAGCCTTGAATCACCTTATTGTTGAAGAGAGCCAAATCCATCACAGTTGATCATTCCATAATCTTGTTTTTACTGTGTATAATGTTCTCTTGGCTCTGCTCATTTCACTTAGCATCAGTTCATGTAAGTCTCTCCAGGCTTTTCTGAAAAAAGCCTATTCAAGATTTCTTATAGAACAAAAATATTTCATTACCTTCATGTACATTAATTTATTCAGCCATTCCCCAAGTGATAGTCATCCATTCAATTTCTAGGTCTTTGCCACTATGAAAAGGGCTGTTACAAACATTTTCCACATGTGAGTCTTTTTCCCTCTTTTATGATTTTTTTGGATATACAGACCCAATAGACACTCTGCTAGATCAAAAAGTATACGCAATTTGATAGCTCTTTGAAACATGCATATTTTTGATGTTCACACTATTTTATTTTTTAAAACACTTTTTATTTTCAAAACATATGCATAGATAATTTTCAACATTCACTCTTGCAAAAGCTTGTGTTCCAATTTTTTCTCCCTCCCTTTCCCCTACCCTCTCCCCTAGATGGCAAGTAATGTTAAACACATCACACTATTTTCCCATGAAAGTTGAGGATTAACTGTATATTTCTGGAATTTACATTAAGAATTTGAGTGACTTTGTCTTCAACATTTCCCTCTTCAAATTTTAATAATTCACTGATTTATATCTATCCTGAGTTTAAGGATGAAGTTATTTTCTATGATTGCCCTGAATTGGTCAGCAATTTGTGTGACTTGGAGCTGAAGGTGCTATTTGCAAAAAGTAGCATGAAGTCCTTGTTTACAACTGGTGAGCTCCACTTCCAATTTTGTAATGAATTAGTTTTGGCACACATTGAAAGTATCCATTACATTTCATGGACTCTCATGGCTTGGCCACTTTTGTATTCAAAGCCCTCTTTACCAAAACATTTCTAGTAAGTGGGGTATTAGCAATTCTGATTTATTGTTATATATCTTGCCTTCCTGTGGCATCAGAACATGAAGAATCACAGTTCTACACAAAGCCAAACATCATCATACTTCCAAGTAGTACCAGCTTGAAACACTCTTGATATCCTGCTTATTTCTTAAATTCATAGGAATGGTTATTATCATCATAGTCCAGTTAGCCAATATTTTAGGTTCTACTTCATAACTACTGTAAAAGTCTTAGGACATTTTCATCATGCCGTATCTCTGGCGAGAGAAATGCAAATATATCTTCATAATGCTGCACCAGCCATCCTGATTTCTCAACAACATCCTTAATACATTATAGCTAATAAAACTATCCACTGTAACATCATTCCAAACACTGGTTATTTCCTTAAACGTCATAAGATGGGAAAACCATCCACCTCTCATTGGTGAATGGCAGTGAGTCTGAATCTAGCAATTAATAAAAATGGTTGTTAGATAGACCTAGAAAGTAGACCCTCCTTTCCCCCATTCCCAGATCCCCTAAAAGATGAAAAAAGAAAAATGAAGAGGGGAAGAAAATATGCTCTTTTGTTGAGGTTTGGAAGGAGTGATACTTGACTGAGGAACCAAGAAAAACTGGAAAACTAGAGTGAGAAAGATTATGCCAGGGCAAGGAGAGAGCTGAGGAAAGATCTTCCACCCTGCTAGAAATGACTAATTACAAAGTTTTATGATTATTATAAATATGTATATATAAACATATCTAAATATATCTACATACATACATATCTAATTATATGGTTTTATGATCTGAATTTTAGGCACTTAGCCTAAATTTCTCACATTTACAGCATTATACCTAAAAGTTAACTGTTCTCTCATAAGGAGCTTGTCTTTAGGCAGGCTACAAGCACACCAATTTGTATATAATAGTTAAAAAACAATGTAACATGGGTGCAGGTTTTGTGCACGCTTGGTTTCTTATGGAGAAAGCTCCAGTTCATACTGAACACAAGCAAATAATTAGAAGCTAATCTATTCAAAAGTGCATTTTGCCATTAGAAAAAAATGTTCTGATTTTTTTTTACAAAAAGTTTTCATGATAAGAGTAGTTAACTTCTTGTTTTATCTTTATAAGCTTCCAATTTACTTCACGCATAGGAAAGCCCAAGCTACTATTACGGGACTACAAGAGGAAATTTAAAGCAGTGAATATAGTCTATTGTTTAAATCATGGTGCTTATAAGTAAAATATGTCTATGAGGCAAAGGTGACCTAGAATCAGTATAGGCCCTTAGATGGTATACAGATTAAGTTTTACTTGAGGCAGTGGATTCTTGTGCTGTACCTAGAATATTTGATGCATAAAGCATATCATTTTTGAATACTCTCTCTTCTTTGTGACAAAATTATTTTCAGTAATGATTGTGAAATGAAATAAGTAAAAATAGCCAGAAAAGTAATGTAATTTTCTCCCTTCCTCCCTCCCCATTCCCCCTCATGGAGAAGGTACATGTGAAATTATGCAAAAATTTCTATAAAAGTCATGTTGTAAAAAGAAACATAGGACCCCCCCAAAAAAAAAACTCAAGGAAAAAAAAGTTTTTCAAAAGTATGTTTCAATCTATATTTATAGACAATCAGTTCTTTCTCTAGGTATGGATAACATTTTTCATAAGTCCTTCAGAGTTGGATCATTGTATTGCTGAGAAAAGCCAAGTCATCCATAGCTGATCATCTTACAATATTGCTGTTACTTTGTACATAGTACATTTTACTTTGCATGAGCTCATGGAAATCTTTCCAAGTTTTTCTGAGAGCATACCAAGCATCATTTCTTACAACACAATAGTATTCCATCATAATTACATCCCACAATTTATTCAGCCATTCCCTAATTGATGGGCATCCCTTCAATGTTCAATTCTTTGCTCTGAGAAAAGAGCTGCTATAAATATCTTTGTACATATAGATCTTTTTCTCTTTTAAAAAAATCTCTTTTGGGATACATGCCTAGTAATGGTATTGCTAAAAGGTGTGCATCATTTTATAGCCTTTTGGGCATTGTTCCAAATTGCTCTTCTGAATGGTTGAATCAGTTCACAATTCTACCAATGTAGCACTAATGAATGTCTCATTTTCCCCACATTCCCTCCAACATTTGTTATTTTCTTTTTCTGGACTATTTGTTAACCTAATAGGTATGAGGTAGTACTTCAGATTTGTTTGAATTTATATTGCTCCAATTAATGATGATTTAGAATATTTTTTTAATATGGCTATAAATAGCTTTGATTACTTCCTCTGAAAACTATTCAAATCTTTTTATTATTTATCAGTTGGAGAATGACTTATTTTTATAAATCTGATTCAGTTTCCTATATGTTTGAGAAATGATGCCCTCTTCAGAGAAACTTGCTTCAAAATTCTTTTCATAATTATGATTGCTAACTTTATTTTCCCCCAGTTTATTTTATTCTCTCTGCTTTTTACTCTGTTCTTCCTCAAAAGTGTTTTGCTTCTGATTAACCCCTACTTGAATATGACCTTCCTTCCATCACCCCGTTCTTCTCATATTCCTTCCCTCTCCTACTTTTCTCTACAGTAAGATAAGTTTCTGTATCCTATTGAATGTGCATGTTATTCTCTCTGAGTCAAATCTGATGAGAATAAGGTTCACTCACTTTCCTTTCCCTCCTCTTCTTCTCCTCCATTGTAAAAACTTTTTCTTGCTGCTTTTATGGCAGATAATTCACACTATTGTACCTGTTTCTCTTTCTCCCAATGCATTCCTCTCTCGACCCTTAATTTTATTTTTTTAAAATATTTTCCCTTCATATTTAAAAACTCACGCATGTATCATCTGTCTGCATATACTCCTAACTGCCCTAATGATTACAAGTTCTTATGAGTTACATGTATCATCCTTCCATATAGGAATGATTTTATTAATATAATAATTAAGCCCCTTGTGATTTCCCTTTCCTGATAATCTTAAATCTTGCATTTGAAAGTCAAATGTTCACACTGGACTGTGTTCAAACCTCACCCTTTTGCAACAGAATTTTCCTGCTGACCTAAGCTGTCTTGGGTTGGAAAAATTGTTTCACTCCATCTCTCTCTGGATTCTGCTGCTCTAGAATTTGTTTAATTATTATTTAAAGGTTTTTGAAGGCTTTGGGGGGAGAGCTCAGATGAGCCTTTATTCTGCCATCTTGGTTCCACCTATCCCAAAACTTCTTTTATTGAATTTTGTACATATAATCATTCCAGCTTAAAAAAATTAAATAAATATTAAAAGGAGGGGAGGGAATAATGGATTAGTGCTTTCATTACATAGTTAAGTAATGCTTTTAAAATTACATTAATGTATTTTTTTCTTAAAAGGGAAAAACTCATATAAATTGACCTGTCATAGTTACAAATAATAACATTTAAGTTTCTCTTTTTGAAATATAATTTCAATAGATTTATCAATGACCATCAAAAATTGATCTTCATGTAGTTGTGTTTACTAGACTGTAAAGATGAATTTGTCAATTGTTCTTCACTCATAGTTAATTGGAACCTTTAAAAAGGTTTAAATTAAATTAAAATTTTGGTTTTGAAACATTTCTCTAATTTGTGATAACCACTTATAAATAATTGGGAAAAGTCTTAAAAATGAAGATGTTTGGCAGGTATTCATAAAAACCTTACTTCAAGGGAAAATTTAATAAAATAAAATTCAGTATTAATAGTTGGATGCAGATTTCACTGCTATTCACTTATTGAAGCCAATAGCTACTTATATGGTGGAGTACTGCTAAGCAGCTCAAAAATATTAAATTGGTCCCAGGTGAGTATAGATTTCATTCAACATGTGGATTTTAATAAATGAGAACATCTGCAAAAAGTACAAGTTAGAAAACTAACAAATCATGTCACTGATATACCATTTTATTTTCTTGATTCCTTCTTTAATTTTAACACAAGCAAGTATCAACTTTAAAAGAAGAATGAAATTCCATTTTAAGGATATTTCTCAAATTCAGTAAAATATTTTATTTATGAATTAAATTTTCACTTACCAAACAAAAAAATATTATACCTTGCAGCTCACCCTCAGTTTTACTCTTTTAAATTTTAAACAAAATCTCCAAATGACCACATAGAGAAAAAGCAGATATGAAATAGCTCAAGTTCTATTTCTTCCACTTTACAATCACTGTCCAATCACTGTTTATTTGAAACGTACTGTTTAATTTCAGGAATATATAAATACCCCAAGGAAAAGAGATACAAACTATACCAGAAGCAAGCTGGAATGATTCTAGAACCCTACCAACTCATTCTCATGCATATAGATGAGTTCACATGGATCAGACTGATAGTATAACTTGGAGGAATCCAAATTAACTTCCATGTAAAATAGAGTATTTGTTGTTCTTAAATTCTCTATAGGCAATATACCTCCCCCCCATAGCCTGGGCTTCAGTAAATTCACTAAAGATGAACATATGCCACATCATCATCCTTGAGAATAGGGAATCACTTAAATTTTGTGACATACAGATGTCACAAATTAGAAAATAACATTCTAAAAAAGAATGTTATTACCTTTTTTTAATTCTCATCCCTAGAGATTTAAGAATGCATGATGAAATTTGTCATAAAGCATAAGAGGTAACTTTTATAAAAGAAAAATATATGATGGGAGAGTAAGTCATTGTGATAACAATGTAAAAACTTTTTTATAAGATACGAGTCTAAAAATCAGACTGATCTTTCATAGATCTCTTATATCTGTGATTCTAATATTGGAAAGAGGTTTTTAACCTTTTCTGTATCATGAATTCTTCTGGTAATCTAGTAATCTTTTTCAGAATAATATTTTTGAATTCACAAAATAAAATCTATAGAATTACAAAGGAAACCAATTACATTGAAATATAGCTATCAGTTTTTTAAAGTTCATGATCCTCAGACTAAGAAAACCCAAACAATTTGAATTTAGTGATTCAAACCCTAATTATCTGAACTAGCCAAACTCCTTAAAGGAAAACTAGTCCTGCTTACATGAACCAGTACCACAGGTGTATTGTATATCTTTCAATTAAAAATATTTTAAAGGACCTATATGTATAAAAATATTTGTAGCCTCTCTTTTCTCAGAACAAAGATCATTTTGTTTCCAATTTTTTTTATTTTAATATTTTATTGTTCCATAGTTGCATGTAAAAGCAATTTTTAAGTTTCAAGTTCTCTCCCTTCCTCTCCTTTTCCAACTCACTGACAAGGCAAACAGTTTAACATAGGTTATATGTGTGCAGTCATATAAAACTTATTTCCATATTACTTATGTTGTGAAAGAAAATACAAAAAAGGAAGAAAAATAAAGAAAAAGTATGTTCTTCTCTACATTCAGACTATATCAGTTCTTTTTTTTTCCTAGAGGGATATATCATTTTTCATCTTAAGTTCTTTATGATTACCTTTGATCACTCTATTGCCGAGAATAGCTGTCTTTCAACAGATGATAATCTTAAAATATTGCTGTTAATTTGTAAGAGTTAATGTCTTTCCAGAAATTTTTATAGCGCAATTTTATTCCATCAAAATCACATACAACAACTTGTTCAGTCATTCTCCAATTGATAGACAATGCCTCAATTTCCAAGTCTTTGCTACCTCTAGAAGAGTGATATAAATATTTTTTCCAATTAATTTTTAATCTAGGCTTCCATGTCTCTTTATTGAAAGAAATTTCTATTGCATTGTAGTCCCAAGAAGGTATATTTAGTATTTCTACTTTTTTGTTTGTGAAATTTTTGTGCCCTAAAATATGGTTAGTTTTTATAAAGGTGCCATGGACAGCTGAGAAAAAGTCATACTTCTTTCTATTCCCTTTCTATTTTCTTCAGGTATCTATCATATCTAACTTGTCTAAAATTCTATTTTTATCTCAACTTCTTTCTTGTTTATTTTATGGTTATAGTTATTTAGTTCTGAGAGGGAAAAGTTGAGATCCTCCACTAGTAGAGTTTTGCTATCTAATTCCTCCTTTAACACATTTAATTTTTCCTCTAAGAATTTGGATACTGTCAAGTATTTTAACAAAATTAACATATAGTGGATTTCCTGCCATCTAGGGGAGGGGTGGGGAGTAGGGGGGAAAATTTGTAACAGAAAGCTTTGTAAGGGTTAATGTTGAAGAATTACCCATACATATGTTTTGCAAATAAAAAGTTTTAATAATAAAAAAAGGAAAAATTTAAAAAAAAAGAATTTGGATGCTTTGCCATTTGGTGCATATGTTTAGTGTTGATATCACTTCATAGTCTTTGGTACTTTTTAAACAAAATATAGTTTCCCTGATTATCTGTTTTAATTAGAGCTATTTTTGGTTTTGCTTTCTCTGATATCATGATTGTTGCTCCTACCTTTTTTTTTAAACCTTAGCTGAAGTATAATAGATTTTGCTCCAGCCCCTTATTTTAATTCTATGTCTTTCTGTTTCAAATGTGTTTTTTTTTGTAAACAACATATTACTGGATCCTGATTTCTAATTCATTTTGTTTCTGTTCTGTTTTATGGGTGAGTCTATCCCTTTCACATTCACAGTTATGACTACTAACTATTTTATGGTCAAGTTCTTTTTTTGTTGTTGGTTTTTCCTTATTTTCTCCAACTTTGGACTTCATGTTAAAATTGGGCTCTGCTTGTCTGGGGATAGAGAGGCACTGTCCTAAACTTTAGGCCTTTTTGTACAGCTATTTTCAGAGCACATTCTGAGAGTCTAAAGTTTTTAAGAGCTTCCAAGATATAGTGTGAAAGGAGGTGTGTGGTCCCTGCTCTCCTGATCTGCACTCTGTCCTTTACCCAGGAGGGTCTCCTGCTTCCCTACAGCTAAGAGTGCTAGTGCTTCTCTCTGCCTTGGAAACTGTAGCACCAATTTGAGTGTGAGCAATGTAGCAGCAAACAGTACCCAGTCCTGACCCCAGTGTCTGCTCAGGGTCCCCAGGAATCTCTTTCTGTGCTATCCAATCTCCTTACTATCTCTGGGCTGTTTCCAAAGCTGCTGCTTCTGCTTGTTGCTGTCATAGTCACTCTCAGGGAGGACCCTCCACTAGTGTTTCTTCTGAATGTGTTCTAAACTTAGGGTTTTCTAAGTAAACCTTCATATCATCTATAAAAAGTGATAAGTTGTTTTTTCCGGATCTGTGCTTATTCCCTCACAACATATCTCTGAAGTAGTAGTACAAGTAACCCATTTTACAGATGAGGAAACTGTGGTTCAGAGGTTAAATGACTGCAACCCAGGTTTCCTGCATACTTCCTTCAATATAGAATACTGTCCCTCTATGAGCCACCTAGCATTTTATGAAGAAATTTTTCTTCTTTTTTCATTTCAATTGGCTATTTTGACATTTTATAGACACAGTTATGCAAAGAGGCCAAAAAGAGGTGAGAGAAATGATTATTTCTCTCCTATGTTTACTCAATTGGAACTAAGGTTTTTCCCCTTCTTTTTCCTCATTTAGAAATCAATCTCTATAGGCTATTCAGACTATATAGGCTATTTGAAGTACAAGACTGATAATGATATGAAATACCGGACAAGAACTAGGAAACTTAGATCTGAACCAAAGATAAAGATGTTCTATTTTGGTGAAATCTAGCCCATTGTGTTTTAGTCAGCCATATCTGAACAGAGGTGGACCCTCCCTTTGTCTAGATTTGGAAGAGTATTGTCTATATAAAAGATGTCTTTTTGTCCAAGACTGAGTTATCAGAGTCACCCAACTCTCTTTAGAATAAATCCACTTTCATTATAATATTCATTCTCTCAATACTTATTAATCAATCAGAGTTGATTTCGACACCTCCTCTTTCAAGGGCATAAAATTGTTGGGTAGGTTCCGTGAAAGGTCTTTGGCATGTAAGATTATCACTGACCCCTCTTATTAATTATCTGCTAGCATGATTAATAAAATTATTAATTATCCAGAAATTGTCTCTCAAACTTTTTATATGTCACAGAAGGAAGTAAGGATCAAAGAAGTCTGTCAGTGTCATAGGATTGAATATTTGTAGTTGGTAAGATCTTACAATTCATCGCATCTAAACTCTAAACTTTACATGTGAGGAACCTGAAGCCCAGAGTGGTCAAAATAGCTTATTCAGAATCATACAGATAGTAAAGAGGCAGAGCCAAAGATTTTTGGGCAGTATCACATTGCTCAAACACTAATTTTTATTCTTCACAGGTGGATGATTTAAAGGCCACATTGGCTATTCAAGAGCTTGAACTTAATCAAAAGAATGAAAATGCAGACAAGCTGATCCAGGTGGTTGGGGTGGAGACTGAAAAAGTCAGCAAAGAAAAAGCAATTGCTGATGAGGAAGAAATTAAAGTTGAAGTCATCAACAAGGTAAAGTCATCAACAAGGTAGGGGGAAAAGGAGAGGTGAGAAGCATATGGGGAGGAGGAAGTAGAAAGAGTTTGGGGCAGATGGAAGTATGACAAAGTGAAATTGTAAAAAGAGAGACAGAGAGACAGACAGAGAGAGAAACACATAGAGAGCAGAGACAGAGAGGAGAGAAAATAAAGGTAAATATCTAAAATAAATATGAAAGTGAATGAAAATATATGAAAGCTTGAGAGACATGGGATACCACAGTACCACCACCCCATTCCACCTTGTTGGGATGCAAGATCCTATGGCTATATGGAGTAAGGATTGAGGTAGAAGCATTCCACAAATCCACCACTCTTATTCAAAGCATCCTTTCTCAAGTGAAATGTTTCACAAAATAATCTTTCCTCTTTGGGCTTTCTTTCAGAATGTCACAGAAAAACAAAAGGCTTGTGAAATTGACTTGGCCAAAGCAGAGCCTGCCTTGCTGGCTGCACAAGAAGCTCTGGATACTCTGAATAAGGTGAGAGAGACAGAGGGAAGAAATGCTAAAAGACAATACCAAAAAGGTAAATGCAGAGTGGTCGGGGATGGTTCTTGCAGTGATTTTTGTTTTGTTTGTTGGATCAGTTTTTTTGTGGTTTGAGAACAACGAATATTAGCATCAGCAGGAGGGATGCTGATGTGCACCCATTGTGTCTGCAGAACAACCTGACAGAGCTGAAGTCCTTTGGCTCTCCGCCAGATGCGGTGGTTAACGTAACAGCGGCAGTGATGATCCTTACTGCACCCGGGGGCAAGATCCCGAAGGATAAGAGCTGGAAAGCTGCGAAAATCATGATGGGAAAAGTGGACACTTTTCTTGATGCCTTGAAAAAATTTGACAAGGAGCACATTCCTGAAGCCTGCTTGAAAGCATTTAAGTAAGTCTAGTGTCTTTCTTGGATTTGGTGGGGTCTGGTCCTTCTGGGAATAGATCCCTAAGCACAATAATACATTTAGGCAGAGGATGAATTGGTGTATACATTTGTAGGAGCACTAAAGGCTGAACGTAACTATCTAGAAAGTAGAGTCAGTTTGTCAAAAACTAATGTGCCAGGCATTGAGCTAAGTCCTAGGGATAAAACAGAAGGCAGTCCCTCCTCAAGGAGCTCACGATCTAACAAGGGAGACAACCAAGCAAACAGTTTGCATAAACAAGACACAGGGAAGGTAGATTGAAGATAATCAACAGAGGGAAGGCATTTAAAAGTGGGGAGGGTCAGGCTTTAGAAAAACATAGAAAGATTTACATGATTTGATGCCAAGTGAAACAAGAAGTTGGAAAACATTGTATACTATAACAGTAAGATGATCAGCTATGACAGCTCTCAGCAGTTCAGTGATCCAAGGCAATCCCAATAAACTTTGGATGGAAAACACCATCTGCATCTAGAGAGAGATCAACACATGCTATGTTAACCTTTTTTCTGCTGTTTTTTCCCTTTTGTTCTGATTTTTCTCTCCCAACATGATTCATATGGAAATATGCAAAAAATGTACAATTAACAAAATATAAAAATGTTGGGGGATCAGGAAAGGCTTCTTGTTGAAGGTAGGATTTTTAGCTGAGATTTGAAGGACTTACTGTGATGCTAGACAAATCATTTGACCACTATTTGCTTCAATTCTTCACTTGTAAAATAAAGACATTGGAGAAATGGCAGATCAGTCCTGAGTTATTGCCAAGAGTAGAGTTGAACACAACCAAATGATTGAACGATACAAAAATAACAAGGGTAATTATAAGAAAGAGATAAGAAAGAAGAGAGAATTCTAGTCATGGGGACCAGCCAATGAAAATGCACAGTCAGGAGATTGGGTTTCTTGTTTGAGGATCAGCAATCTAGTCTCCCTGGATTGCAGAGTAGTGGAGACAGGTAAATGAGAAGACTAGAAAGTAGGAGGGAGCCAGGTTACAAAGGTTTTGAATGACACAGAATTTTGTATCTGATCGTGGAAGTAATAAGAAGCCACAGAAACCTATTGAATTGGGTGAGGGGAGATGTGAAAGGAAATGGTGAGAGGTGACATACTCAGACCTGTCCTTTTGAATGATCATTTTGATAGGTGAGTGGAAGACTGTAGTGGGAAGAGATCAACAGGTTATTTTACCACATGTAAGGTGATGAGGGCCTTTGACAGAGTAATGGCAGTTTCAAAAGAAGAAAGGAAGGGAAAGGGAAAAGGGAAAGAAATGGAAGGGAAAAAAAGGGAAGAAAAAGGAAAGGAAGGAAAAAGGGGGAAGGGAAACAGAAATGGAAAGGAAAAAAAAACTTTCTTAAGCATGTCATTTGCCAGACATTGAACTAAGTACTTTACAAATATAACCTAATTTGATTTTCACAACAACCTGGGGGAACAGGTTATTCTTCTTTATAGTTGAGGAAACTAAGGCAGATGGTGATTTGTTCAGTCACAGAACTAGATGTCTGTAGGTCACATTTGAACCCGGGTCTTCCTGACTCCAGGCCCAGTTCTGTCCTCTACACCAGCTAGAAGGGAATATATAAGAGATTAATGAAGGTAAAATCAAAGGACTAAGCAACAGATTTGGATATAGGATGGTGGTGAGAGGGAGGAGAATGATACTTGGGTAATTAAGTGTGAATGATTGAGAGGATGGTGGTACCCTTGATAGCAATAGGGAAATTAGGAAGAGGAAAGGGTTGGGGTGGGGAGGAAGATAATGAGTTCAGCTTTGGACATGTTGAATTAGGGCACACTCAGTTTGAGATGACCATTATTAGGCAATTAGAGGTGTGAGATTAAGAAACTAGAAAAGAGATTAGGTCTGGTTAAGGAGACCAGACATGATTTTCTGAATAATTAATTCTGGCTGTAGAACATCTGCTGAGAAAACTGGGGACCTGGAAAATCCAGATCATGAATCCTACTCTCCTTGTCAAAAGCCCAAGTGTGAGCATTTTTACCAGTCTTCTAGATCAAAGCCTCTTAACTAACTAAAAACACTTTAGATCCCTCTTATGACTTATTTTTAACAACTTTTATAAAGCCATATAATCACAGAGAAAAAAAAATTGGGACACTTAAGCTAGATGTTTGAATAGAAGGGATTTTTCTGAAAGAAGGGGACAAAGAAGGGATTCAATGAAAAATAGAGGGGAAGAACAAAAAATATCTTAAAAAGAAAACTGACTTAGAATCCCAACCCCTCCACTTACAAGCAGTATGACATTAGGCAAGTCACTTAACATTTCTGAACCTCAGTTTCCTCATCTATAAAATGGAACTACCAATATTTTACAAGAGCTGTTGTAAAGCTCAAGTGAGAAAATGTGTGAAGTGCTTTGTAATCATAGGGCACCAAACTCTATGTATAAATGTAAACTGTTGACATTATTCTAATATTTAATATAATGATATTTTAATCATCTTATGTAAATTTAGTATATTTAATCATTATTATCATAATATGTTGAAATATATCCTTGAAGTAGTGAGATAGAAATAGGGACTGAACTTGTGATTTCACTGCTATAAGGAACTTTTGGTGAGAAAATTCAGCCACCATGTGTCAAAAGAAAGATTAAAACATGGCCTTCCTGGTTTCCAAGCCACTTCTGTATTCACTATAATAAGCTGCCCCTTTTGAGTTACTTAAATATAGTAATACATGTAAGCTATATAAAATGGTTTATTTGCTGGAAGCAGAAAGGGAGCTTAGAGGCCAATTAATCTAATCATCCCATTTTATAGTTTAAAGAGGTAGGTCAGGTAATAACTCCAATATAAAGTAGCAGAAGTTAGATTTGAATATACATTTTCTCATTCTAGTCCCACTCACTTCTCTTCTCTGTACCATATCATCTTTCTGGCCACTAGGTGATTCAGTGGATATAGTATTATTAGCCCTGGAGTCAGAAAGACCTGAGTATAAATGTAGTTTAAAATGATACTACTAATAGCATTTTTGTTGCTCTTATTATGTGCCAGGTACTGTGCTAAGGGCTTTCAAATATTTACTTGATTTAATTTCTAACTGTGTAATAGCTGGGCAAGTTACTTAAATGCTGCCTGCCTCAGTTTCCTTATTATTTTTGTTATCATTTTAACTCATTTATATATACCAGTGAGGACATTGCCACCAGTGATAGTTTTAGAGTATCTGTACAATTCTTTGAACTTTGGGGATGGAATAGGACTTGTGCTGTCATTGTAATAGGAAATTCTCTGTCAACATACATTAATACCTTCTCTGCCACTCATATTCCTAGAGAGTTGGCTATGGCACTGAAAAGTTAATTGACATACATACTCAATACCCTGAGGCAGGACTAGAATCCAGGACTTTTAAACTCATTGGCTAACTCTCTACCCACTACTCCACATTGCCTTTTCATATAATTTTAAAATGAATTTAAATCAGGGACTAGAGCTTTCCATATGTAGTTTTTGTCCTGCATTTCTTTATTCTTTCACTTTTTATACCACAGAAGGCAGAGTTATCAGGTCTATATCTTTCTTTATTCTTGGCCACCAAGCTTTAAAGAAGGCAGTTAAGCCCTCACCCCATCACTGTTTGTAATTAGTTTAATCTCCAATCCCAGATATAAAGTTTTGAAGTCATTTGACAAACCTCTGTATATTTTTGTCTCCCTAATTTCTTCCTTCCTTTTTCTCTCTCTTATTCTCTCTTCTTTCTCTCTTACCCTCTCTATCTTTTCTTTCTCCCCTCTCCTTTCCTCTTTTTTTCTTTCTCTGTCATTGTCTCTGTTTGTCTCTCTTCAGGCCCTATCAAGGCAATCCCACCTTTGATCCTGAATTCATTCGTTCAAAATCAGCTGCTGCTGCTGGCCTGTGTTCTTGGTGTATCAACATTGTCCGATTCTATGAAGTCTACTGCAATGTAGCACCCAAGAGACAGGCCCTGGAAGAGGCTAATGCAGAACTGGCAGAGGCACAAGATAAGCTCACTTCCATCAAAAACAAAATTGCTGTAAGTGCTTGCTCATATCCCTAGTAAAATACCAGTGCAACCTGCTTATGATCGCTGTCGATATCTCTGTTTAAAAGGAGTTGGCATGGGCTCTACTCATGAATTATTAAATGGGAAAGAAAGCAAAATCAACTATAGGGATCAGTTCATTGCAGGAGGCTTCTTGCCTCGTGCATGCACTTCAGAGCAAAGCATCCACTTCAGAGGGATGCTTTGCCTTTATGGGAAGTTCTCTAACATCCTTCCTCCTCATGCGAGGGTAGTCTTGCTTTTATCTGGGGTGGGAGTGAGGGGGAGTATTTTTCTCTTGAGGTGCTTTTGATTTCAACTTTTTTTCCCCAGGAACTCAATGCTAATTTGGCCAACCTAACAGCTGCCTTTGAAAAGGCTACAGCTGAGAAAATAAAGTGTCAACAGGAGGCAGATGCCACAAATAGAGTCATTTCCCTAGCTAACAGGTATGTTGGACCTAGCTGAAGTCAAAAAACAAACAAACATCTCATGAACTCTCAGATTCAGGGATCATCTGAAGCAGGGGAAGTCCAGCAAAGACCTCTTTTAGAAATAACACTAATTTCTTCTTTTCCAATGTGATTAATGTGGAAATATGTTTTACTTGATTGTACATATATAATTTATATCAAATTGCTTACCATTTTCAGGAGGAAATAGTGAAGGGGAAAATATGGATCTCAAAAATACTTTTAAATTAATATTCAAAATTGTCCTTAAATGTAATTAGAAAAATACAAATTATTAATTTTTAAAAAGGAGGGGGAGGAGGAAGAAGGAAGAGGAGGAAAAAAGGAGGAGGAGGAGGAGGGGAAAAAAGAAGGAAGAGGAGGAGGGGAAAGAAAGATGGAAGAAAGAAGAGGAGCAGGGAGAAAAAAGAAGGAAGGAGGAAGGGGAGCAGGGAGAAACAACAACTCTCCCGAACTTCTCCCAAGAAACTTTTTTAAGGAGCTGTCACTTTCTAAGCCCAATATACATAGGGTTAGGGAGGTAGGGTGGGCTTTGGTTTATATAATATGAATTTAAATGAGCTGTCCAGTGTATTTGGTAGACTTTTTGTTGAAGTTTTTCAAGTTAGCACAGTATCTACCTCACCAGGTTGCTATGAGGATCAAATGAGATAATTGCTCTTAATGTATTCATGCTACCCTTTTAGACACTAGCATATCATGAGAAAGATAATTTACTGAATGTTATAATGCTAGTGGCCTGAGAAAAAAGGTCAAAATACTTCCAATTACTCTTATATGGGTTCTTATCATCTCCCTCTCCTGTAGTTAGCAAATAGGCAATGATTTCTGAAGTATTCATTTAAAGTATGAATACTACTCATATATGGCCATTGGATCAAGCCTTTCTCTGTGGAGCCAAAATAGATTATTCATTAGCTTTTGTGAGATATATCCAGATATCATTAAAGCATATTTAGTATAGATTTGAGGGTGGGGTGGACTGGGAGGAAGGAGAGGAAAAAATAGGATTCACTTTTAAATGGAATGAATGAATGTTTGCTACAATTTTCCAAATACACACCTGACCATGTCCTTCCCTATTTAAAAACATTCAATATCTCCCTAATTCAATTTAGCTTAATAAGCATTTTGTGCCTACTATGAATGAAAGATAAAAAGATAGGAATAAAAAAATTAATCCTTGCCCTCAAGAAGCCTATATTTTAATTTTTGAAAAATGATAAAAACTTTTGTTGTTGTTCAGTTCTATTCAACTACTCCTGACCTTCTCTGGGGTTTTCTTGGCAGAGATACTGGAGTGGTTTGCCACTTCCATCTCCAGTTCATTTTGCAGATGAGGAAACTTGAGGCAAATAGGATTAAGGGTCACATAGCTAGTAAGTGTCTGAGGCCAGATTTTAACTCAGGAAGAGACTTTTTGACTCCAGGCCCAGCCCTGTGCCATTTAGCTGCCCCACATATTAACTCCTTAGCATGATGTTTAAGGTCCTCCATAACCTACCCTGCTAGTCTTATTTCACATTGCTTTACTTTCCCACACACTACATTCTATTGTATCACTACTGATTTCACAGTATAGTCTCTAGCTTTCATAGAGTTGAGCCAATCTCCCTATGCTTAAAATTTACTTGTTGAAATACCTCTTGTTCTTCAAGATCCATCTTATGTTCATCCAATCCTCCTTATGGAAATAATCACTCCTTCTTGTGTAACTTTTCTTAGGCTGGTTAGTCCAGATATTTCCTTTGATCCTCTCACATTCTACTTATTCTGGTAGATCATACTTATTTGTGCATATGTAGGATTCTCTATCTTAGATTGTAAATTCCTTGAGGTATCTTTGTATATCTACTACATACCATACCTTGCTCCTACCTAAGTAGTACAATAAATAGAGCACTAGGTCTGGAGTCAAGAAGATCTGAGTATAAATCCATAAGTACAAATCCTGAGAAATGCAATATATGTGTAATGCTGAATAAGCCCCTTCTGTTTATTCCAGTTTCCTCAACTGCAAAATGAGCATAATGATAGTAGGTTGTTGTGGGGATCAAATTGGATAATATTTATAAAGTTTAACTAGTAAGTGCTTAATAAATTCTTGTTTTTCTTCTTTAATAAATATTTATTGAGTTGAATCAAGTTTAATTGAAGTACAGAGAACAAATCTTAGCCAAAGTCTTTGATTCAACCATTCTCTGCTCCCTTCTCACCACTGAGTAACTAAGTTAAGCTCTCAGACAGTTCTCTGTTACAAATGTCAAAAATTTCTTTGCCAGAAGTCATCAGCAAGTGATTTAAATTGCCTGGGAAAAGACTAAATGCTTACTAAATTTTTTTCCACTTCTCTTTCCTATTTACCAATTGGATATCTCCTTTTTTAGACTCGTTGGAGGATTAGCATCTGAAAACGTCCGATGGGCTGAATCTGTGGAAAATTACAAACAACAGGGAGTGACTTTGTGTGGAGATGTCCTGCTAATATCAGCCTTTGTTTCCTATGTGGGTTATTTCACCAAAAAATACAGGAATGAACTGATTGAGAAATTTTGGGTTCCATACCTAAATCAACTGAAGGTAATACCCTTCTTGGGATTTATAGGCAGACACTGCCAAGGTTCATCGTCATTTCTATTCCCTTGCCATCAGTCTATTGGGAGTTCATCTGTGGTCCAGTCTTTCTAATGCTAACATAACCCTGTCTGTCATGGTACATTTCCAAGTTTGGAGTAGTCTGTGGCTCCTGCATTCCAAAAATCCCCTTATATGAGAAATGTCTTCATCACAGCATTCTTAGTTCAGAGTCATTTTCCATTCAGCAAGGAGACTCCCCTTGGGGTAACTGGCAGTTCTAGCCTTCTGCCATCATTATTTCTGAGGAAGTGCCATTTCTCTCTGCAGGTTCCCATTCCAATTACAGAAGGTTTGGACCCACTATCTCTGCTAATAGATGATGCGGACATCGCCACGTGGAATAATCAGGGTCTTCCCAGTGACCGTATGTCCACAGAGAATGCCACTATTCTATGCAACACAGAGAGGTGGCCTCTTATTGTTGATGCTCAGCTACAAGGAATTAAGTGGATTAAAAATAAATACGGAGAAGATTTGAAAGCCATTCGACTGGGACACAGGGGGTATATGTTATTGATTATGAGACATATATAACTATTTTTATGAGACATAATTGTTATTGTCACTAGAGTCAACAGTCTCCAAACATTAGGGCCACAAAAAGGCAGCCACAAGCTTAATATCTTGCACAAAGTGGGTAGGCACTTAAAATGCTTATTGAATTAATTAATGCCTGAATGAATTTTTAGATGCATTAATCCAACCTTGAAAATAAATTCCAACATTGATTAGCCCACAGCTTGCTTTATTTTTTTTTTGTTGTTGTTGATGCTATTTTTAAAAAGGCCTATACTCCCTGATAGAAGAAATACAATTAGGGAAATAGGAAAGATAGCTAGTACTATGTATTTTTTTTTCTACTAATATAGCTAGAGGGCAGCTAGGTGACAAGAGTTCTGGGCCTGGAGTCAGAAAGACCTGAGTTCAAGAAAAGGATTATAGATTTCTAACTAGAAAAGATGTTTCAGGTTATCTAATCCAATATCCTCATTTTTACAGATACTTACTAACTCTATGATTCTGGACAAGTTGCTTAATACTGTTTGCCTCAGTTTCCTAATCTGTAAAATGAGCTAAAGAAAGAAATAGCAAACTACTTCAGCATCTTTGCTAAAAATAAAAGTAAAAACAAAAAACAGCAACAACAGCAACAAAAAAACCCCAAGTGGGATCAAGAAGATTTGGACATGAGTGAAATAATTAAATAAGAAATAACAAAAATACAACTAGATACTGATCCTGTGGAGTGGTTACATGTATCCTAATTCACATTATGTAATTTCTATTGGAATGGAATCAAATACCAAATTTTACATAATTATAATTTTGAATAGATTGAATTAGAATTGATGTGTAGAATTGATAATTCCAGAAGAAATAGTTTGCTCTAATCAGGGCCTAAGATATAACTGGCAGAAAAAATATACAGCATTAGCTTTCTTTCCCTACATGTCTCTTATTCTGTCATTTATACAGGTGAATGGCTGTGTCTAAGGCTAAATTAATGATAAACATAAAGGACCGTGAACTTTTTTTTTTTTTTTTGCTAAAGGCATCCAGTGCCATGAGCAGTCAAATAATTTCTCATTTTTATCGATTTAATTGGCCAGTCATTCTGGAGAGTTGCAGTATTGTAAATTGCCTCTGTTTTATTGCATAAATATTCATGAGATCACTTGTACTGTATCTGCAGCTATCTGGACAGTATTGAAAAAGCCATCTCGGAAGGAGATATTTTACTCATTGAGAATATTGGAGAGACTGTAGAACCTGTATTAGATCCTTTACTGGGCAGAAACACAGTTAAAAAAGGAAGGTAAATTGCTTTTTTAAAACCAACTGAACAATGAATTTTCTAGGATTTCATCTTTTGTGTGGGGGGAAAATGGCATAAAGAGAATATTCCAAATTTCTTTGATTTATCTCCTAGAAAATTAGATGCCAAACATCACTATGATGTGAAAGTATAGTTTCTTCCTGAAAGAGGGTCAGGGGTTTACTCCACACCTAAAGCAAGGAAGTTATCTGTATAAATCTGGGGTCTTAAATATTCTGAAAGTTGTAGTGGAAAATAGAGAGGAAGAAAATTCTTGACACTGAGCTAAATACTACTGAACAGCAGATATAACAGAATATCACTGGAGAAGATCATTAATTTACAGGGAAGCAATAGTCAAAACGGAATTTCAAGTTTCTATATACAAATATATAAAATATGGGTGATGAAATTGACAGAGATGTTAGCACAAGTGAGTACAATAGATAAAATAGGGCTCACTCAGATTTGGCAGGACACATACATATATGTGTATGTATGTGTGCATATGTATATAGTGTGTATATATATGTTGTAACTCATGATTTCAAAAGAAAGAGATAAAGGAGTTGGTAGAATAGCATTTTATATCAAGAAGATATGTTCTTGTAAGGAAATCCCTAAACAAAAGGAGAAAATCATGATCTAAAGCATTTGGGTAACTGGGGTAAAAAAAAAAAAATAAACCAGAATCTATACTACTGTGAAGTTCTGCCATGACCACAGGGGCCAGAAAAAGTACAGATTTTCCTGGATGAGTAGATTTCTCTATACTAGGAGACTATAGACTATTTAGATTTTGGCAAACATTTGGCAAAGTTACAATTTTGTGGACCCTATGAGAGTAGACTAGAGTACAGGAGAGTTCGATAGATTTGAAACTAATTCAATGACAAGATTCAAAAAAGGTTAACTGATAGATCAATGTCAATCTAGAGGAAGACCTTCTATTGAGGTATTGTAGGGATCTGGCTTGGGTCTTGTTTTGTTTTGGAATTTGTATCGCTAGATGAAGATTATAAAATGAGAGATTTTGAAACAAAAAAGATGTTTCAGGTTATCTAATCCAGTATCCTCATTTTTACAGATGAGGAAATTTGAAGCTCAGGGCGACTGTGATTTGCTCAAGAGCATGCAATTTGGCTAGATGCCATGTTTGTCATATCTGTAGATGACACAAAGCTGGAAGAACCAGTTAACAAATTCAATGGCAGAATTAGCATGCAAAAAAAGATCTTGAGATGATAGAATGTTGGGGTAGTTAGAAGGCACAGTGGATTAGACCAACAGCCTTGGAGCCAGGAGCACCTGATTTCAAATCCAGCCTCAGATTTTTACTAGCTGTGTGACCCTGGGCAAGTCACTTAAACCCAGTTGCCTCAGAGAGAGAAACAGACAGAGAGATAAAGGATTTTATAATCCTGTACTTAGTTTTTTACAAAAAATGAAATTTTAAGGGGCAGCTAGGTGGCACAGTGGATAGAGCACCAGCCCTGAAGTCAGGAGGACCTGAGTTTAAATCTGGCCTCAGACACGTAACATTCCTTAGCTGTGTGACCTTAGGCAAGTCACTTAACCTCAATTGCCTCAGCAAAAAAAAGCAAAAAAAAAAAAAAAAGAAATTTTAGCCATTTTTTTCTACATCACCCAAACTTCCTTCTACATTCCTCTCTTCCTCCTATCCACAGAGTCATCTTACAAAATAAAGAATATTTTTTTTAAAAACAATCAGTAAAATAAATCAACATATCAGAAAAAGTCTGAAAATATATGCAATATTCCACAATTGGGAACTTCCTATCTATAAAGGAATAGGGGAGAGGTATCTTCTCAGAACTCTTCTTTGGGGTTATGCTTGTTCTATGTTAATTTGTAATATTCACTTTTGATTGTTTTGCTACATACAGTTTTAAAAATCAAGTGCAAGATGGAGAAAACTTAACAGACAATAGTTTATGTAAAAAAAAAGACATGAGGGTCTTAATGTAACAAGCTCAATATGGAGACAGCTGATGGCACAGTGTAAAAAACACCAGACCGGGAATCAAGATGACCCAAATTTCAATTCAGCCTCAGACTAGCTATGTGGTCACTTAATCTTGTTTGCCTCAGTTTTCTCAACTGTAAAATTGGGACAATAAGAGCCCCTATTTTTCAGGGTTATAGAAACATGAGGTAATCCTTGTAAATATTTGTTTTTTACAAATGCCTGGCACATAGTTGGGACTATATAAAGCTTATTTCCTTTCCTTTCCCCTTTCCCCCTCTTCATTATGAATTAATATAATACCCCCCAAAAAAAACCCTTATTCTTACTAATAAAAGCATCATGTACTGAATGATTCAGGTTGAGAGTTAGAAAAGCTATTAGGGACTATCTAATCCAACTGCCCAGAAAAAGGAAACTAAGGTACAGAAGTTGTCTTGAACCCTTTGGTGGAAGGGTAACTACCTTGCAGGATTTTATATAGTTCTAGGTACTACCTTTTAGGTGGTAGAGTAGATTCAGAAGAAAGTAACTGATGTCAGAACACTAGAAATCATACCAGCATTGGGCAAAGGGACAAGAAGAGTTTATCAGCCTGCAGAAGAAAAGATTTATCAGGCATATCATACATGTGAGAAATACTCTTAGTTACCAGATTTGTTTTGAGAAACCAGATTTGTTTTGTTTGACCCAGAAGGCAAAAATTAGAGGTTACAGTAAAGCCGATTTCACATGAAACATAAGAAAAAAATTCCTAACAAGGAAAGTTGCCTCAAAATGGAATGGACTATTTGGGATGTAATTTGAGTTCCTAATCTCTGGAGGTCCTAACTATTGACTAGGTATCAATGTAGGGGTGTTGTAGAGAGCTACAGACTATGATAGGAGACCTCTGAGAACTTTCCCAATTCTGATAGCTTTTGAATGTATATCAAGCAATTGTCTTTCAAAACAAAGTGTAATGTATAACCCTAAGTAGGAATAGTGAAACCCTGTGTTGATTGATGTTTGAATCTATAAGAAATAGGACTTTCAATTGGATCAGTTATGAGTGGTGAGAGAAATAAGTAGATTTTTCTCTCACCCACCCAGGGAACTTGATCAGAAAGAGAAAAGGCAGAAAGTGTAGGGGAGAGTTGGGGGAAATAAAGATTTTCCATATGATAGATTCAGAATAGAAGAAAGAAGAGAGTCCTTTATATTTTAATCTGGAGAAAGAAAAAGTAGCATCTCAAAGAGGACTTATGTTACACATCAATCCAAGAACTATATAACTAGGGTAGAGTTTGCTGATGCAGGGATTTTACAGGAGTGATAAAATTAGTAGAAATGGTTAATGATACTTTTGATCTTTAGAAGCACTGAACTTAACTGCCTAGTTAACAAAAATAATTAATTGAAATAGGAAGCTACCAGATAGAAGCTTCCTTCTTCCCTCCCCACTCCATGACTTCATCAATGACCCACTTCACTGCTGTGCCACCAAAATTAAGGTCTTCATTTGGGCCACTTGTTCTAAGCACAAAGTTAAATGGTTTACAGCTCTGAAACAGAGGAAATGGAAAGAAAATAGGAAATAACCTTCTTCTAGTAATCCAGAGACTAGAGGAAGCAGAATGAGCTCACCAGAAGAACAATCATCTGAGAATCAGGGGCTAGGAAGTCTGCTGATTCAAGGGAAAGATCTGCAACTAGAAAGGATCATTTCTATTTTGAAACTAAACCATAAACTGTGACATTCACAGTGAGACTAAGTGCTTTAAAATTCATTTGGGTTGATCCAATATGAAACTCTGTTTAATGATAATATAGTTCAACTATATATAATATATATCCTAATAGGAAAGTTTAATTGGGCCCCTAAAATTGTATTTACTGTTTGTATTGAATATATAATTTCTATCCCTATTTGAAGGGAATATAACCAAATAAACTAGCAAGAATGAAGGAAAGGAAGAGAACTTTGATGAGAAAATATCTTCCCATTTTATTTATGGGTTGCAACAACAAAAAGAGAATCCAAGATTCCTTGGTGAATTATTTGGGGGTGCTGTGCCCTATTTATAGAAATAAAAATTATCAAACATGGTAAAAGTATAAGATAACTTTTGTCCAAATCAACATCTGGCAATATGGCTGAATGTCTGTTTTATTAACTCCACAGGTACATTAAGGTAGGCGATAAAGAAGTGGAATACCATCCCAATTTCCGCCTAATTCTTCACACCAAGTATTTTAATCCACATTATAAGCCGGAGATGCAGGCTCAGTGTACCCTCATCAATTTTCTAGTAACCCGGGATGGGTTGGAAGATCAACTTTTGGCTGCTGTTGTGGCCAAAGAAAGACCAGATCTTGAGGAATTGAAGGTAACACTGGTTGGGATGGCAAAAGCAGTGTTGGGACGGGACCTGATGTTTACAAAGGCAGGCAGGAGGAAGCAGCAATGCTGAGGGAGGAATGTTGTAAATTACAGTTAACCACAGGGGCTGCCAACCTAGTTTTCCTTCTTACCTTTCTGTGGAACATGCTCATCTTAACAAGCTTAATCATATTTTCACTTATAACAGAATAAGTCACGTTTCCCATTTATCTTGTCATCTGATTCACAAATGTAGTTTTAAATCAGTGGCTACTTAAAAGGACAGGATTACAGGAATGACAATTTATCTCAGCATTTCTCATATCAGACTCTTATTTCTTCATATAGCCAATGCTCTCTAGTTTGGATCCTCAATGCCTCTCACCTGGACTACTGCTATAGGCTTCTACTTGGTATCTCTCTGCCTCTTATTCCTCCAATTGAACCTCTCTATCAGTACCAAAATAATCTTCCTAAAACCATGTCTAACCATGTCAAGTCCCACAGGTCAAAAATCTTCAGTGACTGTTGCAACTAAGATAAAAACAAATCCTCAGTATTTTAAACCCTCTAAAACCTGACTCTACTCTTTCTTTCCAGACTTATTTTAGACTACTTCAGAAAAGTAGCCTGGAATTAGGAAAACCTCAGTTCAAATCCAATCTCAGACACTTGTGGTCCTGGGCAAGTCACTTTACCTCTTCACCACTTCACCTCAGTTTCCTCAAATGTAAAATAGGTATCATAATAGTCTCTTTCTCACTGGGTTAGTGAGAGGTAAATGAGATATTTGTAAAGCACCACATTAGGCACTTAATAGTTACTTATTTCTTTCCCTCCTCCTTCCCCTTCCCCTCAATAATTCTTCTGGCCACATGGGGCTACTTGCCACTCTAAAAAATATGGACATCATATCCATCTCAGCTTTGCATATGCCCTCCTCCATTCAGAAAGCAGCTCCTCTTTTTTGAACTAGGCTCAGCTCAAGTGCCCTTTCCTATGCAAAACTCTCCTTGAGACTTTCCTGATCAATGCTGCATTCTTCCTCAAACTGTTGTTGTTTAGTCTTGTCCAACTGCCCCATGAAGTTTTAAGTGTCTGAAGTCAGATTTGAATTCATGAACATGAATCTTCCTGAAGATAAGCCCAGAGCTTGCTCCACTGCATCACCAAGTTGCCCCCTCAAATTACATGCTCTCCAGTAGAATATAAATTCTGTGAGGGCAGATGAAGTCTTTGTACCACCAGCACTTCACATAGTACTTTGCATATAATTAGTACTTAAATTCATTCTCTTACTGGCCCTCTTCCTGACCTCTGGAAGTTCAAAACCATGCCTCCTGGGCTGCTGTGACTCATCCTGGAACTTCCTCCAGTTCCTGGGGAATTTCTTGCTCTGGAACAGCTGCTAGCCCTGAAACCTGCTCTCTCTGAAATATTCCTCTACATTGCCTAACCCCCACACCACAATGGTGAGTTCCTTCTTGAGTTTCCATTTGGTGCAAGAGCTCAGGCCAAATTACCTAAAACCTCCAGAAACAAGTTCTTCTTGATTGCTGGTCATTAAAATCATGTCCCCATCTCTAATAACCCTCACTTCCCTGATTTTCAGCTTTCTATTGTATATATTGTCTTCCCTGTTAGAATGTATGCTTTTTGAGGACAGGGGCTATCTTTTCTTTTTGCTTGTATTTCTATCTTCCAGCACTTAGCACAGTGACTAAGCATATAATAAAAGCTTAATAAATCCTTCCCCCTCCCTCCTTCCTCCTCTTCCTCTTTCCCTCCTTTCTTCCCTCTTTTTATCCTTTCCTCCTTTCCTTCCTTCTTTCTATCCCTGATAGAAAGTGAACACTTTTCTGGGAAAGTGTCTTTATCTTAATGGTTATTCTGATGCAAGTCCAGATTTGGATGGAAGATTACATTTTAAAAAAACTAATTTCCTAAGAAATCGCTCTCCTCTCACTAAATGTCTATCTCTTCCAATGAAGAATAAAAAAGAGAAAAATTATTAAATAGTTCAGAAAAAATAATTAAAACATCCATCACATCTTTTAACATAGACAATATTCTAAATCCACAGGTCCCTCCAGTTCCCAACAAAGAAGGGAAGGGGGTGCATTCTTATATCTTTTCTTCAGGATTCAAAATTGGGCATTATAAGTACATAGCATTCAGTTTTGATATTTTTGTTATTGACAGTCTACACAACATAATAATTGTTTTTTTTTTTTTGATTCTGTTAACTTCAGATTGTATCAGTTTGTATCAAGTCACATTTGAGTTGGGCAAAATGGGAAGAGGAAGTTTTTATTTGGCAGTTTCCTAATTTACCTTAATTATTCTTGCTGATTAGGTACTAAACTCAGTTGTTGCTAAACTGCTAAAGGACCAAAAGGGCTGTCAGGGAGCCTCAGTTATCCTATCCTAATTTTAGGGTAGATGCTGGGGTGCTACTTTTCCTCCCCTTCCGATTAAAAGTTAATTGATGTTCTTTTAGTCCTATTCTTCTCTATCAATAACCTATGTCTTTATACTTGCCATTTTGAGAGTCCTCTTTCTAGTTCTCCCTTACCCTCTCTTCCTTCTCTTCTATATAGTGTCAGTTATTTTCACAAATCTCCCCGTAATTTTCACATGACTGGAATATTTATGTACCACAATTTGTTCAGCTGTTCCTTTTAAAATGGCCAGCCATTTTGTTTACAATTCTTTGCTCCTACCAAAAAAAAAGTTTCTATAAATATTTTAGTAACCATCAAACCTTTCTTTCTTCTTTGATCTTCTTGGGGTATAGGTCTAAGAGTGGGACTTGGGGGTCAAAAGGTAGGGTCATTTTAGTTGCTTTCTTTGCATAATTCCCAAATGCTTTCTAGAATGACTGAACTAGTTCATAGTTCCATCAACACATTTGTGGGCAGCTAGTTGTCACAGTGAATAGAGTGCCAAGCATAGAGTCAGGAAGATCTGAATTCAAATTTAAGCTCAAATACGTAATAGTTATGTGACCCCTGGGGAAACTTCTCTTTGCCTTAGTTTCCTCATTTGTAAAATGGGGATAATAATGGCAACTGTTTCCCAAGGTGGCTGTTAAAGTCAAACAAGATAAACATCTGTAAAGTGCTTAACACAGTGCCTAGCACATAGTAAGCATTATGTAAATGTTAGCTAGAGCTTAATATAGTGTGTTTGTGTTTCCATAGCTACTCCAATATTAACTGTTTCCACTTTATGTAATCTTTACCAATTTTCTGGATATGAGGAGTGAAGTTTACATTTTTATTATTAG
Organism: Myrmecobius fasciatus; assembly: GCA_023553655.1. Classification (NCBI taxonomy): domain Eukaryota; kingdom Metazoa; phylum Chordata; class Mammalia; order Dasyuromorphia; family Myrmecobiidae; genus Myrmecobius; species Myrmecobius fasciatus. Next base: position 685,725 of record JAJPUD010000280.1, read on the forward strand.
TGGTAATTTAGAGCAATAACTGGTATGTTTTGTTTTATGAATTTATTATATTTTTAGAACTGCTTAACCAGAAAGAGTTAACTTTAAAAGGAAAAAAAAAACACATGGATTCTTGAATATGTGCAATTTTTTTAGGCAGAACTCACCAAGTCTCAAAATGAATTTAAGATTGTCCTGAAAGAACTAGAAGACTCTTTGCTGGCCCGCCTATCTGCTGCATCAGGAAACTTCCTGGGAGACACAGCCTTAGTGGAAAATCTGGAGACAACCAAGCGCACAGCTAACGAAATCGAAGAGAAAGTAAGAAACTTTTGCTAGGAACAGCTTTTTTCCATACAAACAGAGACCTATGGTAAAAACTATTTAAAATGAACTGAAATCCTAGCTTATGTTATCAAAGGAGCATCTCCTGATGAAGTCACCCCCCCAAAAAAAAACCCAAACAAATTGTCCGGCCTGGTGGGAAGCTAAAGGTGGGGCCCTCTTACCTCTATTGAGCCTCCTTAGGACTCTCAAAGAGAGAGCCAGTTTGGTACAGTAGAAAGAAAACCCTATTGGTGACCAGAGAACATTGTTCCAAATTCAAGACAATTTCTTCACTTTCTAAGCCTTGCTTTCCTTCCCTATAAAATGAGGGGATTGGTGACTCCTGCCCTCTAATTGTAGCCAAGGTGCTATAGGATGTCTAACTTTTCAGGTTCTTTTTCCATAAGTTGCTTTCACTAAAAGTTTTTTTCCTCCTTGCTTTGAGGTGAAAGAAGCAAAAAATACAGAAACTAAAATCAATGAGGCAAGAGAAAACTACCGTCCAGCTGCAGAGAGGGCATCCATGCTGTACTTTATTCTGAATGATCTCAATAAAATCAATCCCATCTATCAGTTTTCACTGAAGGTACTAGCCCTAAACATTCTTCTTTGAGGCTCTGCCTAGGGTTCTCAGAGTTCACATATCTTCAGTCAGCACTGGAGATTACATGGTACCATCTCACAAAGGAAGGTGGGGAGAGCACTGTGGTCAGGGTACAGATAGGACCACTGTAATTCAAGTCTTGTCACAACGGTTCCAACTTATGTTTACACTCAAGAGTTCTAAGTCAAATTAACCTCCTACTTATGTAGTTCCTTTTGGAATACAATTTAATTCAACACCCCGGGTGGATCGGTGCTCCCCTTTTCTCTCTAGATAAAGAGATATTGGAATTTCAACCACCTCATTCCCTTCTTTGGTTTTACTATTTCTCGTCAGGCATTTAATGTGGTCTTTGAGAAAGCTATTCAGCGGACTATGCCAGCTGATGAGGTAAAGCAAAGAGTGATAAACCTGACAGATGAAATCACCTACTCTGTCTTCATGTACACAGCTCGGGGACTCTTTGAGAGAGACAAACTCATTTTTCTGGCACAGGTTGCATTTCAGGTAATTTAAGACACATCTGGGGCTATTTCCAGTAAAACATCACTAAGATCAACTCAGGAAGGTAAATCTAAAAAGTAAACAGTTTAAATTCTTGAAAGTCTTAAAATAAATACCATTTTAGTTTTTTAAAGTAGATACCATAATTCTAAGAGAAAGCATGACGTAGAGGGTCAACCTTAGAATCAGGAAGACCCAGATTGGAATCCTGCCCTACCACAATCTAGCTAAGTGACCATGGAAAGTTATTTGACTTTATAATGCACTCAAGAGGAAGTGAATGTGCCACTTCTCTACTTCACTTCACTACTCAAAGTTTCCATACTGAGAGTGCTTCAAACTGATGTCCTCAAAGATGGTGGATGAGAAAGAGAGTGGTAAAGAAATAATCAAAATTCTAACTAGCTGCTAACCAAGGGTGCCAAATCTAGTTCCTCTTTAAGGGAATAAATGGGTTTCATTTGAAATAACCAAATAGTCCTATTAAGTTAAATTAAATAATCTTATTAGCTAAAGACATTTTATTGGATTAAATAGATTAAATATTTCTCCTAAATCTTATTTATGTACTAAATTTATTTAACAATCTTTAAAGTTCATAGAATGTTGAAACCCAAATTTAATATAGTCTCTCCTTCAGGTTAGTTGAGGTAAAATGAAACAATAATGAAAAACAAGTTCTGCCTGCTGCTGATGAAATTAAAAATTTTTATTCCTGTCTGAATATAACATTCATTAATTAATTGTCACTTACCAGAACAGTATGCCTTCCTTCCCATACTGATAGCATTTCCTGTCTGACTAAAAGTGAACTGTGTGTCTGGGAAGTAGCCTTTTTCCTGAATCAGAGATGAAGACCTTGTGGCCAGTCATCAGTGAGATGACAGGGATTGTGAGTTCCTGGGACCTTGACTGTCCATCAAAAAACATTGTTAACCCCAAATATACAGACATGGTGCTAAGCAATATAGGAAAATAAACCTGAAATGACAGGGTCCCTGTCGTCCGGGAACTAGGAGACACAGGCACAGATGGCTCAGTCCCAGGCAAACACAAGAGAAAATTCTTTTGAAAGCCCAAGGGGAAGGGGCAAGTGGAATGCCATCAAAACTGGTAAGAGATGTCTGTCTCTCAAAACCCTTGCCCTATACCCAGTAACCTTGTGACTCTGCCAAGGATTCATCTTTTTAAAATAATGTCAGACATTCTCTGTTACTGTAACAAGCTAACCCTGTACTCACTCATATTTCCTCAGGTTTTATCAATGAAGAAAGAACTGAATCCAGTTGAGTTGGATTTCCTCTTGCGATTCCCTTTTAAGGCTGGGATTCCTTCACCTGTGGATTTTCTATTACATCAAGGATGGGGAGGGATTAAGGTTTGTCTAAAGACTTAGAAACACTATGTACATTCTTTCACTTAGTATAACCTTTTCTTCTAAGGCTGAATGCATTAATGAGATTAGATTGCAACAAGTTATTGGCCTGTGGAATTCAGTTATAGAAAGGAAATTTAAGAGATGATGATGAAAAACAGTATCTGGTTACTGCTGGCGAAATTAAAACTTTTCATTCCTATTTTGAATATAATATTTATTAAATCCCTATAATGTACCAAATGTTTTTATTGGCACCAATTGGGATAACTTCCTGGCAAGCTGAGATCACCCTCAGGATGTTGGACCACATGGCATTATCCACATGGCTCTTCCCCAATCCACATTCCTACCACCAACTACTGCCCTAGTAAAATAAAGAGAGTAGAGGTTATCTTAAATATTCTAGTGGGTTTTTTAAAAACTTACAAAATAGAATTGCTTAACTAGAGAGATTCGTTTATCCAGATGATAATTTCTCTTGATGTGAAAAAAAAATTAAGGGAAAAAATTAGAGGGGAAAAAAGGTTAGTGAACTGTTGAATAACGATTCACAGTTTGGAGACCACAGTCTCTAAAATTAAATAAATAGCCCTAGTATTATCTAAAGACATTATATTGCATTAAATAGGTTAAATATTTCTCCTGCAGTCTTTACATAGTAAGTTTATTTAATAAACTTTAACCTTTTTAAATTTTGTCTAAACCATAAGGAGAGGGGACCAAAATTTCCCTCTACTTAACATTTTTGTGTAAGGTCTTGTTTTTGTTGAAAGCTTTACCATGAAAGAACATCTACTACTTCTGGAAAAAAAAAAGTATCTCCAATTTTGGTTAGCTCTACATGTGAAGAGGAAGCAGCAGGTAGTGCAGTAGCTAGAATGCAAGACCTGACGTCAGGAAATCTTGAGTTCAGATTTACTCTGACATTTTCTAGCTGTATGATTCTGGCCAAGTCACTTAATCTTTGATTGCCTGATAAAGGGATCCACTGGAGAAGGGAATAGCGAACCACTCTGATATCTTTGTCACAAAAACCCCAAATAGGTTCACACACAACTGAACAACAATAACTGGGAAGAAACTTTCTTAAGCCTAAATTTGTCTGTCTATTCAGTATTCTTAGGTTTGACCTCTAGAACCAAACTGAACAAATAGAATCCTTTACACATAGCAGCCATTCAGTAGTACCTTCCCTGCTTTGAAATTAATTTCTTGATTGCAAATTTAGATTATATTTATATATATATATATTATAATTATATTTATATTACTACATTTGCCCCTATTTTAACATCACTTATTAGAAGAGATCCAATATTATAAGCTATTAAGATATTTTTGGATCTTGGATTTAGTGTGTTAACAGTCTCACCAAATTTTCTGTCACTTATATGCCATCTGTGCCTTTACCCACATCATTGCTAAAAATATGAAATGACACAATTCCAAGAATGGACCCTTAGAATACTTTAACATCATAGATCTCCTTCCAAGTTAGTTACAGTGATCCATCAACAACTGCTTTTTGGATCAATCTGTTCAATGTTTCAGATTTACTTTTTCCCACCTTGTCTAAAAGAGGAACTTATGAGACTTTCCCATATGCTTTGCTCAAATCTAAATAAACTGTTTACACATTACACAGTCTAAGTGATCACTACTTCTTTCTAAATGTTACCTGCCCATCTCTTTCATAATATGCTGCAGAATTTGGCCAAGGATCAGTGAGACAGTCACTTATTTTATTAATCATACCACTAACTTTTTAATACTCAGCTGAGTCTAGTGACTTAAATTTATCAAGAGCAGACAGCTAGGAGTCTTTCTCACTTTCTCCCTACTTATCTTGGTGTCCAACTTCTTATTAATCATTTTTATTCTATCCTATGCAGTCCAGGGATTATTCTCCTTGGCAGGGAAATCAGAAGCAAAGAGAGAGTTGAGTAGTTCTGTTTTTAATTTGTTGTCTGTTATCATCCTGCCCACTAACAGCAGTCATTGCTATCTTTTCCCTCAACTATAGCTTAAAGAAAAAAACCAAACATTTTGTTCTCCTTAACATTCTGAGTCCACTTTGGCTCATTTGGGAAATTAGTGTGCCTGTAACTATTCTCATAGGATGAAGCCTTGATTTTGTTATTTACCCATCTCTGCTTTTTGATCTCCCTTATATATAACTTATAAAATGTCTAAATTGATTGATTGATGAGTTGCCCATGCATCCATGGCAGTCTCTCTAGAATAACTTTTTTTCCTCATTAAAATTGTTTCTCTTTGGGTTTTCAGATTTTTATTCTTCTTGAGCTGTTTTCCCTTGTTGAATTTAATCCAGTTAATTTAACCCAGTGCAATTTAAATTCAACTAACTTTTAATAAGTACTTTATTAATAAATAAATAAATGAAATTTATTTTAATAAGTACTATATCAAGAACAAAAAAGGTACAAAGGCAAAAATGAAATAGTTTCTTCCTTCAAGGAGTTAGCATTCTATTGCAGGTGGCAGTGGGGGGAAGAGACATCAGGTATACATGTAGAGTCTCTCTGGAGTTCTCCAAACTCATTGTTCAGATTGTTTCCAGGGCAATAACTACCTTAGTTCAAGGCCATTAATAATTCCTTTTTCCTATAGCTACAGTTTGTAACCCCCAATTGATGCCTTTTACTTTTAGTAGTCAGAAGAGGACACAGTTTTTACCTCACAGGGCTATTTTAGGAATCAAATGATATAACTGTCTCATTCCTTTTCTTTTCTTTCTTTTTTTTTTGGAGGCAATTAGGGTTAAATGACTTGCCTAGGGTCTCAAACTAGGGTCAAGTGTGTGAGGCTAGATTTGCACTCAGATCCTCCTGACTCCACGATCAATGTTCTTATCCAGTGTGCCACCTAGCTGTGTCCCTCCCTCCGATTCTTTTTCAACAAAATTTAATAGCATATACAGATATATGTGTATATTTCCACAATAGCATATTACCACATATAGTATAGTGTGTATATATGTGTGTGTGCACACGTGTACACACAAACATACATTCCTATAGTTCAAGGTTATTTCCCTACTTTTCTCCACAGTAAAAAAATAAAATCAAGTAATAGTTTTGATTTAATTGTGAAACCATTTGTCTTTTCATCCCATAGGTCTGAGACAAGTGGCCAATTGAAAAACAAACAAACAAGCATTTTTAGCTGAAGGAGGAGATACTTAATCAGAATTTGTTTTAAGTATCTATCTCCCCCAAGCTCCCAGCACAGTCCTGCATGTGAATAAGTGATTATTGACAAATAGACATATTTGAATAACCTTTGCTAAGGAAAAAAATGGAATGAATTGTTGTCACGCATTCCCAGGTCCTCTCAGAAATGGATGAATTCAGAAATCTGGATAATGACATTGAGGGATCTGCTAAACGGTGGAAGAAATTTGTTGAATCTGAAGCCCCAGAAAAGGAAATATTTCCTAAGGAATGGAAAAATAAAACTGCTCTTCAAAAACTCTGCATGATGAGGTGTATGAGACCAGACAGAATGACCTATGCTGTCAGGTATGTAACCAGAGACTCCCATTCAACCTGAATTCTAGTCAAAGCCTGAGCAAGGATTTGAGTGATGCAGTGGTTGTCATGAGCCCACATTCTCTAGGGGAGGCAGCAATATTGTCCTTCACCCATTTGTTCCTTCTAACATCATTATAGAATCCTAGAAGTTGAGTGTTGGAAGGGATATCCATACTTACCTACTCAATCCATATACAAAAGGCATCCTTACTATAACATAACCATAACATAACAAGTGGTTGTCCACCTTCTGTTTGAACACCTCAAAGGAGGGAAGTACTTCCCCATCTCTTCAGGTGGCCTATTCCATTTCTGGACAGCTCTAACTAACTGTTGAAAAATTTTCCTGAAATAAAGTCCAAATTTGCCTCTTTATAATTTTCAACGATTGATCTTGCTCCTCCCTAGGGGAGGCCACAAAGAATAAGTCTACTCTTCCTTCCTGTTGTGGGAATGGAACTAGTTCATGACTAAATCTCTGGATAAAATAACATTGAAATATTTCCAACAATCTCCTCAAAACTATCAGAATTGATAAATTCCTTCTGATATTTTGTCCCTCAAATTATCACTAATGATAGATTAAGCTAGCTTGAGTATAAATATAAATGTTAGTGTTATCCTAATCCAGGTAAAGAGTACATCTGATATCTGAGGAGAAAGATAACTTTTTCAATCATGTCTCTTTCCTCTATTAAAAAAAACCTTAATTTTTTATTATTTTTGTTTTATAACACCTTTACTTTCTATCTACTGTGGTTTCATTTTTTATGTTCTGATTTATATATGTTCCTTGAGAACTAGACTGATTTTTGCTTTTTCTTTACTTACTTTACTAACACTTAGCACAGACATTGGCACCTAGCAAATGCTTAATAAATACTTAATGAATTTTGACTGAGTGATGTATCTTTTCTCCCTCTCTTCCTCCACCATTCCCCAGAGATCCTGCCATTGATCACAGATTAAGAGAAAATAGGAATTAAGCAAAATCACTAATACATTACCCATGTCTATTATATATATACATATATACATATATAATATTTACCTACCCATAGTCCTCTAGCTCTTACAAAAAGGGAATTGAAGTGCACTTAACCCAGTCTTTTCCCAGACCAAGCTGGGCCATTATTATGAGATTTATTGTTATTGCTGTTGTTCAATCCTTTTTCAGTTATGTCCTATTCTTCATGATCCCCACTTTGGGGTTTTCTTTACAAAAATACTAGAATGATTTGCCATTTCCTCTTCCTCCTCATTTTACATGTGAGGAAACTGAGGCAAACAGGATTAAATGACTTCCTCAAAGTCACACAGCTACTAAGTGTCTGAGAATAGATTTGAACTTAGGAAGATAAATCTTCCTGACTCTAGTCTCTATCTACTGCACTCTATCCACTATATACCACTTAGCTGCTCTGTATATAATGACAAGGCATTCACTTTCTTGGAGGTTGTGGTTGTAGTTGTGGTTGTGATTGCTGCTGCCATTGTATTTTCCATTTACATTGTAGCCACTTTGTCTCATTTTTTCTAGTTCTGCTTCACTATACATCAGCTCACAGAGATCTTCCCAGGCATTTCTGAATTCTCTACTTCAAAATAAATGGGAATCTGAACTAATTTGCAAGATGAACTGTTCTAATATTATATTAAGCTATTTCTCCAGGACTATATCATGTTGTTGATGAAACTCCTCCCAGGTCAAAGAGAGAATAGCTGTAGCTGCCTAGTTTCCCATTCCTTTTAGGTTTTTCTTGTTTAGTCTCTTCTTTCACACAAGTAATTTTGAGGAGCATTCAACCACCTACCAGTTTCCCCTCTTTGGAGAGCAATCAAAATTAACCCTGGGGATTGGGTATTTGTAAAGGATTTAGAATAAGGGCTATTTCATCAGTTCCCTCTTTTGTTAAAAGATAACCATTAATAATGTACTGTCTTTCAAGAGAGGACTTGTAAGTAGAAATGGAGAGGAAATTTACTTTGATCAAGTTTTATCACTTAAACTCAAATGAGACACTTGCTATTTTTTGTGACCAGTATTCCTATCTGTTAGTTCCTTAATCAATTTTCCTGGTAGAATGCAGGCAGCCAAATTTCCCCAAAACACCTATCTCCATGCTAGAATTCCCCCTTTGGTAAATGGAAGTCTCACACCAGCTAGCAAACCAGACTTCTTTTTTCTCCATTAGAAGGATTGGGATCTGTGAGGAGGGTCACTTTGCTGCAAGTTAGTCCTGGTCCTAAAGTAGAATGTCTACTTGGTTTCTGGAAAGAGGATGAACAGAATCTGAGAAGAAGCCAAGTTGGCCACCTTACTATTTCAGGGAATTTCATTAAAAGTGACTGAATATTTCTCTACCTAGAATATTTCATTTAGTAGCTCATTAGAGACATAATATGATAAGAAAATGTTGGACCCCATTTGGTAAGTGATATGCGATTAGAGAAAACAGCTACTGAGTGATGGGACATAATTAGGCAAGAGTCAAAGTTGAACAAACTCGGTTTGGCAAGTAAATAGGAAGGGCTTGACTTGACCTTCTTGGTATTAGTGATGGGATCTATGAGAAACAGTTCCAGAAAGGGCTCCAGAGATATAGGGACTAAGATATACTGGTAAATTATTAACACCTTGTCTGAGGCCACCTTTAAGTTTAATCTATATTATTAACATTTTCCCCATCAGTTTCTTAGGTGTAGACAATCAACAAAACAAGAAATCAAGTCAATCTCTGAGTCATAAACACTCATACTGAAAATTTAACAATAGGTTCTGGCTATAGTCCTGGCCAGTTCTAGCACAAATCTCCAATTTGCTATTTAAGTATCTGTATGACTTTCAAAAAAGGCAGCTCATTTGATCTGTCTGGATCTCATTCCACTTAAATAAAATAAGGGCCTTGAGCCAGATGATCTATATGGTCTCTTCCAATTCTAAATTGTATTAGTCACATTTATTCAATGGTTACTTTAATGCAAGGCATTGTACTAATCTCTAGAGATACAAAATTGGATCTAATTATGATCACAGACAAATGAGGAAACACTGACGTGTCACATGGGCTCCTAGCTGTCATCCTTAGTAGCCAAGGTCATACAGAAAAAAAATAGAAAAAGGAATGCAAAGAAATAGTTGACCATGGCAGCTAAGGCTACTTCAAGCTCCCCAAACAGAGCCTTACCTGTTCTCTTACCTCCTGAAGGATGAATAGAGCTGATTTATGACCAGCATAGGTGGCAATTCTGCATTTACTTAAATATTCTCTCCCTGCCAATCCTGAAGCCATTAGATTTTTTAGAATTCATTTCTGGTATGGGGTCCTTATGTGTTCTACTTCAACTTCTTATATGTAATAGACATTATTATTAGCACATTGATTGTAAATTTAATTTCAATAGTTCAAAAAAAAGTTTTTGAACTCCCCTATGGAAACAAGGCTAGTTAGTGTAAAAATAAATAAATAAGTAACAAAAATTTATGCCAGCAAGTCATTTCCTCAAAGGAACAGAAATTCAATTATTGCCAAAGCCCAGCAAATTCCCCTAGTGAAACAAAGACTAGGAAGCTGATAAGGGCTCATATGAATGAATCATAAAATCATAGGATTTAGAATTTGAAGGGACCTCAGAAATTATGTGACCTAAACCATTTAAAACATGAAGAGGGGCAGGTAGTGGCTGAATGGATAGAGTCCTGAAGTTAGGAGAACCTGAGTTCAAATCCAGATTCAAGACACTTCCTAGCTGTGTAATGTTAAGTAAGTCATTTAACCCCATTGCAAAAAAAAAAAAAAAAGAGGAAACTGAGGACCAGCAAGTTTGTCACATTGGTAGTTAACAGCAGAGACAGAATTTGAATTCATATCACCTGATTTTAAATCTATCACTCACTATATCACACAGCAGGATGCAGCAGAATTTTGAAGCATTGTTTCAATTGTATTGTCCCTATTCTTTCCATTCACATTGTTGTAGCCACTGTGTATACAATTCTTAATTCTGTTTACTTTACTTGCATCAGTTCATAAAAGTTTTTCATTGCTTATCTGTATTCCTCATTTCCTACAACACAATAATATTCCCATGCATTCAATGTGCCACACTTTGTTTAGCTATTCTCTAATTGATGGGCATCTACTTTGTTTCCAATTCTTTGCTATTGAAAAAAAATGCCACTATGGATATTTTAGTGAATATGGGGACCTTTCATCATTGAGTTCCAATCTTGTCTCAGGAATTTATTTGTAAGATCCTGGACAAATCATTTAATCTCTGAGCCTCCATTTCCTGTTGTATAAAATTAGGATAAAATTAGGCATCTACCTTATTGTGAGGATAAAATGAGATTTTATAAAAATACATGATGTTAGTGATGTGGACACCAGATGATGGCAGGCACCAAAAGCTGGGGTTCAGTCATGTGAAGAATTTACAATAGCCTTTCTCTTTGGCAAAAGGTAGATTTATTTAGGGGAAAGGTTACAGACAAAATGAAGGGATACAATAGACCCCAGGAATGGTAAGTGTGAAATAGTGTGGGAAAGCATATGAAAGGCAAGTTCCTTATGTGAATTCACAATTAACTCAGTAGAAAGGGAGCCCTTATGAGGTTAGGGGACATGCCCTTAGCTGGCAGGCTAAATCCTGACAGGGACTTAGCACCCTAAAAGAGTTAATTAGCTGTAAGGAGAAGTGGGTTTGGGAAGCACTGTGGAATTAGGGAAGATACCACATGGCTTTGAGGGAGAGGAGGCGGTAAGGAGAAAGATACCACAAGGCAGAGTATCAGTGGCAAAGGAGGGCAGCAGCCCCATATGGGACGGCCCATAAGCAGATTTTATAGGGAAATGTTAACTTCAGGGCCATGATTGGGATTTCTGACAGGATATGGCAAGTGAGACTGCTCAAGACCTCTACAGAGGGTGGGTCTCAGTGGTTTGACATACCTTGGACTTCAAACTGGATGACCTCCCTGAGAGGGTGGGACCATGGAGCTACACTGATCTCTATCAGTGTCTTCTCCCTGCTTGCCTCAGGGATCAATTATTTAGTTTCTCTCTGACCAGCACACTATTCAGGACATGTGTATATATATGTATGTATGTACCCATGCACACACATGTATATTATGTAGATGCATGTATTATCTACATGCATTTGTGTACTGCATTCATAAATATATATATTTGTGTACATAGCATGCATGGGGGTGTGTGTATATATATATAAGTATGTATATTGTTTTGCAAACTTTAAAACACTATAAATGTAAATTATTATTATTTGCTTCCTTTCAGAGAACTGAGGGTTAGCTTCTTCTCCCACCACACCTTTTATCAGGGCTACTTACCAGGCCTAGCATCTCTCTCTGCCCTAGTAGAGCCGATGAGGGTCTGAAGAGATCAAATACATAAAGGGCTTTGTATCTCCAAGATGAGCTATGTATTATTACTAGAAATTGAAGAACATTTTTTTCTTTTTTTAATAGTAAAAATACATGTAAAGATAGTTTTCAGCAATCATTTTTGTAAAACTTTGTGTTCCAAAATTTTTTCCCTCCCTCCCTTACCTCTCCCCTCTCCAAGACAGCAAACAATTTGATATAGATTAAATGTGCACAATTCTTTTAAACATATTTCTATTTCTGTCATGTTGTCCAAGAAAAATCAAACCAAAAGGGAAAAACTTAAAATTAAAAAAAAAAAAGTGAAACTACTATGCTTTGATCCTTATTCAATCTCCATAGTTCTCTCTCTGGATATGAATTGCATTTTCCATCCCAAGTCTATTGGAATTGTCTTGGATTTCTGTATTACTGAAAAGAACTAAGTCTGTCATAGTTGATCATAACACAATTTTGCTGTTTCTGTATATAATGTTCTCTTAGTTCTAATCCCTTCACTCAGCATCAGTTCTGTAAGTCTTTCCAGGCTTTTCTGAAATCAGCCTGTTCATCATTTCTAATGAAACAATAATATTCCATTACATTCATATACTATAACTTATTCGGTGATTTCCTCAATTGTTGGGCATCCACTTAATTTTCCTATTCCTTGCCACCACAAAAAGAGCTGCTACAAACATTTTTGTACATGAGTCCTTTTTTTCTCTTTTATAATATTTATTTTTGGGGGATATAGAACCAATAGTGAGACTGCTGCATCAAAGACTATCCAAAGTTTTAGAGCCCTTTGGCCAGAGTTGCAAAATTGCTCTCCATTCTGGATCAGTTCATAACTACACCAACAATGCATTAGTGTCCCAATTTTCTCACATCTCCTTCAACATTTTACCATTTTTATTTCTTGTCACCTTAGCCAACTGGGTAGGTAAGAAGTGGTACCAGAGTTGTCTTAATTTGTAACAATTTTTTTTCAATCTGGATTATTTATAAACTCATGACCCACCTAAATAAATTAGGGACTTGACTATAGTGAAGCTAAGTTGAATCTATCAAATATGGATGGGCATACAGTTCCATGGAGCCTTTTGGTACCGAAGTGTCCTGAGATATACTGCCATTTCAATTTACATGTGCATAATCCCACAGAACTGAATATATCTTTAAAATTAAAATCAAGATCAAAACCTCACAGTCCTCAACCTCCCTGTAGAATAAATACCTACCTTATCTTTTTCTGCCAAATGTCCTCTTGCTTGAGAAGCTCCTGAGCAAATGGCCCTCCAGCCTTTGTTTGGCCTTCTAATGGGTGTTGTCACAATCCACTCAACTCCCCCATTGCTCTCAAAGCATTCTCTGGCCCCTCTTTCCATGTCTAATGAAGAATATATTTTTCAGAAAATTTGTGGAAGAGAAGATGGGGACCAAGTATGTGGAAGGACGGAGTGTTGAGTTTTCCAAGTCTTATGAGGAGAGCAGCCCTTCTACCCCGATCTTCTTCATCCTTTCTCCAGGGGTTGACCCCTTGAAAGACGTGGAAGCATTAGGTAAGTAGCTCCCAACAATAACATCTGTGGAATGTTTTGTTGTTGATAACCATGCCTCAAACTCTGGAATTTTTCCAGCCCTGTGGTTTTCCTGTTTTTCTTTCCCTCAGGACAAAAGTTGGGATTTACCATTGACAATGGGAAAATCCATAATGTATCCCTGGGGCAGGGACAAGAGGTGGTGGCTGAAAATGCTCTGGATGTGGCATCTGAGGAAGGGCACTGGGTCATTCTGCAGGTACTTGATGGGAACCTTGGCCTCTCCAGGAAGGCAACCCCTCTCATGTGCAGAAATTTAGCCAAGCATATTTATAAAATTAGTCTGGATCCACTGACCCAAGAGCTTGAAGATTTAAAAAGAATTAAAAAGCCTAGGGGTTGGCACAAAACAAACAAACAAAAAATGGAAAATATGCACTGAGAGGGAATAGGAAGATAAACAGGAATGAAGATGATTGATCAATCAATCTAATTTTGTTTGTAGAACATCCATCTTGTTGCCAGGTGGCTGAGCACTTTGGATAAGAAAGTAGAAAAATACAGCATAGGAAGCCATGATGATTATCGAGTATACATCAGTGCAGAACCTGCACCATGCCCTGAAGTTCACATCATACCACAGGGCCTCCTGGAAAATGCCATAAAAATCACAAATGAGCCTCCTACGGGTATGCATGCTAACCTGCACAAAGCCTTGGACCTCTTTACACAGGTATGGCTGGTTTTTTGGCAAGACTCTCCTCCCTTTTCTTTCCCATGCCTCTAAATGCTATTTCTAGGAAGTCCCTGAGGGCTCTTCACCAATCACCAACACACCAACTTTGAATATATCACACACACACACACACACACACACACACACACACACACACACACACA